>CM052700.1:143846234-143861389 GCA_028551405.1 Uromys caudimaculatus
CTCCTCCTCCTCCTCCTCCTCCTCCTCCTCCTCCTCCTCCTCCTCCTCCTCCTCCTCTTCCTTCTTCTTCTTCTTTGGTTTTTTGAGGCAGGGTTTCTCTGTGTAGCCCTGGCTGCCTTGGAACTCACTCTGTAGACCAGGCTGGCCTGGAACTCAGAAATCCACTTACCTCTACCTCCTGAGTGCTGGGATTAAAGGCGTGTGCCACCACCAGGCTAAGAGCCAGATTCTTTTTTTTTTTTTTTTTGGTTTTTCGAGACAGGGTTTCTCTGTGTGATTGTCCTGGAACTCACTCCGTAGACCAGGCTGGCCTCGAACTCAGAAATCCACCTGCCTCTGCCTCCCAAGTGCTGTGATTAAAGGCACGCACCACCACTGCCCAGCAAGAGCCAGATTCTTAACAAGGGGGGAAAATGAATAAATTGACAGAGCTGGGGATTTGTAGCTTAGAAAGTCCAGTGCTTCTCTAGCATGCACAAAGACTTTTCTCTGGTTACTGTCCCATCAAGATAACTTTTATTCTGACTTCCAAAGACTATGCACTTTATTTTTTTAAAGATTTATTTATTTATTTATTTATTTATTTATTTATTTATTTATTTATTTATTTATTTTATGTATATGAGTACACTGTAGCTATCTTCAGACACACCAGAAGAGGGTGCCAGATCCCATTACAGTTGGCTGTGAGCCACCATGTGATTGCTGGGAATTGAACTCAGGACCTCTGGAAGAGCAGTCAGTGCTCTTAACCGCTGAGCCACCTCTCCAGCCCATTTTTAAAAATTTTATAGAAATAGAATGACAAAATATTTTATTTTATTATTGTCTCTTAGAAGCCTGTTTGTTTTCTAATGAGAGACAGGAAGGGAGTGGATCTGGATGGGAGAGGAGGTGGGGAGGAACTGGGAGCAGTAAAGGATGGGGATATAAGCAGAATATATTATATGAGAAAAAATCTATTTTCAATGAAAGTAAAAGATACAAAGAACTAGAATAATAAACTTTTGTGTAGCATCGTATACTCACTGGGTTTTTTAGGCTAACTGCATGTCACAATATGTTTATTGTTTTATACTATCTTACTATATGAATATCATATATTTTTAAAAACCTATTGGCATTTTTAAAAAGATGTATTTATTTTATGCATATGAGCACACTGTAGCTGTCTTTAGACACACCAGAAGAGGGTGCCAGATCTCATTACAGATGGTTGTGAGCTACCAAGTGGTTGCTGGGAATTGAACTCAGGACCTCTGGAAGAGCAGTCAGTGCTCTCAACCGCTGAGCCATCTCTCCAGCCTGCATTTTTAATGAAAGAAAAAAAAAGCTTCATATTTTCTGAAACAAAATATCTTCTTGGAAGTTACACCCTTGCAAATCCCTCTAACACCTGGTTTATCCGGAGACAAATTGTCATGACTGAATCTCCATTCAACCTATTGCTGTTCTATGCCATGTAGCCTCCAGAACTCCCCATTGTTCTCTAAGAGAAAATGAAAGCTAAAGTAGAAGACCAAAGCTCAGGAACACTATCACTTTAGTTTTAAAGAAAACTTCTAGAAAGGGTTTCTAGATCTTCAGGACTTCCTAGGTAATACATTAAGAGATGGAAACACAACCGCAGTAGTTCCTTATGTGTGAGCATGCAACTTAGGTCTCAATGAGTGATGGGGACTTCTGCTACCAGATTTTCTAAGATTTATTTTGTTCTTAATTGTATGATGGTTTTGCCTGCATGTGTTTAAGAGCTTCACATGTGTACAGTGCCTGCACAAGTCAGAAACCAGCTTCAGACCTCCTGAAACTGGAGTGACAGATGAGTGTAAACAGCTACGTGTATGTTGAGACCTGAACCCAGGTCCTCTGCAAGAGCACTAGTGTTCATAGTCACTGAGCCATCTCTCTAATGCTTGATATACAAATTTGAGAAAGATTTCCAAAAACTGTTCATGTAGGAGATAGCCAGATAGCCTTTAATTCCTCTGCTTAGGAGGTCAGAGGGAGGGCAAGTGGATCATGGTGAGTTCCAGGCCAGCCACTGCAACAAAACATGCCAAGAATGGTGGTGTACTGGCTGGTTTTGTGTCAACTTGGCACAAGCTGGAGTTATCACAGAGAAAGGAGCTTCAGTTGAGGAAATACCTCCATGAGATCCAGCGGTAAGGCATTTTCTCAACTAGTGATCAAGGTGGGGGGGCCACTGTGGATGGTGACATCTCTGGGCTGGTAGTCCTGGGTTCTATAAGAAACCAAGCTGAGCAAGTCAGGGGAAGCAAGCTAGTAAGTTACATCCCTCCATGACCTCTGCATCAGCTCCTGCTTCCTGACCTGCTTAGTTCCAGTCCTGACTTCCTTTGGTGATGAACAGCAGCATGGAAGTGTAAGCTGAATAAACCCTTTCCTCTGCAATTTGCATCTTGGTCATGATTTTTGTGCAGGAATAGAAACCCTGACTAAGACAAATTAGTACCAGGAGTGGGGTATTCTGTGACAACCTGACCATGTTTTGGGGAGGACTGTGGAAGGATTTGGAACTTTGGGATAGAAGACCTATTTGATGTTAAGAGCTCTGTGGGATGTTGTGTAGGAGTTTGGAAGATAATGTTGAGAACAGTGCAGAAGATGGAGGCTTGTGAAATTTCAGAGGGAAGATTAAAGACTCTTATCAGGGCCTTTGCTATTTTGATTTAAGATTCTGTGGTTTTTGATTAGCTGGGACTGAAGAATCAGCTGTGATTAACAAGATACCAGAACTACTAAAGCAAAAACTTTGCATTACTGGGACTATTGATGCTGGTTAGCTGGAGCTGGGAAATTACAGGGATTAAGAAGAGACCAAGCCGGGCAGTGGTGGTGCACGCCTTTAATCCCAGCACTTGGGAGGCAGAGACAGGTGGATTTCTGAGTTCGAGGCCAGCCTGATCTACAAAGTGAGTTCCAGGATAGCCAGGACTACACAGAAAAACCCTGTTTTGAAAAACAAAAACAAAAACAAACAAACAAACAAAAAAAGAAGAGACCAGCATCATTGAGGTGAAATCTTCTGAGAAGTGTTTTCTGAGAACATAGAGGCTATGTTTCAGAGATAGCTAAGGTTGCACCTTGTGCTGTGGCTGGATTTGGTAATGTGTAAGAGTCACCAAGGTGGTACTGGTTTTGAAGGCATGAAGGAGTCGTGAAGAGCAGCTGAGGCCTGGGCACTGTGAGAGGCCATGGAAGGCCATTGGTGAAGGTGCAGCCTCAGTTGCAATTGATGGCCCAGGACTGAAGGGGTCATGCAAAGGAGGTGAGGCTTGGCACCATGAAGAGAGCCTATGAGAGGCTGTTGGTAAAGCCTAGTTGCAGTGGAAGACAGCAGTGTTTTGGAGATGCCAGTACCATGAGATGACCACCAAGAACAGCAGCAGCAGTGGAATACAGGCAGCTGGAACCTAGAAGACAAGGTGTGTGCTACAAAGGGCAGAGCTGGATATATGACCCAAGCCCCAGAAGATCATGAGTGGATCCTATACATTGGATGGTTGGAGTTTGATTTTGCTTTTGATTGTGACTGTGCGCTGATATTTTTCCCACTTGAGGGAAGAAAGTATTTTAGTGGAGCCCACAGTTAAAAGGCTTTTAATTATAAAAAGACTTTGAATTTTAAAAGAGATGGGATGTTTTAAGGGGATTGAAATTTTAATATGTAAGAATTTGCAAAGACTGTGGGACTTTTAAAGTTATTCATCTTGGGGATGAATAAGAAAGTAAGGGTTGCCCGGCAGTGGTGGCGCACGCCTTTAATCCCAGCACTTGGGAGGCAGAGGCAGGCGGATTTCTGAGTTCGAGGCTAGCCTGGTCTACAGAGTGAGTTTCAGGACAGCCAGGGCTACACAGAGAAACCCTGTCTCAAACACCCCCCCCCCCCAAAAAAAAAGCAAGGGTTGAGGCTTAATAGTGATGTGTTTGTGTGTCAAGTTGACAAGGGGTCAATTGTACTGACTGGACACAAGCTGGAGTTATCACAGAGAAAGGAGTTTTAGTTGAGGAAATGCCTCCATGAGATCCAGCTGTAAGGCATTTTCTCAATTAGTGATCAAGGAGGGAGGGCCCCTTGTGAGTGGTGCCATCCCTGGGCTGGTAGTCTTAGGTTCTATAAGAAAGCAGGCTGAGCAAGCCAGGAGAAGCAAGCAAGCCAGTAAGTAACATCTCTCCATGGCCTCTGCATCAGCTCCTGCTTCCTGACCTGCTTGAGTTCCAGTCCTGACTTCCTTTGGTGATGAACAGCAGCATGGAAGTGTAAGCCAAATAAACCCTTTCCTCCCCAACTTGCTTCTTGGTCACAATGTTTATGCAGGAATAGAAACCCTGACTAAGACAGGTGGTACGTGCCTTTAGTCCCAGCACTTGGGAGTCAAGGCAGGATTGAGGTCAACCTGAGTTCCAGTTTAGCCATGACTACACAGAGAGACCCTGCCTCAAATCCAGACACCCCCCCCCCAAATCACAAACTTATATGTATGCATTAGTGAGCAGCATAAGCTAGAAACTATCCTGAACATTAAAAAAAAAAAGATTTAATATAGTAATGATGTGCTTTCAAATGTACAGGCATGGAAAAATGGAAAAACTAATATTAAAAGCTGCTACTGGGCTTTGGTTCAATCTCACACTAAATAACTGGAGTTCAAAGATTAGATACCTCACGTTGGGAACTAATGTTAGGATTTGAGACTCTACTGAGAACAACCCCTTCCCAGCCACCTCAGCCTGGGAGAGTGGGGTGGTTCCCATCCCATCTCACTCCCTATTTTCTCCCTCCACTAAATCCTGTAGATAGGATTTAAGAATCCATGTCAAAGTAAATCTGGGAAGTAAGATAGATAACTTTTCTAGCCTCTCCAAATAGAAGGCAACGGAAATGATATCGAGAGACTCAATCCAAGGGCCCACATAGGTAAAGAATCTTCCCACCATGATGATGATGGACAGAACCTCTGAAAACTGCAAGTCAGCCACAATTCAATAGTGTCCTTATAAGAGTTGCTTTGGTCATGGTGTCTCTCCACAGCAATGAAGCCCTAACTAAGACATGGTGTTAGGAGGGAATTAATGAGGAGAGACTATGCTAAAAATTTGGACTCACATCTCTCCTTGGGTCCTCAGCGTTCCAAGTCCCATTGTTTTGGTAAGAATTAGTTTCATCAGAGTACATAATAGCATTTACAAATGTAGTAACAGGCTCTACAGCATGAGTTTGGGAAAGGTACCGTCTGGCCTAATGTAAGCACTGTTTTCGTTTGTTTTGCTTTCAGTCTGTTGTTTGGGATCGAACTCAGCTCTCCCCACACAGGAGAAGGGATTCTACCACTGGGGGACTGGAAGGATGGCTCTGTGATTGAGAGCACTTTCAGCTCCTACAGAGGATCTGGGTTTGGTTCCAAACACCCTCATGCTGGCTCACATTTGTAACTCTCTCTATCTGCCTTTGCTACCGGAGGGGTAGCGTGAGCAGCCCACTCCTGAGACCCCAGAAACCGTGGATAAAGGACACACACTCAACTTGTCACTTTACAGCTTGCCTTATGTGGCACAATTGCTGGGCACAGATACCTCCTGCCTGGAAATGCGTGCCCTTATGAATTTACTATCTCCGTTTCTCTTCTGCCCTAACCTTAATGCCTTGTCCCAGTTAGCCCCTGTCAGACATGTCTTGGCCCCCGTCTGTAGTGGAGGCTGCAGGCCCTAGCTGCCCCAAGGCCTCACAAGATTGTAGCGTCCTCTTTCCTCCAAGGCAAGGCAGAAAAGCCTTTCTCTCTTTCCTTGCATCGCCTTTTCCTCTTGGGACCCGGAAGTCCCACCTGTACCTTATGTCCAGCAATTGGCCCCCAGTCTTCTTTATTGACAAGAACCAATTGGGGAACAAGACCTTAGTATCAGCACCTCCCCTTACATTAGGTAGCCAAAAAGATTCACTGGATACTGTGGAGAGACCCATGTGTCCTCAACTTACCCCTCTGATAGTCAGAGGGGTAATAATAAAAGGTTTGTGCCTTGTTCCTGTGTAGTTACCGTAGATACTGTAATCAGGAATAGGTTTGCAGCATTCAAAAGTCTTCAGTCTGATGAACTATAACATTTCTCCTTCAGATAGCCTCTCGAACTGGTCCTATGTGCGGGATCAGCGGTCGTGTAACCTGCTTTGCCATCCTCCCAGGTCTCTACCCTAACACCACATCAGCAGCCAAGATCTACAGGTCTCCCATGGTCAAATCTAACCTTTATTAACTTTGAAGGACTCCATAGCTTTTGATTTCCTGTGGAAATAAAGGCCTAGCCTCTCCCCCATTGAAACACATCTCCTGATTTCCATTCTGAAGTTAACACATCCTTATGATATATAGGCAGATTTAATTCATCAATCCTTTCTAAAATCCAGTGTTTTTCAGCAGTTGTGCTACCTGTCTCATTGACATTTAAAAAATTTAAAGTTAATAAATTATTATGTAATTTATCTCTGGGAGAGCTCATATCCCCCTTCTGTTTTACAAGCATCTCCTTTAAAGTATTGTTAAATCTTTATCTAATTGCCTGACCTGTCAGATTGTATGCTATACCTGCAATGTTTAATGTTATAATATATAAAAAAATTGTTTCATTGCACTGGATACAAGTGTGAAAGCATTATCAGTTTTAATTTGCAAAGGCATCCTTATGGTAGCCATCAGTTCTAATCAATGTGTAAATACAGAATCTGCCTTTTCAGAACTCATTGGAATCCTGAATAGGTATCAACTGTTTGATATACATAATTTAGTTTTCTAAACTCTACAAAATAAAACACATCCATCTGCCACATTCTATTTTTTTGTGTGCATTTAGGGTTGCTTCCAACAGGTAATGGAGCTTGATTATACAAAGAACAAGTACGACAATTTTTTTTTTTTTTTAAGTAATTTCCTTGGCTTGTCATAGAAAAAGTTTTCTTTAAACTGCTACTATGTTTATAATGCCTTTTATGGAATAGCATATATTTCTAATTTTTGAACTGAAGCATATGGGCTTTGAACTACTTCATAGTTTCTGACTTAAAACTTGCCATTCCTGCTGTACTGGCATCTGTATAAAAGGCTCTCACAGTACAAGAAAAGAATCTGATTAGCTCTGTTTACAGACTGAAGCTGCTTGCTCTGGGAGATGTCTGTTGTTAAGTTCCCCCCCAAATGCTAGTGCAGCTTTTGCCAATCCTCATTGATTACCCATGAGTTGATTTCAGCATTAGCATAAGTCACTACAATTTTTGCTGGGTTTGTTCCTGGTAACTGACAAAGTCTTATTCTTCCTTTCACAACCAATTCAGAAACCTTTTCTATATAGTTTTTTGTTTGTTTTTTACTGTTTGTGTGCTAAAAATATGCATTTTAAGATGTTATCTTCTCTCTGCGTAAGAATTCCTGTGGGAGAGTAGAAGGCAAAATAACTAAAACGCAGCAGCGTCGGACCCAGGCGATGCGCATGCCCATCCTGTAAGCTCTTTCCTACCAGAACCAATTCCTTCCAGCTGCAGCTGGTAATTTTCTTGAGCTATTTAAACCTGAATCACCTTGTAAGGTTTGAAATAAATTACTTAGGTCTTGGCTGGGCGGTGGTGGCCCACACCTTTAATCCCAGCACTTGAGAGGCAGAGGCAGGCGGATTTCTGAGTTCGAGGCCAGCCTGATCTACAGAGTGAGTTCCAGGACAGCCAGGGCTACATAGAGAAACCCTGTCTCGAAAAAAACCAAAAAAAAAAAAAAAAAATTACTTAGGTCTTGAGTAGTTAATCCAATTATAGACTGTAGTCAATTAATCTCACAGTAAATTTTGAAAATAGTTAAGAGGTTGTAATTGGTATCTTCTGATCTGTACTTTTTGTGGCTAAATTTTCTGTAAACCTATTTTATAACCTAAATAATTAATAGAGTCTCCTGTTTGTATCTTTTTCAGGAGCAATTTTTAATCCCCCAAAAGGCAAAGTTCTTGTTACTTCATCAAGCATTTTTTTAAAAAAAAAAATACGTATCTCAAAAAAACAAAACAAAACAAAACAAAAACCAGTAACTGAAGGTCTAACTTGCTTTTGAGACACTTGCTGGGTGACTTGATGGTGGGATGTTGTGTTGGCTTGCTGAATCATCTACCAGGGCTCCAGTAGGTGCTTGCCTAAGCTGGATGTTGGTGCTGTCGCTGCTTCCTGAGCCAGTCTCTGTACTTTTGTGACTCAAAACGGATTAAAACATAGAAAAGAAAAAAAAAAAAAAAACAACATATCTCCATTTGAGTTGGCCAGCAAGATATCATCCTACAGTGATAAATTACAGATTGAGAAAACTGTTTATGAATTATTTCTAATAGCTGTTGTACAAAATATTGACACAAGGTCAATGTCCACTGGTATCTTAGTTGGTTTTTCATGGTTAAATGTTGGCAGAGTGAAAGCAAATCTTTCTCTATCTTGTTTCTTAAGGGATATTGAGGAAATGTTATCTTTTAAATTAGTCACTATAATAGACCATATCTTAGGTAACAAAGAAGTTAAAGGGTGTGGCAGTAAATATTATTTGGGGGCTTCTATTCCACCTTAGATCATTTAGTTCCCAAATAAACACAAAGTCTTTATATTTGTAATAAGTCTTAAAGCATCAGAGCTGGGCAGATATCAACCCTCTGTGCTATTTTGCCTACCTCCCTGTCAAAAACTCCAAAATATCACTTGCTATGTTCTGCGTGGGCTGCTCCTACTCTAACTGGCTGGCCCCTCATGGGCATGGACCACCTACGCCATGCATGGTGCCTTGTCTTCCCCCTCCCCCCCAAAAGCCCAGGAATTGAAGTCCTGCCTACTACTCTTCTGCCCAGCTACATGCTGTAGGCATCTTTAGTAACCAATCATGGATAATTTGGGGGGCAGGATTTATACAAAAGCTGGTATACATGAGGACCTGCTTGCCTTGGAGCAACCAGATCATGGGGCACAGAATTTACTTGAATACAAGCAGCATCAGACCAACCCGCTACAAAAGGGATTCCAGGTTGTAAGGAACCCATAGGATGAATAACTTTATTGATTGCTCTCAGCTCTGTCAGCATCCTCCATTTTAAAGATTTATGACAAATACAGAATTCCGAGGGCTGGTGGACTCTTCTCTATGTTGAGCCTTCAGTTGCTCTTGGATCAGCTATTAGTGCCTGTAATTTTTCCTTAGTTAAGGATCACTGCTCCGTTCAAACAGGCTTGTCAGTTAATCGTCTTTTTTTTTGGGGGGGGGGGGGGGAGAGTTTCAAGACAGGGCTTCTCTGTGTAGTCCTGGCTGTCCTGGAACTCACTCTGTAGACCAGGCTGGCCTCAAACTCAGAAATCCACCTGCCTCTGCCTCCCAAGTGCTGGGATTAAAGGTGTGCACCACCACTGCCTGGCAGTTAATCGTCTCTTAATGGTAGGGTGGTTGGTATTCTTCTTAGTGGCCTCCTTATAAATTTGGAGCCAATTTCTTCTGAGTCCTTGTACTGGCTAGTTTTGTGTGTCAACTTGACACAAGCTGGAGTTATCACAGAGAAAGGAGTTTCAGTTGAGAAAATGACTCCATGAGATCCAGCGGTAAGGCATTTTCTCAATTAGGGATCAAGGGGGGAGGGCCTCTTGTGAGTGGTACCATCTGTGGGCTGGTAGTCTTGGGTTCTATAAGAAAGCAGGCTGAGCAAGCCAGGAGAAGCAAGCCAGTAAGGAACATCCCTCCATGGCCTCTGCATCAGTTCCTGCTCCCTGACCTGCTTGAGTTCCAGTCCTGACTTCCTTTCGTGATGAACAGCAGCATGGAAGTGTAAGCTCAATAAACCCTTTCCTCCCCAACTTGCTTCTTGGTCATGATGTTTGTGCAGGAACAGAAACCCTGATTAAGACAGTCCTGCTTAAAGATAGCTCAGAGTCTGTAACTGTGTTTGATAACACTTTTCAGTACCTTCATGTGGTGTAACATCCATTTTACAGCTTGTCCCTGAAGTTAGAGGAATGCTAGTCTATGCTCCCCACTGTTGCAATAGACCTCTGCCCCATGCAGCTTTAACCTTCAGGTTCTATCAGTCCAGTTTACACTTAGTGGTGCCCTAGGAGCTGTGAAGATACCTTTGAAGTAGCCAAGCTAGATTCTAGGAATCTTGTGGAGTTACTGTCCTATCTGCTCCTGTGTCCACTAGGACTTCAATCTCAATTCCATCTGCAATCTCTTGTTCTTCTATTGGAGCCACTCCATCCTTGTTAAATGGCTTATTTTAGAGCAGTGCTGTCTGTCATTTAAGGCTTTAAATTTTTCTAGCTCGAGTCTAGAACAGCTTCTCCTTGGCTGACAGGGAACAAACGTCTCATGTTTTTTGTAGGGGCCCAGCAAACCCCTTAGTCAGTTTTCCAACATAAGGAATATTTGTGTCTCTGGATGGTTTACATTTATAAGCCCTGTGTCTGTTCCTTCTACATCTTGTACATATCCCAGGAAGCTTTCTCCCTGGCTTATCATTAGAGAAAAATTTATCCCTAATGTAAGGTTTCTAGAATCACTGAAAGAAGACCCCAGACTCGAATAGTATGCAAAGACAGAGAACGTTTATTCTGCAGAAATGACCAGCACGTAGGGGTCAATCATTCAAGCAAAATGGTAGTGACCATGTGGGAAGCTCGTAGGCCCCCTTTCAAAATAGTTGGGGTTTTTTCATTTGCAGCCGGGTCACCTTCACCAGGATTAGTTGAGCTTATGGTATGGGGTATTTGTACACTTTTGGTTGGTTCGTACCTCAAGGGAGAGATTGTCACCTTATAGCGAGTCTTTCATACCTGCTGTAAGCCTCTTGTCAGATCTCAGGGCAGTTGCTGATTGGCTGCTCGTTTTCTGTGGTTTCTACAAAAGGAAGTTGGGCTGTCCTTCTGGGAAACTGAATTTAAGGCCCAACATGGCTGCCTGTTCTAAAATGGAGTTAGGTCCTTTCATTAGGTACTACTTGTCTCCAGCCATTCAGGAAATGTCTGCCACTGCTAAAGCACTGGGTACTCAGAGCACCTTTTGCAATGGCCTGTCCAATCATAACTGGATTGGAAACACTGGATCCAATATCCACAGGAGTTTTAATCCATAAACAAATAGGTACAGATCTGACCCTTGAAAGTCTAATGGTCTTTTTACATTCAATATTAGCATCCTCAAAGCTAAAGATTTAATGGAAAGTTTTCCAAAACCTGGACCTGATATTGCTCTATCTACAGCTTTAGCGTGTAAAGCCTCAGAGGGTCTTTACCTGCCCGGAGACCCCGAGTGAGACAACGAGACTTGGATCAATGCAAAAGTAAGAGGTTTATTTTCCTGGTGTGCAGGGAAATCGACCTTCAGCAGTCTCTCAAGCAAGAGCCTGGAGGCAGCCCTGACTCTAACTTACAAATTCATCTGTTCCCACTATGAAGGGGACAAAGAAACCTAAAATCTTGACTCTACACACAGCTGCATACCTTCTCTTCTGGAAGTTGGACCAGTTCATCTCAAGCTCCAGAGCTGCAGAAGAAACACCACAGGTAATTAGATCCGTAACCATAGGATAGTAAATATAGAAACACACTGATGTGTAGACTATGTTGACATTAACTATCTTTTTGCAGAATCCTTAATGTACTACCCAGTACACTGGGTACATCTACTCAGTAATGTTTTAACACAATTTTAAATGCAAAGCCATACCTTTCTCTAAGTATTAATTCACTCACCAATGCTCCCATTTATTACATTTATTATTTTATGTATGCACACAGGTGTGCTAGCACACACATGAAGCTCCAAGAATAACTCTAGAGAGTTGGTTCTCTTCAACAGGCCCCAAAATCAAAGGTAACTGGGCCTGGCACTGCTAAGCCCTCTCACTATGTTCCCCAACCTCCTCATCTAATTTGCATGACATTGCTGCCAGTTCTGTTGGCCTCAGGTAAATCCTTTAACCCATCACAGCAGTGTATCCAGTCAGGTTAGAGTTCTCATCCTTGGCCAAGAACTGTTCCTGGAATTATGCCTGGCAAGTCAAATCTTTCCATCTATGACACACCTTAAGTTCATCAGCATCCTGGACACAGCACCACCACATCTGCTCAGGAGAAAAAAAAAGTCAACAACATTACAAGTACCAGGCCACAGGCCAGAGCTTTTCACAGAAAGGACCTTTCTGGTGGCTACTAGCTGCATTTGAGGACTTAAGCCCTGCCTCTGACTAGCATTTATTCCTGTACAGAGCTCTGATCTTCATACTGCTGACAGCTGGGAGTCCATTTTATTCAATCTGGGCCATCTTTCCCACTGTTTCCACCCCAGAAGCAAAGACTTAATGTTTAGAAACAAAATTACTAGCACTACTATTTCTTTAGGAAGGTTGAGCCACATCCTCCAATTTCAAAACCAGAAGCAGCATCAGACTTGTCTGCTGAGGCTGAACAGGGAAGGGAAATAAATCTTAACTTGAGAATTTGTCCACAGTCCTCAGACAGGGATCATGCTGCCCCTCACTCCAGGCTCAGACTTCTAACTGGCTCAACAGAAACCTAACCTCTAAAGGAAAGAAAGCTACCACCCAGGGAACTTGTTTACAGGAGCCCACAAGCCTATTTTCCCTCTAAAATGGCCTTCACCAGGTATGGTGACTTACGTATAAATGCCAATACTTAGGGTCCTGGAGCAGAAATAATCTCTGGGCCAGTATGAGAATCCGTCTCAATAATATATTTTTTTAAAGATGTATTTATTTAAGTGAGTATACTGTTGCTCTCTTCAGACACACCAGAAGAGGGCATCAAATCCTATTATAGATGGTTGCGAGCCACGTTGTGGTTGTTGAGAATTTAACTCAGGACCTCTGAAAGAGCAGTCAGTACTCGTAACCGCTGAGCCATCTCTCCAGCCCTGATACTTATTTACTAATCCAGCCACTCAGATTTCTCCCCAGGACCCAAAACCCAGACAGGCTGGGTCTGTACCAGAGGAAGGGTAATTCAGGTCCTGCAGGCAGAGGCCCCTGCTGGACTCGCTTGCAAGCATCGGCTCTCTTAAGACACCCTCAAACCTTAGAACAAAAAAGCACAAAACAAAAAGCCCAGCCCCTGTGCAAAGTAGCATTTGAAGGACACGTGTGGCGAGGACGCGCCTGAGTGGGCGAAATTACCTCCGTCCGTGCTAACACTGGAATTATCCATCCTGCTTTCTGCTACTTTCCGATCTCTGATCTCGTTCGCTTCCTAAATAGGCGACATCCCCTTCACCGGACTCCCGGGAGGGCGGGAGCCCCGAGTGTGCCCAGGACCCTGGCCCTTCCGGACGCCGCGCCTCCACTCGGGAGGGGACAAATCCGGGCTGCGAGAGGCCGGTCGCCTGTCTCACACTGATAGGCCGCGCACGGGGCAGAGACCGGCGCGCGGGGCAAGCGCCGTGGAGACCTCCGAGGCCACGTGGTGGGCTCTTGTGACCCTCAAGAAAGACGGTACTTACCAGAAGCGCGCCATGGCGGAAAAGCAGGGCGCCAGGACCAGACCGAGTTTAAAACGGACCGGACATTGAGCACCAGGGCTCAGCCAACCAGAGCGGTCCAGTGCCCCTCCTGCCCGCCCCTTTCCCGGTTTCTACCTGACTCCAACACCGGCCCTCGCGCGCCCCCTGGCGGCGCCAGAGCCTCCCAACCTGTCCCTACCCCAGGGCAGCTGTCCCACTCACTGCCCGGACTGCAGAATCTGTCACCTTGCTGAAGCTTAGAGGGGACATGATCTTGGCTCCACAGCAGTGTGGGGATTTCTTTGTCTTCCCCCGTGCTTCTTAGTCATATACTGAATTTGGTTCTATTCCACACCCTTTTGTGTTTATTTTCATTTGAAGACCCATATGTAAAGGAATTTGCTCCTGTTAAGGGAACTGTAACATCATGGAGATGTGGTATGGACTCTCTTAAGATGAGCTGTTGCGCCAGGCAGTGGTGGCGCACGCCTTTAAATCACAGCACTTGGGAGGCAGAGGCAGGTGGATTTCTGAGTTCGAGGTCAGCCTGGACTACAGAGTGAGATACAGAACAGCCAGGGCATCTGCCTGACACAATCAGGTTCGGATATTTGGGGGGTTGTCTTGATTTTTTGTTTGTTTTGTTGTTGGGTTTTTTGTTTGTTTGTTTGTTTTATCCCCTCCCCCAACCTCCCCGACAGTGTTTCTCCATGAAGCCCTGGCTGTCCTGGTACTCCGTTAGACCAGGCTGGGCTCGAACTCACAGATCCACTTGCCTCTGCCTCCCCAGTGCTGGAATTAAAAAGCATGAGCCACCACCTTTTGGGTAAGCCCTCTTTACTAAAAGCAGCCTTCCTTCTAACATGGGAAGACAGAAACCGATAATGGGTGGCAAAGGAGAGATGCGACAACATGCCCAGGAATGCCCAGGATTGTGACCACTGTGTTGGAAGACACAGGAAGAATTCCTTTCAGTGGGTTTCAGAGGCAGTTTGGTCCATCTGATACCTTGATTTTGGACTTCCGGCTGCCAGCGCTGAGCTGGCGTTTCTGTGGAAGCCACTAAGGGCTTTGTTAAGGCAGTCCAGAAAACTAAAATATTAACTGACAGGGAAGGGCTGAGTCCTCCCAGTGGTTAAGGCTAACATCTCCTGAGGATCCTCCTTTCCCCTGCCCACTGCTGTTCACTGCTGTGTGCACTTGCAGCTACCGCAGTAGATGACTGTTGAATTACGCAGGTGGTGAGGAAGACCATGGTGAGGGTCTTAGTCATGAATGCCGGAGTTTAGGGACTTTTTTGCTAGACATTTATAAATTCATAAGGCAAGCCAATGTTCACATCACTCAAGGAGCTACAATCTGTTCTAAAGCAGGAATTCTCCGGAGGGAAAACTAGGGGGAGGAGTTAAGAGTGGGAGACAGGAAATCACATCCCATGCCTTCCTCAAGGGTGGTCTACAAGCCAAAGAAACACTGCCGGGCCACACCCGGGGTCCTCTGCCCTACTTCTACATATATTTGCTTTCACCCACAATTTGTCCCTGAAATTTTGAAACTTGTGGTGTTGTACTAAATGGAGTTGAGACCATCTGCGCTAGCCGGATGAAATTTGTGTTTTCTGCTAAA
>CM052700.1:143861889-143930716 GCA_028551405.1 Uromys caudimaculatus
CACAGGGCACATGTGGAGGTCAGAGGACTACACTGTGGCAGTGGTCCTTCCCGGACTTCACATGAGAACACAGGGCACATGTGGAGGTCAGAGGACTACACTGTGGCAGTGGTCCTTCCCGGACTTCACACACGTTCTAGGGACTTAATACGGTTACTAAATTTGCTCTGTCATACAGCAAGTGCCTTTACCCATCTTGCAGGCACTTAATATTTTTTTTTTCCTTTTTTGGAGACAAGGTTTCACTACATATCCCTAGTTGGTCTCAAACGTACATGGACAGGCTGGCCTCAAATTCACAGTGATCCTGCCCATACCTCCTCAGTGTTAGGGTTAAAGGTGTGAGCTGCCACACACAGCCTTCTTGTTCTTAACTTTTTCTAAACTACCATCAAACTAAATTTGTTTTCATGATTTAAAACGATTGTTTTCATTTTCATTTATGCAGATGTTTGTGTATCTGTGTGTGAGTACACGCCTATGGAGGCCGGAAGGCAATGGATCCTCTGGGGCTTGAGTTGCAGGGAGTGTACCACCTGGTGTAGGTGCTGAGACCCGAACTCAGGCCGTCTGGAAGACGGACGAGCTCCCGTGAATCCTGGGCCATCTCTCTAGGATGCCGCTATGGAGTCCAGGAGCCTCTCAAGAACAACCTTCCTCAGCTGCCCAGGGCTATGGCAATGGCATGCGTCACCACCTGAAGATCTGACGGCCTGGCCTGACTGTGAGGATTTACATTCCGTGATTTCTTCCCTATTACTAACATTAACTTCATCTTATACTATTTACAAGTCTGACAAGATGTAGGAATACGCTGGGCTGTGGTGGCGCACACCTTTAATCCCAGCACTTGGGAGGCAGAGGCAGGTGGATCTCTGAGTTCGAGGCCAGCCTGGTCTACAGAGTGAGTTCCAGGACAGCCAGGGCTACACAGAGAAACCCTGTCTCGAAAGACCAAAAAAAAAAAACAAAAAAAAAAAAAAAAAAAGATGCAGGAATACAGGCAATTCATTTTTTTATTCCAGTTAGCTATTAAAATGCTGGAAGTACATGGACAAGGAAAGAAGACAGCCTCACCACACCCCTGAGGACTTCTGGGTACTAGATGTGCCCATGTTACAGGTCCAAATGCTTAACTATGTCTAGTAGGGTGTGTCTTGTCCACGACTACAGGGTTTCAGGAATGGCTTTGTCAAGGGTTCTAAATTTACTTTCTTATTAGAGATAGCCAAGGGGGATGGAGGGATGGCTCAGTGGTAAAGAGTACAGACTGTTCTTCCAGAGGTCCTGAGTTCAAATCCCAGCAACCACATGGTGGCTCACAACCCTCTGTAATGGGATCCAGTGGCCTCTTCTGGTGTCTGAAGATAGCTACAGTGTACTCATATAAATAAAATAAATAAGTATTTAAAAAACAGAACAAAACAAAACAACAACAAAACAGAACCAGCCAAGTTCTAGGTACTGAGAGGAGTAAGAAGGAAGAGGGAGGAACAGGTCTTTTCTTTTTTGTGATGTCTGGCTCAGTGTATCAGCTGACTAATGGACACTTGGCATGCCAATTAGTTTTGTTAACTTGATGCAAACGATTGTCACCTGGGAGATGGGAACCTTAACTAAGAAATCATTTCCATTAAACTGGCCTGCGGCAAGACTGTGGTGCATTTTTTCTGACTGCTGGTTAATGTAGAAAGGTCTAGCCTACCGTCGGTGGTCGGTGGTGCTATCCCTGGACCTGGGTCCTGGGTTGTCTAAGTAAGGCAGCTGAGCAAGCCAGAGGAAGCAATCCAGTAAGCAGCTTTCCTCCAGCTCCTTCCTTGCTTGCATTCCTGACTTGACTTCCCTCAATGACTGTGTGATTGGGTTCTTTTCTCCTGAGGCCATGCCCCGAACAGAGCAGAAAGGCAAAAGAAAGGCCGATGAGCTCCCTCCTTCCAGACCGCAGACACTATTTTTCTCCTGTTCCTGCACTTCACAACTTGTACCAGTAGACCCTAGGTTCTTGTACCTGAAGCCCCTGACTTGGCAGACCAATGGCTTCTCTGGTTCTCTTTCTCTAGCACACAGATAGTCTGGGGCCTCTCAGTAGCTATAATCAAGTAAGCCAATGCCCCCCACAAATCCCCTTTCTTATCTCTATTTATGCTATCTGTTCCAGGAGGATCTTGACTTGCTTACCCCACTCTTCTAAAAATCATGAGCACAATTTTATCAGAGTTTAAAAGAAAAACTCGGAAGAAGGCAAGCTGCAGATCTCAGCAGCTATCCAGAAGGAGAAGGAGAACAGGAAGAGAGAAATCCATGCCATTTGAGTCAGGTATGGAGGTCAGTCACACGGCAAAAGGGAGGGAAAGGGACCTTCAGAGACAGAGTAAGGAAGCCCAAAGTACCAGAGAAGCCATACTTGTGCTCTGGCCTGCATCAGACCAAAAAAGGAAACAAACACCTCCGGAACAGGCAGAATCAATGGTCCCTCATGGTGGCTGTGGCAACCACCAGCCTTAGCATCTTATGCTCTCTCCTCAGTCGCTTCTCAGGGAAGCAGACAGTCCCTGCCTATCTTCCTCATCCTCTCTGGCTCCCGTCCACTGCCAGCCATGTGGATGACTTACTCTATAACCCTGGCTAGAGGTATACCACCAGGCAAGAAGGACTGCAGTCTTAATCATTTCTAACTTACAAAATTTCAAGGACTGTAACATAAGTAAGCAGAATTCTGGCCCTTTGACCAAGAAAGACTTGAACAGAAAAATACATTGTCCACAGGCCAGTGCTGGCTGAGAGCAAGTGTTGGATCAGGTCTTCCAAACCACTTAGAGCTGTTTCTTTCCTGCCTCTGAATCTAGAACCACAGAAGCTGCAAGGCCTCCTTCTACCATCAAGGGCCTCCACAAAGGTGACAGTAAAGACAAACGTCTGGAGAATGGGACGTAGTGGCAGAGCATTCTAACTTTTCATTTCTCCTTCTCAGACTGGCATCCAACGGACAAGCTGATGCCATCTTCCAGCCTGAGCACCCGAGGTCACAGGCCCATGACAGTGCAGTGGGGAAGCTTCTAATTTAGGTACCCCTGAATACATTCCTTCCTGGAAGACCTTCACCATAAAAAATATACCTGAGCAATACATATTTAACACATTTAATATATATATAATGTATACATATATATTTTTTTATTTTTGTTTTTAATTTTTAGACGGGCTCTCTAGGTAGTCCTGATTGGCCCGGAACTCAATTTATAGACCAGGCTAGCCTCGAACCCACAGAGTCTCTTCTGGGATTAGGCACCACACCCAGCTGTTTATATATTTTTGCGGGCTAAATCTCTATTAAAATGTGCTAGAAAGAAATCTTTAAGATTATGCTTCAAGTACAGATTTTCCCCCCTCTGCTTCAATCTTGGCTACTGTTGGCTCAGTCACATTACACTCGTCTTAACTCTGTGGCCCACCCACGGAACTTACTTTTATGTTTGGGATAGATAACATCAAATCCAGGCAAGGGCATCACCACGTCATGAATGGAGTAGTTAGTAACATCTTCCTCCTCAACATAGGTGGCTGTGGCTGCAAATCCACAAGTCAACAGCAGGTTAAGAACAGACAGTTCAGGCTCTAAAAATTATACACGTCCAGGTGAACTGAAAGTACAAATTGTCCAGCTGCAGAGGCCCAGGGTGCTTAGATCTCTCTCTTTTTAAATCAACTGAGGACTCTTGAGCAAAGGACCAAATCTCGTAAAAATCAGAACACTTCCCAGTAGTACTGTGACAGAGCAATGCAGCAAAGTGTAAGATGAACACAGCAAATGTTTCATAGTGCACAGGGTATTAGCACTTCTTTTTTATTTTAAAATTACTTTACTTTTTGTGTATGGATGCTTTGCCAGCATGTATGTCTGTGCACCATGTGTGGACAGAAACTTGGAGGCCAGAAGGGGGTGCTGGATCCCCTGAAAATGGAGTTACAAACAGCTCTGAGCCACCGTGTAGGCGCTGGGGATTGAACCTGGCTCCTTTGGAAGAACGGCCACCACTCTAGGTCATCCTAGCTCTTTTCTTCTCTCTCGCTTTCTCTTTTTCTTGTCTTTTCAAGACAGGGCTTCTCCCTGTATCCCTGGCTGTCCTGGCCCTAGCTCTGTAGACCAGGCTGGCCTTGAACTCGCAGAGATCCTGCCTCTGCCTCCTGAGTGCTGAGTGCCACCATCCCAGGCAAGCATTTCCTATGTGAATGCTTTGGAGCATTCGATGACGCTCAGTAGCGCAGTTAGCTCCAGGCTGGTGTTTATCTGAAGAAACTGCTGGTGGCACTCTGAAACACTGAGACACAGCCATGAATAGACATATTTTGAAGACCCAGATTAGTAATGTTTGTAAAGGACTTTTAGCCAATACTGGCCCAAAAGTTATTCTGCTATACTTAAGTTGGAGGCCCAGACTTAGCTGCTTATTCAAAACACATACATGTTTTTTTCACTGGTGATACAAACTAGCAGCCTGACCTCACGTGGCTTTCTGCCTCCCAGTGACTACACATCTCTTTCGTAACTAGCGTACTGGATTTCAGAAACACTGCGATAAAGCATCCAAATTCTAACGGAGCTGCACAACAGCAGTGTTGCCATCGTACCTCCTTTGAGAACGAGGTCCCCGGGCACAGGCCTCAGCCCGTACTCCTCAATTCTTCTGCTCACCATGTTATTCCACACATAGCTCTGATAACTATGGATATACATTAAGCGATTGTTTCTTGGTATCTGCAGAGAATGGAGAAAGACAAAAAAAAAAAAAAAATTCTGAATACTTAAAGTGCTATTTTCTCAGATATTTTGCTTACTTCGTGGTTAATTTTTACACAAGAAACTCACATTTCATACCTGCCTTGGGGCTGGGAGTGTGGTTCCGTGGGAAAGCACCTTAAGGTGTCCTGAATTATGCACACATGTGGGCTGTGCTTACCAATATGCTCCCCTTTACTTGAAAACACTGGCAACCTCTTAGCTACTTCCTGTCCGACTCTCTTCCTCCCTTCACCAGAGCAGTTGAAAGCTCTAGTGAAGACATGACCAAGGACTGACTGTACAACAGGGCCAGAGCGATGGCTCAGTCTGGCTACCTGAGTCTGATCATCAGGGACATAATAGAGAGAGAACGGACTCTCACAGGCTGTCCTGACCTCCACCTGTGCGCTCAAGTGCGCCCATGCCCGGCACGGCCACAGGTAAGCCCAGCTCTAGAAATGACCGTAACGTGGGTTCTGAGAGTCTCAAGTGCCACTCAGCTGCGTTAAGTATTTTCCACAGATACTTTCCTGCGCCTCTACTGTCAACAAACCTGCCAGCACTTCCCACATCAATCTGCTTTCACGATCAGAATGAGGTACACCCTAGTAAATTCCTCTGAAGACCACTCAGGATTCTTATTTGCTGTTCTTTCAAGATCATTTTAAGATTATGTTTAAAAAGCACTGACCACCTCTGAGTCATCGCCTGACTTCACAAATTGCACTCACTATGCCAAATGCAGAGACTATATTCTTCATTCCATATTTTGAAAGTCCTCGAAGCAGCTGCCCTTCCACACACCTTTTGACGGGTAGTTTTTTGAGGGCAGAGGCTGGGTCTTTGGTCTTGGCCCACTCTTCTCTGCATTTCACCAAGTAACCCTTTTCAGCTGTGGGAGAGAGAAGCCATGATCAAACTTTCCAACAGAAATTATGCATCACTTAACACGCTTCATGGCGAACCTAAGTTGCCCAAAAGCAAAAGCACCGGGCCCCGAGGGAGCGTGCTTCTTTCTGGCTCTGTCATCAGCCAGAGTTATTATACATCATCATCGCAGCTAACCCAGCAAATAACAAACCCTGAAGAAAGTTTCTCCTTCTCTTGCCCCCTTGTCCTGTCAAGTTTAATGCTTTCTTTAAAAATAAAAACTTTTCCAGGGCTATACAGAGAAACCCTGTCTTGAAAAACCAACCCCCCCCCCAAAACAAAACAAAACAAAAAAAAACAAAAAAAACCCCAAAACACCCCCCCCAAAAACACTTTTTTAAAGCTTGCAAATGAAGTTACCTAAAGCAATTGTTATTATTTTGAAAATTTAAAAACTACCAGTTAAATCCCTCTTTTACAGTGTAATTTTAGAGATATTTCCTGGAAAAATTTTAATCAACTTTTTAAAAATCCTTTAAGGTATTTTTCCAAGATTGCACATTTCATTATACTACACTTTAGCAAAGCAGCCATGCATGTAAGTTTCCTATAAGTCAGAGAATTTGAAGTAACCATAGAGAAATTAATTTACTTCAAGTACATTCAACCATGCACGAATGGAGCTAAAACTAGGGCTGGAGAGATGGCTCAGCAGTTAAGAACACTGACTGCTCTTCCAGAGGTCCTGAGTTCAATTCTCAGCACCTCTGGTGCCTCACAACCATCTTAATGGGATCAGATGCCCTCTTCTGGTGTGTCTGAAGACAGCGACAGTGTATTTATATACATAAAATAAATAAATAAATCTTAAAAAAAAAAAGCTAAAACAAGATACAGATGTAAAAAATTCAATCCCATATGCAAAACCATAAAAATAAAACAGCAGCAAAAATTTGAATATAAAAGATCATGAACTTTAAAATAACAACCTGCACTGACTTTAACTTACAGTGACTCCATGAATATCTAAGTATACATACTATGCGTTTTATTTTTACACAAATCTTTCTCACCTCCAGAGCGGGGTTTCAGTATTAAATCCATGACTTCTGTCCAGGAATTCTGTAGAATTGCTCTAGAATTAAACAGTATTCACATTAGTTAACTACATAAGATAAGCTTTATATGCTCAAAGTAACACTTCGTAGTTTATTAAATTTAAAAGTATGCAGTGAAATGATGATACAGATTCAGTGGCCACTACCTCCTGTAAAAAGCTTCTCTGGCTGGGCAGATGCTTCTTCCTTGTGCAGAAGACTTGATTCCTACCTCCAGTGCTCACAGCTGCCTGTAACTCCAGCTCCAGAGGATCTGCTGCCCTCTTCTGGCCTCTATGCACACTACATTAACATACACAACCCCCACAAACACACACATATACATGATTTTATCTGGTCTGCTGAGGACCTGGATTCAGTTTCTGAATGCCCGGTCACATATATGGAACATCTATATCATCTCCTCCAATGCGCATCCGAGAGGAAGGGGGTAGAAAGAACGCATAAGCTGGAGGGGGGTGCGGAGGGAGCGGGACAGACTGGGGCACTCCTGAACACTCAGCAGCTGTGATTATTCACATAAGCTCCCCAGAAAATGGGGCCTGTCGATATCCTGTCATAAAATGGAGAGGAGATCACACACACTTTCTTCAGTGATAAGGGACCCATGTAAAGAACTTGAATGACCTCAGGGACACACACAGAACACATGAAAGTAAAAGGGAAGAAGGCAGGGAAGCAGTGGGGGGCTTAGAGGGCGGGGCGTGAGGACAGAGGGCGGGGTGTGAGGTCAGAGGGCGGGGCGTGAGGACAGAGGGTGTGCCAGAGACCAATGAATGCGTACACATGAAACAATGAAACCAATTGGAATATGTAACTAACATATGCGAACAAAAAACATTAAGAAAGATAAGGGTTGTCCTTTTGCTATGGACCATGACATACTGCCTTTATATACTCTGGATACAATTCATCTTCTGTTTAACTACATGCTGGGAAACCCTATGCTGATAACAGTAAGTTCTCTGAAGGTAGGAAATAGTCTCACGTTGTGAAAACAAATAATTTGAAAATCTGAATTAATTTGTGCTGACCTCGGGGGATACTCTGCAACTTCTGTTTCCGCATTAAGTCTGACAACACTTTACTGAGCAATTATTTACAATAATATTCTTTGGGATACAAAACTATAGGGTCACATGTTTTTGCTTCTGATAAATTAAGTTAAAATATTAAAAACAGTCTGGTACAAGCCTTCCCTAAATGCTCTGTGCCACAACAACCAGTGTCTTCATTATGTTTCCTGTATTTCCTGAGACAGTGTGGCGGATTGATTTTCCTTCTTCAGTTGCTGGAGATCTTGTCTAGGGCCCTGCAGATGCTACACAAGCACTCTGCAGGCTCAGCCACATTCCAGACCTAAAAACTTTATTCTTATTGCTCTTTTCTACATAGCAGATGGATCATTCTGTTGCCCAGGCTATTCTATCCTGTCCTGGACTCCACTGTGCCTATCTGGTCTTAAGTTAGAAACATTTCTATTTCTTCTTTTACAACACTGCTCGAAAGAGGCGCCAAATGGCAGACTGAGCCCTTGGTCCTTTTTTTTTTTTTTTTTTGGTTTTTTGAGACAGGGTTTCTCTGTGTAACCCTGGCTGTCCTGGAACTCACTCTGTAGACCAGGCTGGCCTTGAACTCAGAAATCCATCTGCCTCTGCCTCCCAAGTGCTGGGATTAAAGGCGCGTGCCACCACTGCCCGACCCTTGGTTCTTATAAAATCATACAAGCAAATACAACCTGATGAAAAACGGAACTAGAGAAAAGTGTTTCTACAGTTGTCCAACTGGTGTGCTAGTGCACTCTCCCGAAGTGCAGCCTCTGCCGGTCAGTGCTGACACAGAACCATGAACAAATGTTCTCGGACTGCACTCAGCGTATACAGCCTGAGTGCCAGCTCCCACGAGGATAGTTACTTTATGTAGTACAGTCTCTGCTGGACAGTAGGATCCCACTGGACGATTATGAAACTGAGCATTTATTTATAAGATTTCTACTCGAATTTACCCTGGAGGGCTTTCCTATTATCTAAATGTGAACCAAGTCTTAAATTCCACATTAGTTCTTGAAAGGGTAGGGGAAGGGCAGTGGAAGAGGAATCAACAGTGACCCACGTGTTAAGAGATCACAGTGTGTAGCCTTGGATCTGCATTACCCTGTTTTTTACTGGTGTCCACTTACCTGTTAAAAAGTAACAGAGAAGCCAGGCGTGGTGGCGCACACCTTTAATCCCAGCACTTGGGAGGCAGAGGCAGGTGGATTTCTGAGTTCGAGGCCAGCCTGGTCTACAGAGTAAGTTCCAGGACAGCCAGGGCTACACAGAGAAACCCTGTCTTGAAAAATAAAAAAGATAAAAAACAAACAAACAAAATTTCACAAACTAAGAGACGCCCCTGGACGGACTGTTAATAGTGAGAGGAAAAATTTAAATTTAGGTCACATCTTTTTCAACTGTGTCTGTGTGAGTGAGAGAGAGTGTGTGTGTGTGTGTTTGTTACACATGAGCCTCTAGTATCCAGAGATGCACTTGTATCCACTTTCCCAACACTGGTTCACAGAAGTGTTCTATCACACCTGACTTCTGTAGGTGCAGGGGACCTGAAGCTAGGTCCTCTTGTTCACTATGTAGCTCTGGCTAAATAGTAGACAATGTCTCAAAAAATAAGACAAAATAAAACAAGAAGCTTAAAATAAAGAAACAAAGTGCACAAAAAACCCGAAATAAAAAGATAAAGTAAATGTTAGAAAACTGAATACAAACCTTCCAACCTGGTACGTCGGAACAGCTGTGGTGCCAAATCTTTGCATGCCATAGTAGTTAATGAAGCCAGTCTCCTTCAGAGACTGCATGGCTTGCTGTACTTGCTCATCAGTTCCTGTTATATTCCTGCAGGGACCCAAATTATCCAAAGAAAAAAATGGAGAGCCAAACACATTTTGGTGCACATAAGGGCAGCTTCTACATTTCAGCTTTTCTCATCTCCCTCCCAAGGACTTTGTTGGTTCATTTATGCAATTATATAAATTTACCATTTTTGAGACAGGGTGTCTCTCTGTGTAGCCCTGGCTGTCCTGGAATTTGCTTTGTATACCAGGCTGGCCTCGAACTCATAGAGATTCCACTGCCTCTGTGCTTTAATCCTTACTGCTGGGATAAAAGGTGCGGACCACCATCGCCCAGCTCATTTTAATCAGTTTTAAGTACCAATTATTATAGCATAAAGTCCATGTGCAATGTGGTGCAGCATCTGCCACTATGTAGTTCCCAAACTTCTTCACTGTCTCCAAATTCATTCATTCATTCACTCACTCATTTTGCACACTCTTGATATGCATGCACACACACACACACACACACACACACACACACAGGACCTGGCCAGTCTGCAATCCATGTAGACCAGGTTGACGTTGAGGCAGTGTGATTTCCTGCCTCTGCCTCCTGAGTGCTAGGATTACAGGCATGTGCAACTATGCCTGATCCCAAACTGAAACTTACACCAACAAATAACTCTCTACCAAAGCAAGCTCTAATCTTTCTATGAATGTGTCCATTCCAGGTACCTCATACAAATCAAATCCCAGGCTCTCTATTTTTCAGTCTGTATCTGAAGGACACAGTGTTTCTGAAGGCTATGGGAAGCTTTTCAGGGAGGGGCAAAGAGCATTTATCAGGAAAAATACAAGGCAGTATTTATTCCTCAAGCCTCCAGGCCTTGCTCTCCTGGCCTTTCTGCCTGACCCAGGCACCCTGTACCCAACTGGCACAAGTACAGACAGACTCCTGGAGCCCTGCCACCAGACTCAGCTCTGCACTCCTCCTACCCCCAGCCCCTCCCCCAGCCCCAGTGGCTCTGCACTCCCACCCCAGCCTCAGCCCCAGCCCCTTTCCCAGCCCCAGTGGCTCTGCACTCCCCACCCCAGCCTCAGCCCCAGCCCCTCCCCCAGCCCCAGAGGCTCTGCACTCCCCACTCCAGCCTCAGCCCCAGCCCCTCTCCCAGCCCCAGAGGCTCTGCACTCCCCACTCCAGCCTCAGCCCCAGCCCCAGAGGCTCTGCACTCCCCACCACAGCCTCAGCCCCAGCCCCTCTCCCAGCCCCAGCTCTGCATTCCCCACTGCAGTACTTTACCTGAGAACAACAGTGAAGTGGTTTCCTTGAAGCTCTCCTAACTTCAGAGGGGTTTTCTGATAGCTGAAATTCCCGAGCTTAAAGTTCATCAGGCACTTATTCAGGTGGGCGAGTCTTTGTGCACTTATTCTTTAAAGAAAACAGGAGCAGAGGAAGGATCATGAGTTCCTAGGAAGACAAGGGCACACCCGGACAGCGACAGCAGGAGGCCAGCAGGAGGTAGCTAGGTGCAGTTTTCCTTCCCACTGGACTATTCCTGTGCATAACGGTATTGGAAAGATGGGGCTTTCACATCAAGGAGAACACCTAATTAAGAGAGGTGGAGGTGCCTACTCTCTGTGGGCAGGACATGGCAAAGCTGATGGTGCTGCAGACAGCAATCCACATAACTATAGAGTGGTCTCAGCTGGGCAGTGGTGGTGCATGCCTTTAATCCCAGCAATTGGGAGGCAGAGGCAGGTGGATTTCTGAGTTCGAGGCCAGCCTGGTCTACAGAGTGAGTTCCAGGACAGCCAGGGCTACACAGAGAAACCCTGTCTCGAAAAAACCAAAAAAGGGAGAATGGTCTCTAACATTTAAGATTAGCCATAATTGAGCCAGTAAGAAAAATACTGCAAACTCTTAACCACAAAACAACCTTGGAAACACAAAAACACAGAGAAGAAAATGTATTGGTTCATCCAAGAAAAAGCACCAGATCTCTGCATTTCCTTATTCTTTTAAAAGCACACTGAGGGGGCTGGAGAGGTGGATCAGAGGTTAAGAGCACTGACTGCTCTTCCAGAGGTCCTGAGTTCAATTCCCAGAACACACATGGTGCTCATAACCATCTACAACGTGATCCCATGCCCTCTTCTGGTGGGTCTGAGGACAGCTACAGTGTACTCATATACATAAATATAAATAGATAAATAAATCTTTAAGAGCACAATGAAGATGTCTATAGCTAGACTCATACAACCCTGTACGCTGATATTTTACACAAGTGTTTCCCATTCTGTTAGAGTTGGGTCATTAGAAAGTCTTTTGTCAATCTCAGCACTCGGGAGGCAGAGGCAGGCGGATTTCTGAGTTGGTGGCCAGCCTGGTCTACAGAGTGAGTTCCAGGACAGCCAGGGTTACAAAGAGAAACCCTGTCTTGAAAAAAAGAAAAAAGAAAAGGAAAAAGAAAGTCTTTTGTCTTCCTCGACAGGAAATCTATGCAGAAAAGCAAATAGTACACTGAAAAGTCTGTTCTTTCTTTACCACATAACCTTCCCCACTCACAGCTGGTGTTAACAGGTTCTTTCTTTGAAAGACTGAGTTTATTTTTAATTGTGTGTGTGCGCGCGCGCGCGCGCGCGAATAAGTACAGAAGCCCTGGAGGTCGGTCCCTGGATACTCCTAGCGTCAGAGTTACAGGAGGCCGTAACTTGCCCTGTGTGGGTGCTGTAAGAGCAGCATGCACTCCTCACTGCTGAACTATCTCTCTAGCCTCCTGGCCTGGATAGTTTTGAAATAATATTAATATTAACATAACAAAGATATAAATATATAAATAAATAACAAAAGTTGTCTATTTCAGAGAGCTTCATGTTCTTGATATATAAAAATTTTGAAAATGCTAAACTTTTATTTTTATTAAAAAACAAACAAACATAATTGGGGCTGAAGAGGTGGCTCAGCTATTAAGAGCACTTGCTGTTCTTACAGAGGACCTGGGTTTGATTCCCAGTACCCACATGGGACACCAGTTCCAGACCCAATGTCCTCTTCTGACATGCACAGGCACCAAGCCTGTGTACACTGTGCACACATAGGCAAAATGCTCACACATAAAATAAGACGAACAAAACAAAACAAAACCAAAGCCAAAAGCCCCTGGAAGGGCGATAGTGGCCATCCTGGTCAGCCTCAGGTCAGCCAAGATTACATAGTAAGACCCTGCCTAAAGACAAACAACAAATACCCAAAACCTCAAAATACAACATTCAGATGAAAGGTGCTCGCCAGTGCCTTCAGCCCCATGCCAGTCACTTGACATCACCACCTCGAAGGCTTCCACGGGCATCTTTGGATTAACCCCAATACACATGGAGTCCTTAGGTCCATCTAGGCTCCAAGAATCCAATTTGTTTATCTATTAGTAGTCTTTAAGATTCTCTAATTTGTATCATAGTTGTTTTCAATTTTCAATTATTAGAAACAATGCAATATAATACACCATGGTACATAAGACCACGGTTTTAATTTTTCCCATGTCCACTGTCTTAGTCAGGGTTTCTATTCCTGCACAAACATTGTGACCAAAGAGCAAGCTGGGGAGGAAAGGGTTTATTCAGATTACACTTCCAAGCTGCTGTTCATCATGAAAGGAAGTCAGGACTGGAACTCAAGCAGGTCAGGAAGCAGGAGCTGATGCAGAGGCCATGGAGGGATGTTCCTTACTGGCTTGCTTGCTTCTCCTGGCTTGCTCAGTCTGCTTTCTTATAGAACCCGAGACTACCAGCCCAAAGATGGTACCATCCACAAGGGGCCCTCCCCCCTTGATCACATTGAGAAAATGCCTTACTGCTGGATCTCATGGAGGCATTTTCTCAACTGAAACTCCTTTCTCTGTGATAACTCCAGCTTGTGTCAAGTTGACACACAAAACCAGCCAGTACATCCATGTTTCCTTCGAAGTGACAGCTACTCTGTCAAGTAGCAGAGGCAAGGGGGTCAGCCTGGCTTGAGTCTGTCAGTGGCTTCCAGTATAGTTATGTCTGTGAGTACATGCATACACTTATGTGCATGTGTGTACATGTGTGTGTGCATTTGTTTATGTCTATGAACAAAGAACCGTGGAAGCATTGGAGGTGTGACTCCACCCCCACCCAGCTGCTCACCGACCGGTTCCACAGGCCTCCCCAGTTCTAACACATGGGGGAAACTAATGGAGCCACTTTGTTCTACTCCTTGGCCAAAGTAAATACATTAAAAAAGAAAATGAAACCTTTATAGGGCTGAAGACGTGGCTCAGCAATTAAGAGTACTTGGCACTCTTCCAGGGCCTAAGATGGCTGTGGATCTCAGCACCCACACCAGGCTACTTACAAACACCCGAGACTCTAGCTCTAGGGGATCTGATGCCCTCTTCTGGCTACTGAAGGCACCCCACACAGGGCATGCACACGCGCGCGCGCGTGCACACACACACACGCACACACATTAAAAATAAAGCTTGAAAAACTTCACCTGGGGTGGAGAGATGGTCAACGGTTAAGAGCACTTGTTACAGGAGACACAGGTTTGATTCTCAGCACCCAGACAATGGCTCACAACCATCTGTACTTCACTTGCAGAAGATCTGACCCCTATTCTGACCTCCATGGGCACCTGGTGTGCATACAGTGTACTATGTAGAAGTTAGTAAACCATTCATACAAATAAACAACACACCTTTTAAAAAAATCATCTATATAATATCTGAGCCCCTGGAATTCATGTTATTTCAGTGCTAGGAATTGGGCTTCATGCATGCCAGGCAAACATTTCACCCTCAAATTCTCAGCTCTCCTGGAACTCTTTAGCAAAATGCTCCACTACTCCCTGAAGACAGTCACTGAGCCACACCCCCAGGGCTTCCACAGTTCTGTGTTCACAGACATAAACACGGAAATGCACACACACATGTACACACATACACATTCATATATACTAGGCATTAGCCCGGTTATTTCCTCGCTTGCTATGTAAGGAAGTCGACTGACCGAGCTTCTCATTGCTTCTTCTCCCTTCCCCACTTTTGGTCACTGTCGGGTCCTGAACCCAGGGTCTCACACATCCAGCCTGACTAAGTTAAAAAAAAAAAAAGTTGCTGCATTAATTAATAGAAAAGGTAGGAAGACAGCCATCCAAGTCAGGAGATGGGTGAAACCTGAACACCCAGTTAGTTCCCCTCTCCCTTGTGAAGCAGGAGGGCCTCACACAGACCAGGGAGGGCTTGAGCAGGGAGCAGGTGTGTTCCAGCTGCCAGGCCCTTGAATTGAGGTGTGGAGAGGATGCTGAAAGTCAAAAAGGATGCATAAAAGCAGAGGATCAGCATAAACAGAGTGGTCAGTAGACACTGCTGGAGAAAGGGACAGTATGTCAGAGCAGGAACAGAATAAATAAATAAAATAAAAATAAGCAAAAGCAAGACAGGGCAAAGAAGAACCAAGTCGTGTGCTGGCTTTCCCGTGACCTTGGACGACAGCGACTTACTAGTGCCAGGAAAGGGCCTGAGGCTGTCTTTTTCTTCCCTTTCTTTTTAAAGACAGGGTCTCACTATACAGCCTTGCTGGTCTGGAACTCACTAGATCAGGCTGGTCTCACAGAGATCTGCCTGCCTCTCCCTCCTGAGAGAGTGTGTGTTTAAAGATGAGTGCCCAGCCTTGTTCTTTTTTAGAAACATAAAACTCAGCCTCTTGGCTGTTTTCAGAATGTACTCACAGTGTGTGCAGTGTGTCTCCACCACCTGAGAAAGAAATCCTACCCAGGCAGCACTGGCTCCACGGCCTCTATCCTTCCCCGCAGCCCCTGTGATGGTTAATGTACTTTTTGTGTACAGAAATCAAATAGATTTTTTTTAAATGCCTGATTCCTTGGTGTAACTTTTTTTTTTTATTGTTCTAAAATGTCAGGGTCATCCTGTGTAGTCCAGGATGGCTTCAAACTCGCTATTTTCCTGCTTCGCTCTATAGAATGGTAGAATTGCTGGCTTGTGCCAACATCCCCAACAATGCAACAATCTTAAGTTTATTATGCTGTAAGATATACTGGTCTCTCACTCTTTTTTATAGCTGAATAACATCCTCTTCCCCAATACACAATGGACAGCCATCTCTGCATCAGTGCAGCAAAGCCCAGAGATGTACTTAGCTTTTTTTTTTTTTTTTTTTCGAGACAGGGTTTCTCTGTGTAGCCCTGGTTGTCCTGGAACTCACTCTGTAGACCAGGCTGGCCTCGAACTCAGAAGTCCTCAGGAGCCTCTGCCTCCCAAGTGCTGGGATTAAAGGCGTGTGCCACCACTGCCCGGCTGTACTTAGTTCTGAAAGGCAAAGTTGCTCACTAGCAACAGTGTTCACGGATCCTGGGGAGTGCAGAGCAAGCACTTTTGGTCGTACATTCATGGGTGACAATCTTGTTTTTAAGCAGTAAGGGCCAACAAACCGACCCATTACACAGAAGTCTTTAGTAAAACTGCCCGAAATTTAGAAATACTGGCCCAAGCACAGACAGGAGCAGGCAGGAAGAGAAGTTAGTCACTCTGAATACAGCAGCTTGAGATTACACAGTTGCTTAAAGTTGAAATTATGAAGTAGATCAGAGTTGCAAGAAGCTGGAAAGAATGTTGCTTATCCCAGGACTGATCAACCCGGCAGTAAATAAAGTCCCCATGTGGTAGAATAGGTTTATCCTGTTCACCAGTTCTCACGGGGAAAGACCCATCCACCCACCACGTGGATCCATTTCATTAAGCAAGCACAGGGTGTAGCCTGTATCCTCCAGATAAGTACAATGCGCTTTCAAGAGGCCAGCACTTAGAAGTCTAGTACAGTTCTAAAGGCCAGCATTTAGATGTCCAATGCAGTTCCTCACAAAGTCAACAGGAAAACTAAAACAGCCCATGAGGACTGCAATATCCAGATCAGGCCTGTCACCTGCTGGCCGAGGAAAAGAGTCCAGTGCCTCAGTTTAAAAATTATTATTAATTTTCTGGTTGTTTTTTTTTTTCAAGACAAGGTTTATGTATCCTTGGCTGTACTAGAACTTGCTCTGTGGACCAGGCTAGCCTTGAATTTACAGAGATCCACCTGCCTCTGCCTCCCAAGTGCTGGGATTAAAGGCTTAAAAGTTATTATGTTTTTAATCCCCAAATTAGCAACACCTTTCCCCTGCCCACATTCCAAACAAAGCAGCATCTTCCTTTGTGCCCAGTAAGTGTGATGGAGAGGCACTCCTGTGCCTCAGGTCAAGGAACACAGCGCTGTACCCTCGCTTGCTGTACCCTCGCTCCCTCCCTTGCTCCGTCTCTCCCTCAGCCACCCTCTTTCCTGCCCTTCACCCTTTCTTTCCTTAACAGCCTGAATTCACTTTTACTGTTTTTCCATCTTCCCGCCTTCTAGTTTAGCATGCAGTGAGTGAGCTTCCTTACGTCACTTGTAAACACGGGTGTCATTTGGTTTTGTTCTCATTCATGTCTTGTACCCTGCTATGTGCCCAACTCTGGCTGAGATTCCAGACCTTCTCAAGATAGTCTCCATCTCTACACTTTTGCCACACATATTCCTACACTCTCTTTTTCTCTCATCTTCCCTCTAGAGAGGTCTTCCTCCCCTCTCATGCCCCCCCCAACTGCATATAGGAAGGAGAGTCTCGGGGATTTTGCTTACTAAATGCTCTTCTGCAGCATCAGTTTACCTAAAAATAACGAATGCCTTAGACGTTTCTCTTTCCCGTATGGATGTCCTGCTATCTGCATGATTCCAAGTGTAGCAAAGATGCTTCTGGAAGGGGCACACAGAAAGTTGTATTTCTTACTACAAGCCCACAAAGCTACTCAGCAGCAGGAATGTGTTGTACCCAAAGGTCCTTCGGATATCCTATAAGCTAATTTATTGGTTTGGAGATAACAACTAAGCCCTTCCAGGGCCCAAGACACACCTCACCTTCCGGAATCAAGATAGTCAGTTCCTACCCAGAGGCAATACCGCCCCCCCACCCCTGCCCACCTCCAGGGCATACTAGATAAGTCTGGAGACAGTTTTTATTTTCACAACTGTATGAGGAGCAGGGGCTTGTTATGTGCTTATCATATGGAAAGGACAGAGATCAGAGAGGCTGCTAAATATCTTACAGCGAACAGGACAAGTTCCCACAACAGACACTTTCCCAGTTGCAAAGCAGAGGTGAGATGCGCGCTCTTCTAAAAGAACACCACAGCATCCCTTATCTGTGCAAACTTCCCTGACTGGCCTTCAGAGTGAGTCCCAGGCTTGCCCTTACTGACACACCCCTGGCTCAGCCGGCTTCTTGCCCTAGCAGGGTTCTATTTGTTTGTCTGTGCTATTCTAGAATTACTTCAAAAGCAGAGACGTCTGTCCATCTGTGTTTGTTACATGCAAAAGCTCTTACCTGTCCTAGGTGAATATTAAAGGATACATGTTGATATTTAATAAACAAGAGAAAGGCATACTTATTCTTTAGTCCCTATCACAAACAGCTTTTTAAATTACTTAAACAAACAAACACCAAACTATGTTTGATAGATTAGGAAACAGAGATTCAGGGTGAAAAAAAAAGAAGTAGAAAATAATATCTACAAAAAAGCAGAAGCTGAGCTGGCAGGCTGGCTCAGATCTGCTGCCAACTCTGAGTCCAATCCAAAGGAGACACAGGGTAGGAGAACGGATTCCTTCCAGTGGTCCTTGACCGACACAAATGGGCCACTGTGTGCACATACATATGCACACATGTGCATAGCAAATAAATGTATACAAAAATTTAAAAGGCAGAGAGACTATATAAAGCTGAAAGCATAAGTTTGGCAAAGTGGAGCTGAGGCTGACTTGCACTGTCAGACTGGGCAGGCGCTGGGCGGGCAGGCCCTCTGCACTCAGTCTGGGCAGGCGCTGGGCGGGCAGCCCCTCTGCACTCGGTCTGGGCAGGCGCTGGGCGGGCAGGCCCTCTGCACTCAGCCGGGGCAGGCCCTGGGGCGGGCCCTCCACTTACTTGAGAACAGCGATCTCCTGGACTGTGATAGCTCTTTTGTCTTTGGTTCCCATGTAGGAGAATATGTTTGGTTTTACCCTGGTGAGACAGAAACAGCCATGTGAAGTCACATACCATAACCAAAGCACATTTCTAATAACTCAAGTCTCAAAATACATTAACACATTAAGAGAATAAGGAGAAACTTTATGGAGGAAAATACAAATGAATGCAAATTTAAGCAGCGACAAGCTGGCTTCTCAGCAGGGTTTGGTCCAGAGCCTCTGTGGCTATCAGAGAATCAACTGGTGTTCACACTGGGCTAACCAGGAAAACACACACAAGTTGCACTCATCCATAGTCAGAAACAATTTGTTAAGTTACATAAAACGAGCCGGGCAGTGGTGGCACACGCCTTTAATCCCAGCACTTGGGAGGCGGATGCAGGTGGATTTCTGAGTCTACAGAGTGAGTTCCAGGCCAGCCTGGAAAAACCTGAGAAACCCTGTCTCGAAAAACCAAAAAAAAAAAAAAAAAAGTTACATAAAACTATAACAGCAAAGGGGGAAAATATTCCAGAGGTATAATGTAGCACTCTGAGCATTTCACAGCTTCAGTTCTCAAGATGTTGTAGTAATGTGATTTTTACCTTAAATATAATCTATAACTCGACATTTAAAAAATGTCAAAAGCTAAAACAGGGATCTGGATAGTTCTGACATGAAGATACACAAAGTTCCTCAGAAGAGTATGTGCATAATCCACAAGTCCCAAGTGTATGTCCAGAGGAACTATGTCTACACCCTAGCAGGGCCGTCCATTCTGCTCTGTGTAAGGACAAGAACAAGACACTAACCGCAGATACTTGGACAAGACATTGATGGCATCCATGGTGTCTTTGTTTTCCTTGTAGAGAACAAAGTGGCAGTAACTTCCCCGGGATTTTGGCCAAGAATGTTTTCTTGGATCTTAAAAACAAAAAAATGTAAATGTCATATATACCGTAAAAACTCTCTATGACTTGGGATAGCCTGATTGTTAACTGAATATTTCAATCATGCTACAATCTGGAAACACATCTTCAATAATGCAAGATTTAGATTTAAACTACTCAGAGTAAAAAAATCAGGACTCGGAGAAAAGGAAGCTACAGCTACAATTTGCAGACACTGCAAGTCTTCATGAGTCCTCTACCACAGAGGTGGGCTGTCGGTCGAGGAGTGTATCTAGTTTCAATGACACACAACTCCATGAAAGAAAAATTGTAAGATATTCTTGGTACCAAAGTTAACTGAACATCTGGCTTTGTCACGCAAAACCACTCCTTGGTAGCAGGTTAGTGATTTCATCTACAGTGTAAAGAACCATCAACCAGTATAGACAAGCAGTAACCCACCTCAGAAAAGCATCACAGTATGTATGGATGCTGAGAAAATCAGTTTCCTCCTTGATGATTATGAGAGTCATGTATAAAAACATTCTGTACATTTATGTATAGAAAAATATCACAAGGACCTCTTCAGCTCTTGGAGGGAATTTCTCACCATTTCCACAGGGTTTTGTGAGTGGAAATACCTTTTTCACTTTTCCTTCTAGCTCACTGCCCTTAAGCCAAGTTGTCTGTACTCAGCCCTTATGATAACGCTGGCACTTCACCCTGTGTGCCTACAGGGAACGCCAACCGCTCTTACCTGCAGCAGCTCTGACCTCTGTCCGAATGCACAGCATAAAGAGCACAAGAGAGCAATGTTTAATTTATAATACTGTTAGCGTGCTTTAGAGGTGAGCATGCACATGATCGCATGGTGAGGGCAGACTGAAGACTTCCACAGCACCTAGCAGTTCTGTGCTAGTCAGTGGCTGTTCAGACTCTAACCGTGCAATGTTGTAGGGGCAAACACTGAACAACTAGGAACCTCCCCTCTGGGCACAGCCTTCCTGCCTCAGGATCTTCACCATGGGTGAGTCAGTCCGTCCGTCCTCCAAGTTGTCCTGTCTGCAGCCGTGGGATACAGCAAATCCTCAAGCTACATAGTCAATGACTTTTTCTACAGACCTTTTTTTTTTTTTCTCCCATAAATTTGGCAGGTGATGCCTGAAATGCTGTGTGACTAGCGTGGTAATGAGAAGCCGCTGTTTTGCTTTATGCTGCTGTGTGTTTTAAAAGTTTCCTGCACTGAAATGTAAAAATCTTTAAAATTTGGACACTTAGTTTTCTTTCTTTCTTTCTTTTTTTTTTTTTAAAAGATTTCTTTATTTACTATATGTAAGTATATTGTAGCTGTCTTCAGACACTTTTTCTGCTCTCTCCAGCCCTGCTTGCTCCAGCACTGCTTGTTGTTGCTCTCTTCAGACACCCCAGACGAGAGCATCAGATCTCATTACAGATGGTTGTGAGCCATCATGTGGTGCTGGGATTTGAACTCACGACCTTTGGAAGATCAGTTGGAGCTCTTAACTGTTGAGCCATCTCTCCAGCCCCACACTTAGTTTTCTATATTCACCAACTTATAGAAGACGTAAGAAATGACTTATGAGACACATCCAGTTTTGTTCTTCTTTATCATCATATATGTTTATAATAAAAAGCTAAAAAACAAAGAATGGTGCGAGCTGGTGAAGTGTATTACAGGTTGTACCACTGGCCTTTAGCACCGTCACAGATGAGCGCAGTGGCAGGAAACACTGAGAGACTACAAACCCAAGGGTCTCCTCCCTTGGCAGGACAACCAGTGAGTTTTGCTAACAAGCATGCACCTCCTATTAGCTGACCCAAGCACAGGCCATGAATTCAACAGCCTCTGCAACTAACAAATGCAAATATTCATTTTCTAGGAATATTCACTATATAAAAGAGTAAAACCTTTGCACTGGGAATATTCTGAATAAGCAAAAATTCCATCTTTTGGACTCTACACAAACTCCAGCCCCTGGGAACACTAAGCAATACATACCTAACCTTGCAATGAGAATGGAGTTATGGTGCTTTTCACACATTTTTGAGGCACTCTAATTTATAATACATTTGCAAAGAATTCTAAGGCCAACGACGCGCTTCCTATTTCCAGGAAGCTGGTACTATCTTAGGAAGGTGTAACATCACAGTCCAGACCTACGCAGAGGGAAACCAGTTATCAAGGGAAATGGGGGAAATCCTGCCTAGAGGTTCTGTGAATAAGGAAGGCAGGAAGCCTGGGAGGGAGACACGATGGGGCAGCATGTGGTGGAGCCTTCTTTCTGCTTACTCAAGGTCGTCCTCACAGAAGCAGCCATTCGCCAGCCTTCTGCTTCTCAGGGTCCTGCTCCACCCACCGCCTTGCCTCTGCACCTGCCCCTTTTTCTATCCCTTGCATTTGATATATAAAACACATTCATGGCTCCTTATCTTCAAAGTTACATTTATGCCTTCTTCTTACTATATTTCTCCCCCTTTCTCTTTGCTTTTCCGCTTCACTTAAAAAGCACTCTTTGTATGCTTCTGCCTCAGTGTACTGTATAAACTCTTTCCAATCTCATTGTTCCAGACCATACTAGTTAGTTAACCAGTTAAGCAAACAGGTATTAGCAGTGTCGCTCAGTGATGGGCATGATTCTGAGTCACTACTGCACTACGTCTTAAGCCCAGTCCACTGTGGTTCTGGGATTCTTTCTTTTCATGGAGCCTGTCCCAGGGTGATTCTTTGTGTCTGTGCCTCTCTCTCCTGAGTAGGTAAAGGCCTGGGTCCAGAGAACCTGCCTGGGACCCATTTATATCAGAAAGTACAAAGAACTTGTATATATCATACAAGTTTTCTCTCCCTGAAGACACTAGCCCTTTTGGACTATGTAGCTCAGGTTAGCCATGAACTCATGGTTCCTTTGCCTCTTGAAAGCTGAGATGATACAAGTATACTACCATGGCCAGCCCCAGATCTCTTTTTTAAGTTTATGGTTAAAAACAAGTTCTTAAAAGCGGTGGGATGCATATAATTCCAAAATATCAATCTATTACTTGCTTGTATAATGTTATAATAATTTTATAAAATTTACTATGCTTGAATACGTAAAGCAATGTGTCTTTTTTGAACTAGGTTAATGGCTGGTTATTTCTGATACTGGGCACTGTGATCCAGAAATTAATGCGTCTATGATTCAGAACGCACAATTCTATTTGAGGAAAAGTTTGATACTGTTAATCTCAGTTAGGTGGTGGCGGCAACACATACCTTTAATCCTAGCACTGGGAAAGCAGTGGGTCTATGAGTCAGGGTCAGCCTGGCCTTGCTAGAGCAAGTTCCAAGACAGGCAGAGACACAGAGAAACCCCGTCTCAAAAAACTAAAACACAATTTAAAAAAATGAATAAAATTTAAAAAATATTATAAATCTAGGTTGGGTGTGGTGGTAGACAGTTACAGTTCCTAGCACTAGAGGCAGAACTGGGGTCGGAAAGACCAGGAGTTCAGGGTCACTACATGTGAGTTTGAGGTCAACCTGGGCTACATGATACCCCAAGATAAATAAAATAAAAAGGAGTGCTGTAACTTTGCTAAATATCAAATAACCCAGAGATTATACCAGGGCTTGGCAGCGGACAAGCTCTAGAACAAATGGAAAGCTTTAAAGGCCGCCATACCCAAATGTGAAAGGGCCCAGAGAACAGCCCGCCACTGGCACTGGGCTCCATCCTCAGGGCCATGGAGGCTGCCTCCAGATTCTTGTTCTCTCTGATTCCTTGGGGACTTGTACTTTAGGACACTCTCAACCGGGGACAGGAGAACAGAAGAGAAAAGGCCAAATGTAGCCTCAGCCTTTATGAGGAGGTGGAAGAAATCACAGAAGACAGAAATAGTCACCGTTGTCTAAATGCTTCGAGCCTGAGAGGTTCAGGTCTCTGGGCAAATGCCGGTCCAATATGCTTCTTTGAAAAGTAAAATATTCTGTTACTCAAATGGGGAGGGGTGCTTAAAGTTACCCAACACACATATCAAGGTTAAAGGTAACATGTTGATCTCTGAGTTTGAGACATAGTGAATCTAAGGCCAGCTAGGGCTACATAGTAAGAACCTGTCTCAAAAACAAACAAAAAGGTGCCTGCAACATAAGCACAGAAAATCCAGATAGAAACAGAACAAGATGAAACAGAATTACTTAAAGAAAAAGAGAGGGCAAACTATAACGGCTACCTTGGGCTACAAACTCCCTCCACCTTGCGAAAGATACAGCTTCTCCTAAGAAATGAAGGTCTTTTTAAAGAGGTAACCAGTCAAAACCTAGAGCTTCATAGCTTGTGCCTGTTGCAATCTGCATCATCATGACCACACTAGCAGAGTAATAAGCCTTGCCTTTCCTCTCTGCAGAGTGGTGCTGACCAAATTCTGATCACTTGCCTCCCCAAATGTATCCATCAGAGAATCAAGACCCAATATGCCCACAGTTGTATGTGATGAGTCACCCTTTGTCCTGTTCATCTGGAAGTGACATCCTGTCTTTCGGTGAACTGAAAACACAGGAACTCAGTCACTGAAATCACCTCCCTTGCAGTAAGTCCTTTGCAAGCTTGTGTGACAGGAATGCTAAGACACTGCTTCACACGGTGACCTAGACATTGCAGAATACAACAGCAACAGGCAGATCTTCCTGCCTTAGCCTCAGGGGACGACACCATGCCCAGCTTCTCTCCCTCTCTCTCTCTCTCTCTCTCTCTCTCTCTCTCTCTCTCTCTCTCTCTCTCTCTCTCTCTCTATATATATATATATATATATATATATATATATATATATATATATATATATATATATATATATATATATCACTTGAGAAGTAGCCTCAGATCTCTACCTTTCCCTCCCAGCAACTCAAAGTTTCTCACTTCCGTTTGACTGCTTTCAGGGAGTCAACCTGGCTTTTTTTCTTCAGCCCTTTCACTTCATCAGAAGCATCATTACAAACAACGGAGTCTTCATATACAGCATTCTCTCTTAAATTCTTTTAGGGGATACTGACTGAGCCCTAATGGGTTCAAGTCTCATATGACATCATCCTATGGGTTTCTGGTCACACAATTACTTTGAAATAACAGACAACTGACAGGAGAACTTGAGACATATAGCATAGACACAAACATCTTATGTATTGATTTGATGGGAAAAATAAACAAGAAATAACTACTTTTCCTTAGGGTTATAAGTAAATGGGAATCCTCATGGCTGTGAAGAACTAAGAAAACATAAACATCAAGCCACTGACAGTATGTTTATGTTGACTGAACAGTATAGATAATGAGAGATGGACTCAGGTGAACGTCTAACTCCTTAAAAAACCATGCTTTCTGTATGTGAGTGAAGATATCCATGCTTGGCAAGCAGAGCAGGGAACCTGGCCCTGGGAGGGGAGGGGAACTCTCATGAAAGGTTCCTTCTCCTTTAAGGCACACAGTGAGCAATAATCCTTCCACTGTCTTCTTGAATTGATCCTCAGTCCACTCTGCTCTTCAGGGAACAGAGTCTCTCAGGCATCACTGTACTTTCTATGTCTTCACTCACATAAAAGGATGAATGCCCACTAGACAGACAGACTGACAGACTGCAGGCCTGCTCTACATCTAAAATGACTAATGGACCCCCCCCAACTCCCGAAGGAGTGACATGACCCATAGATCCCTCTCCATATGATGGCAAGTCAGCCCATGGACATGAAGAGGCAAAGCAAAGGAGCAGGTCCACGCCTCCTGCTTGCCTGGTAAGAGACAGTGGCCCAATCACACTTACTTGCCAAAGCCTTTTTGCCAGCTGCATGGTAGGCGACGATGTACTTCCGCCCCTGTCTATCCTCTGTTTTTGTCTCTAGTCCTGGGAAGAGAGATTTAATGGCTTGATGGATGATGGTTCGTTTCTCTTTGGTGTCCTCAATGACCTATTGAAAGTGGGAGACGGCATCACTCTAACAGTATTAAACAGGAAAATAACAGTGAGTCAGGGAAGAGGCAGCTCAGTTCATCAGCTCCACAAAGTCAACAAGAATGCCTGTCTAGTGTTTCCGAAAACATTTTATTACTGCCTGAAAGTTAATCCCTTTGCCGTAACTCTATTCTATACTAATTTTATGGGGGAAATTCTAACACAATAAAGAAAATCAACATAAAGACTTACCATTTAAACAGCTTTTTTGTCAGCTTTTGACGTTTCTCACTTAGAAACAAATTTTACCTCTACCCAATAGCACAAAAGGCTGGACATGCCATATTTTAAAGACAGAAAGATTTTCCAAAATGCATAGATGCTATCTCTATTCAGTGAACAGATACTTTATAATTAATTTATTCTCTTAAAAATACTGATAGTGGGGCTGGCAAGACGGCTCAATGGCTGAGATACCAGCCACACGAATTTTCCCGATGGCCACGTGTGCACATATGCACACACTATGAGAGTTTTTAAAAACTATAAAAGAGTAAGTTAACCGGGCCACTTGACCTTCAAGGTTCCTTGCCTCTGACATCCAGAAAAATGACAAGTGCTGATTAGGAGACCTACTAACTTGATTTCACAGCCTAATTTAGTTTTCGAAACCCAAAAGCCGACAACATCAACACAGAGACTACAACCGATCAGTACCTTAGCAAAACACAAAACGATTCCGAAAAGAAGTCCTGAGTAGATGACTTCCTCACAACACAAAGCAAGATCTGTAATTGCTGAAAGTGCTAAGTTGAAAGAGCAGTTTATAAATATAGACATATATTTAGACTGGAAATTCAGCAAGTTCTAGGAAGGCATGGTGGCTCACACTACCTATAACCCAACACCTAGGCAATCACAGGTTCAAGGGTAGCTGGGCTACACACATCCTGTGCTCCAGGGCGGAGAGAGATGGTTACCAAAACTAGGGTTGCAGAGATGGCTCAGCAGTTAAGAGCACTTGCTGCCCTTGCAGAGGACCTGGGTTGGTTCCCAATGTCCAGTGGCACCCTATAGTCATGTATAACCCCAGTTCCAGAGGAATCTGACATTCTTTTGACCTCCCTGGGCACCAGGCATACATGTGGTACATATTCATTCATGTAGGCAAAACACTCACACATAAAATATATAAATAAGCCGGGCGGTAGTGGTGCATGCCTTTAATCCCAGCACACGGGAGGCAGAGGCAGGTGGATTTCTGAGTTCGAGGCCAGCCTGGTCTACAGAGTGAGTTCCAGGACATCCAGGGCTACACAGAGAAACCCTGTCTCAAAAAACAAAAAACAAACAAACAAACAAAAGGATTAAAAAAAAAGGATATATATATATATAAATAAATATATAAGTATAAATATATATATATATATATATTTTTTTTTTTATCAGATAGTCTTTTATTAAAATATTTTCTTGTTGCTTCTTAGCTAGCTGGGCACTCCACTGCACCACTGTTGATGTCATCTATGATGTCATGAGGGTGGCGGCCATCCACATTGCAGCCTACAGACTGCGCAGTGCCCAGGATCTCCTTGATAGTTCCAGAAAGTTCTCTGGCCAAAGACCGGTGCCTCATCTGGCGGGCAATGTTGACAATCTCATCAAAAGTAATATTTCCACTGTGTTTAATGTTCTTCTGCTTCTTCCTGTCTCTTGGTGGCTCCTTGAGGGCTTTGATGATCAGGGCAGAGGCAGAGGGCACCACCTCAATCTGGGCCTGTCTGTTCTGGATGGTCAGTTTCACTGTAATGCGGAGACCTTTCCAGTCACCAGTAGCCTTGCCAATGTCATCACCAACTTTTTTTGGAGACAGACCCAGAGGACCGATCTTAGGGGCCAAGGCGGATGTGGCGCCGACTTCGCCTCCGGTGCACCTCAAGTACACGACTTTGATCTCGTTGGGATCGAACTTGGGCGGCATGGTGGAGGCGGCTGGTGTCGGATGAACCCGGATTCGGGACGACCGAAGAAAGTTGCACCGTAGCCTCCCCCGAGCCGAAAGCCGAAAAGGTATAAATATATATTATGTTATGCCTAGTCTAGTGAGTTCCAGGACAGCCAGGGACACATAGAGAAATCCTGTCTCAAAAAACAAAAAAGCCGGGCTGGAGAGATGGCTCAGCGGTTAAGAGTGCCCACTGCTCTTCCGAAGGTCGTGAGTTCAAATCCCAGCAACCACATGGTGGCTCACAACCATCCATAATGAGATCTGATGCCCTCTTCTGGGGTGTCTGAAGACAGCTACAGTGTACTTACATATAATAAAGAAATAAAAAAAAAAAAAAAAAAAAAAAAAAAAAAAAAAAAAGCCGGGCAGTGGTGGCGCACGCCTTTAATCCCAGCACTTGGGAGGCAGAGACAGGCGGATTTCTGAGTTCGAGGCCAGCCTGGTCTACAGAGTGAGTTCCAGGACAGCCAGAGCTATACAGAGTTCTCTGTCTCGAAAAACCAAACAAAAACAAAAACCAAAACAAAAAAACCAAAACAAAACACCCAAGTTAAACCTAGGGGCTGTAGAGATAATTTAAAGTAATTTTTTATTGATTCTTTGAGAATTTTACATCATGTACCCCAATCCCTCTTATCTTTTGGCCCTTTGCAACAACACCCCCCTAAAAAAAACCCAAAACAAAAACCAAAACCAAATTTAAAAAAAACCAAAAAACAAAAACTTGTTGTGGAGGCCGTGGTATGTCACACCCTTTTGCCCAAAGTTTCACCTGCAAATGTTCACTGCAGTGAGCCATTGGTCTGCTTGAGACCTTTCATCCCATCACTTGGGAAGCTGTCTTAGTTAGGGCTTTACTGCTGTGAACAGACACCATGACCAAGGCAACTCTTATAAGGACAATATTTAATTGGGGCTGGCTTACAGGTTCAGAGGTTCAGTCCATTTTCATCAAGGCAGGAGCATGGCAGCATCTAGGTAGGCATGGTGCAGGTGGAGCTGAGAGTTCTTTCTACATCTTCATCTGAAGGCTGCTAGTGGAAGACTGGCTTTCAGGCAGCTAGGACTAGGGTATTAAAGCCCACACCCACAGTGACACACCTACTCCAACAAGGCCACACCTCCAAATAGTGCTACTCCCTGGGCCACACATTTACAAATCATCACAGGAAGCAGAGGCAGGCAGATCTTTGTGAGTTTCAAGCCAGCCTGGTCTATATAGTACATTCCAGGATAGCCAGTGCTACATAGAGAAAGTCTGTCTCAAAAGACACCCCCCACATATATTTTTTTTTTTTTACTTTGTGTGTGTTTAGTTGTTTATTTATTTTTATTTTATGTACATAGCTGTTTTGCCTGCATGAGACAGAGTCAGACCCCCTAGAACAAGAGTTACAGACAGTTGCAAGCTACCACGTGGGTGCTGGGAATTAAATCCAGGTTCTCTGGAAGAGAAGCCAGTGCTCTTAACTGCTGAGCCATCTCTCCAGCCCTCATATGTGTGTTTGCGTACAGGTATGTATTTGTACCACGTGTGTACCTGGAGCCCTAGAAGGTCAGAAGAGGGCATTGGATCTCCTGGAACTAGAGTTTCAGACAGTTGTGAGCCACCATGTAGGTGCTGGGAATTGAACTCAGATCCTCTGCAAGAACATTAGTCTTAACTGCTGGTCATCTCTCCAGCCTCAACTGCTCACTGTTGGCCATGGTGGGTGAGAAAGCAGGAGTGGAGAGAGGACTGGCAGGATGCAGAGAAGCTGAAAAGATGAACTGCTGGGCTGAGCTCTGAAACTACTTACTACTGACGGCTGTTTAAAAAAAGTTTTGACAAATGTGATGGTGAGTGTCTTTAATCCCAGCACTTGTGAGGCAGAGGCAGTCTGATCTCTGAGTTCAAGACCAGCCAAGGAGACACAGTCATGCGCTGTCTCAAAACAAATAAAAACCAACTATTTTTTCCAAACAGAGTCTTATGTAACTCCAGCTGTTCTTGGAACTGCTGATTTCCCCTGCCTCCATCTCCTGGGAACTGAGATCCCAGGTCTGTGCCAGTGTGTCCAACTAGTTTAAGAGATTATTTTGAGCCGGGTAGTGGTGGCACACGCCTTTAATCCCAGCACTTGGGAGGCAGAGGCAGGCGGATTTCTGAGTTCGAGGCCAGCCTGGTGTACAGAGTGAGTTCCAGGACAGCCAGGGCTACACAGAGAAACCCTGTCTTGAAAAACCAAAAAAAAAAAAAAAAGGGATTATTTTGAGAAACAGGACACATTTATAGAGTATGTGGTCACAACCACAAACAAACAACCCAGGAGCTCTTTTTAAAAAATATCTCCTACTTCTGTTAAAGAGGGTGGATGCAGCAATGTGTGGACTACACAGGTTGATGGGTGTATAATGAAACTAAACAGAGATGTTTCTAGAGAGAACTCTGCAAGCCTGGTGCCTTTCAACAGTAAAAAACATTATTTTTGCTGGTGATATAACGAAGCTATAGAATACAATTTATGAGACTACGTCAAGATGAATAGAAAGACTAAAACCATACAAGCTGTAGAAGACAGACAGACAGCACACAAAGAACAGGGTTTGTTTCTGTAACTTCTGATGCGCAGCAATAAAACTGTGCAGAGGTACAACCTGAGGGGCTGAGGAGACAACTCAGTCAGCACAGGGCTTGCTGAGCCGTCTGAGGAGACGACTCAGTCAGCACGGGGCTTGCTGAGCCGTCAGGACTTTGCTAGACTTCTAGAAACCATTCAAAAAAGCTGGGTATGGTGAGCCACACTTGCAACCCTAGCACTGGGGAGGCAAAGAGGGACAGCTCCCTAGGGCTCACCTGCCAGCCAGCTGGGGCTAACTGGGTGAGTTCTAGGCCAAGTGAGTGACTGTCTCAAACATCGAGGTGGATGGCTCCCAAGGAGCAACACCCAAGGCTGTGCTCTGGCCTCCACAAGCACATATGCACTTATGCTCCCCCACACCCACACAGAAGAAGAACATACAGTAGTCAAGGATGGTGGTGTGGGCCTGTAGCCCCAGCTCCTGGAAGAGAGAGGCAGGAGGACCAGGATCTGGGTCATTGTTACACAGTTGGAGGCCAGGATAGGCTATATGAGAAACTGTCTCAAATAACAAAAAACTCACCAAAACCCAACCCAAACCAGAAAAATAACCATATTCTTAGGGTTGGGGATAAAGCCCAGCTGGTACCAGTTTAGCATTTTCAATAGGCTCAATCTCCAAAACTAGAAATAACAAAACAAAGGCAGAACATGATTCATGAATGCCCACAGTCTCAGCAAGTGGGAGGCTACGGATAGAGAGCCCCAGGCATTCTTAGCCTAGTGAGAGCTTGTCTCAAAACACACAAAGTCAAACCAAAGCAAATGGCACAAAGAGTGGCAGAGGGGAGAAGGGTGAGGGGGGAGGATAGGAGAGGGAGAGGGTGAAGGAAAAGGGAGGAGGGGGAGAAGAGGAGGGGATGGGGAGAGAGCACAACCTATGCTAGGACCTTTCTACTTGGTATTGTCAGGGATTGTGTCTATGGGTAAAGTCAGGAATTAAGAACCTTAAATGTTCAGAACTTCCTCTTTCTGGAAAGTGGTGGTGGGAGAGGAACACATCAGTGTGTTGGAGGAAGATAATGAGCTGGAGGAAACCAGGAGGTGTGGCCACCGGGGGGTGGGCGCTGAGGTTTCAGATGCTCAAGTCAGGCCAGCAGCACGCTCTTCCTGCGGCCTGCTGATCAAGATGCAGGGCTCTACTCCCCAGCACCATTTCTACCAGCACGCTTGCCAGCACGATGACAATGGACTGAGCCTCTGACTGTAGCCGGTCCCAATTAAACGTTTGCCTTTGTAAGAATTGCCGTGATCATAGTGTTTCTTCACAGCAATGGAAACCCTAACTAAGAGGCTAAGTGAGTGGAGAAATTTTAGACAATCTATAATTTAGTAGTTTATTGCAACTGTGATTTGGGACCTTAGGGTGTAGCTCAGTGGCAAAATGCTAGCCCAGCATACACAGAATCCAGAGTTTGATCCCTAGTAGCTTATAAAGCTGGTATGTCAGTGACATCTGTAATCTCAGTGTTTAGGAGATAGAGAGAAGCAAGAGGACCTGAAAGGTCAAAGCCATCCTTGATTATCTAGTGAGTTTCAGCACCAAGCCAGTCTGGTCCACATCAGATCTTTTTTTTTTTTTTTTAATTAACTGATTAATTTATCTATCTATCTATCTATCTATCTATCTATCTATCTATCTATTTATTTATTTATTTATTTTATGTGAGTACATTGCTGTCTTTAGACACACCAGAAGAGGGCAACAGATCCCATTACAGATGGTTGTGAGCCACCATGTGGTTGCTGGGAATTGAACTCAGGACCTCTGGAAGAGCAGTCAGTGCTCTTAACCACTGAGCCATCTCTCTAGCCCTCCACATCAGATCTTACTTATGTCAAAACAAAACCAGAGGGAAGTGGGGAGACTCAGATGCAGAGCACATGGCTGGCGTGAAGGAAGCCTTTGCTCCCCAGCACCGAGTTCAGTTAACATCACATTATCACCATGGGAAAAAAGCCTGAATGTTGGCTCTGGGCATTTTACCTGTTCTACCTGTTCTCTAAGCTCTTCCTTTCTCAGACAGCAGTGGATCCAGGGTGAGCAAAGGGCTTCTTCCTCTGCTTCTCCGGTCTCCCCCCCTTAGTCCCCAGCAACTAAGGCGGTGTAAGGCCAGAGCCCCCGGCCAGGGTAAGGCACCTGACCACCACGGAGGATGAATCTGTCTGTGGTTCTAAACAGCAGATCTCAGTCACACTGTGCTCACAGACTTTCTTTTTGCAGAAAAACATTACTTTGCTAGCCAGGCATGACGAAGGTTGAGGTTGAATTTAAGGCTTGTCTGGGCTACATACAGAGAGCCACACTGACCCAAACAACAGAAGCTCGGTGTGCTAGCAAACACTGGAATCTCAGCATCTGTATGATGGAGCTAGGAGGTGCAAATTCAGCCCTCACTGAGCTCCTGCTTCAGTAAGAATAAAACCAAACCAACTTTTTCCTTTGATATATTTGTCTTGAAGTTGATTATTTGCCCTGATTTAAAAAAAAAAAAAAAATACTCGATTGATGATAGACTGTGCCCGTTGGTAGTCACAGATAATTCTTCAGCAGTGTTAACATCCACCCAATGGGAAGCGGCCCAGCCCCAGCCCTCGCTTCCTGTGCCACTTACCTCGATGGCAACACTAGTTTCTTTATTTTTGAAAAGCTGGAGCTCCTCCAACTGCTGCCTGTCCTCAGCGGTCAAGACTGTGAGAGCATCTTCTGGAGGGTCCTTTAACCACAGGAAAGCAGGAGAGTCACAAACAGACAGTAACACTTCATTTCCAGGATCATTAGGGAGAGTGACTACATACAGAAGATGGCTTTTCTAGAGACAGTTTTACCTCTTCGTCCACGGGAACAGATAAGTCATCCAAATGGCTGATCCGTCCATCTTTGCCGATTTCGTGAACAACAAAGTCAGAGTATCTAATGAAAAGAAAACTAAAGCTTTCAAGAAGTGGATGTGGTTTACTTTCTACCTAATTTTAGGACAAAGTTTATTATCATTCAAAACAATAGATTTAAAGAAAATTTTTATTGTCAAGTAATACCAAGCAATTTTCTCTTATTTTAACGAACACTGAAATGCATGCAATTTTATACTAGAAGCTTCTAAAATATTATCATAGAATATGAACAAATGCAAAAGGAAAGCTCATCAATATTTAGGGCCCCATCAGTGTAGCGCTTGAGCAGCACGCACGGATGAGGACTTGCATTTGAGGTGAAAACTCGGTGTGGTAACACAGGCCTGGGATCTGCGGGGGAGGCAGAGACAAGGGGGTCCCTGGAGCCTGCTGGCCTGCCAGTCTATATGCACTGGTGAGCCCCAGGTTTGAGACTGTCTCAAAAATAATAGGATTGAAGGACTGAAGAGATAGCTCAATGGTTAAGAGCACCAGCTGCCCTCATAGAGAACATGGGCTTGGTCCCCAGTGAGCTCATAGCAGCCCACAACTGTCTGCAACTGCAGATCCAGGGGACCAGACGCCCTTTTCTAGCCTCCTTAGGCACTGTGGATATGTGGTGCAGATAAATACATGCAGAGACTCACATTATACACATAAAACCAATCTTTAAAAAATAACCACGTGGAGAGTGATTAAGGAGGGCATCTGAGGTTGGCCTTTGGCCTTCACACACACACACACACACACACACACACGCATGCACACAGGCACACACGCATGCACATAAACACACACCTAAAATTAGATAGTCTATATTAAAGTCATAAATACAGTCATTAATTAAAACTAAATAAGTTAATTAAAAATAGTTAAATCAGAATGCAGTGAGCCTTCCCTCAGCTATCATGAAAGCTTATTTCCACCAGCGCACTTGACACCCCAGCAACTCTCACTGTGGTGCTGGATATGGACACTGAAGCCAGGAGCCTTAAATACCTACTAAGTGGCTGAACGGAGTCATATCCTATTTCTGGCTCCAAATAATCCCTTCCTACTGAAAATATGGTGAATTAAAAAAGAAAAAAAAAAAAAAAACAAACTTAAAATGTCTAAAAGAATTTAACAAAGCAAATACCACCACCCCTACACACACATTAACAACCTGTATCACTGGGAAAAACAGTTCTGGGAAAGATCGCTCAATAAGGACTAAGAATTCATCATGAGCCAGATAGTGACTTAAAGGCTGAACTGCTTTATGCAGCAAGACCCTGTCAAGAAAGAATGAGATTAAAAGCAAAAGAAAAAGAGGAGACACAGAAAGAAAGCAAGAAATACCACAGTGCAGCAAGAGCGTCTTCCTGGTGTGCATGCGGCTTAGGTTGAAAGCCCAGTGACAGACACCCAGCATGCTTACCACCCAAGACCATTTACTTACGCAGGCAGCTCCCTGGCACTCTGGCCCTTTTGATCACAGGTGTAAACAACCCTTGGGTTTAGACAAGCAAATTAAGGGGCTGGAGAGATGGCTTAGTGGTTAAGTGCACTGGCTGCTCTTCCAGAGGCCCTGAGTTCAATTCCCAGCAACCACATGGTGGCTCACAGCCATCTGTAAGGGGATCTGATGGCATGCAGGTGTATATGCAGCAGAGCACTCATACATTAAATAAAATTTATAAAAGAAAAAAATCAAACCAAACCAGAAAGCTGGGTGTAAAGGTACACCCCCAAATTTCTAACGCTTAAGAGGCTGAAGATTGAGAGTTCAAGACAACTTATGGGTCAATCTGGGCTACTTAGTGAGACACTGCCTCAATAAGCAAACCAACAAAAGGTCTTTTTTTTTTTTTTAAAGGACAGAAAGATGGGCGAGATGGGAGAAATGGAAGAGGGAGCAGAGAAAGGGACTGGAAGGGCGGGGCTGTGGCGCAGAGCTCGGCTAGCATGCTAAATCCTGGGGTCTGAATAGGAAGAAACAGGAGAGAAAGCTAAATACAAGACCCCGTTGCTGACCTCTTTCTGAAGGGCAGTACTAACACAACCCAACCAACACGCTCGCTAAACACACCTTTCCTTTAAGATCCCCGAGAATCCCTGATGAGAACTCACGAACTTGGTGATGCCCACATCAAGTTCGGTAAGCCCATGCTTCATCATGTCTGCAAAACTCTCTGGTTCCTCCTCTTCCCCTGCTTCCGAAAGGCCGTCTTCTTCCTCTTCCTCCTCCACGTCCTTCTCTTGCACCTGAGCACTGGAATTCTCACCATCTTTTACGGTGCTTTCAACTTCTGGAGGCCCAGGCTCATTTTCACTGCTGTGTAGACCATCATTCTCTACACCATCCTGACTGTTGGTCAGACAGCCCTCGGACACCTTCTGTTTCTTTGTCTCCTCGGGAGGGGTCGCACTGTCATTATCTTCCACAACAAGGCACCCACGTTTCAGGGACACGTTTGTCATTTCCATCTTTAAGGCTCCAAGAAAACATTTAAGAGAACCTTTGACAGCGGAGAAAGAGTAGAAAGTTAACAATCTCCCATAAAGAGGCTGGTTTTGGCAAACAGAAGCACAGAGAGTCCTTAAAAAAAATCATTTATTACAATAATTCTCAGGGGTGTGCAGAGATGGCTCAATGCTTCCTGATCTTCCAGAGAACCCAAGTTTGGTTCCTAGCACCCGTGTCAGGTGGCTCCCAACCACCTGCAAGTCCAGCTCCAGGGCAACAGACAGACACTCTTTTCTGGCCTTCTAAAGCAATTGCAAACATGTGGCACACACCAACATACATACATATAAATAAAATACAAGCGTAACTAACTTTTAATGAGAAAATAAGTGATTCTGACATTGCCATGCACTCCAATGTATAAGAAGAAAACTAGCTCAGCAGTTTGAGAAGTTCTAAGAATAGCCAGGTCTAGTGGCACATGCCTATAATCCTAGCATTTTGGAGGTAGATACAGGTAGATTTCTGTGAGTTTCAGGCCAGTCAGGGCTATAAGGAAGGACCCTTTCTCAAAAAACAAACAAAACGCGTGCGTGCATGCACACACGCGCGCGCACACACACACACACACACACACACACACACACACACACACACGTCGCTTTAAGCCAGAATTATTATTTTTTAAAAGGAATTTATCTTAAGAACATAATTTAGAGAGGGGCTAGCAAGATGGCTCAGCAGTTAAGAGTATTTATTGTCCTGGCAGAAGACCTGGGTTTGGTTCCTAATACCTACCTGCACAGTGGCTCACAACCATCCCTAGCTTGTTCCAAGGAATCTTCTGACCTCTGCAGAAACCAAACGTGTGTGTGGTATACATGGACACACCCTGGTCAAGCTCTCATACACAGAAAATGTAAAAACTGAAACCAGTAACAGCAGCAACAACAAAAACAACAGAATCAGGAACTGAAGGGATGGGTGGCTCAGAAGCCAGGAGACTTGCTGCTCCTTCAGAGGACCCACGTTCAGTTCCCAGAACTCTCATGTAGTGGGCTCACAAACAAAGCCTATAACTCCGGTTCTAGGGGATCCAGTGCTCTGTCTTGGTGTGTGCAGGGACCTGTGCACACAGTTCGTATACAGACAAGCAGGTTCACATGCATACACATACAACAAATTAAAAAGAAATAAGCTGAATAATTTGTAGATACAACTGACTAGGAACTGCAAAAGGCAATTCCTTCTAGGGGAGGACCTAGGTGGTGAGGGAGGATCCAGGTGGTGAGGGAGGACCCAGGTGGTTAGGGAGGACTAAGGTAGTGAGGGAGGACCCAGGTAGTGAGGGAGGACCCAGGTAGTGAGGGAGGACCCAGGTGGTGAGGAAGGACCGAGGTGGTTAGGTAGAACCTAGGTGGTTAGGTAATAACAGTTGTGTTTCCGCCATTATTTTATTATAATATTGCTCGAGGCATATGCATTATCTTTTCAAAACTGATAAAATACAGTAGCATATAAACAAAAGCACACTTAAACCATAGCAAAAGTTATGGGGAGCTGCTGTACAGTACCTATAAAGTCAGCCAGGTACGGTGGTACACATCTGCCATCTCAGCACGGGAAGGCAGAAATAGAAGGGCCAGGAGTTCAGGGCCAGCGAGGGATACAAGAGACCCTGACTCAACAGAGTGAGAGCAGGCAGTCAATAAAGTGCTTCCCAGCACGGATGAGGATCTGAATTTGATCTCTAGCACTCATGGGTTTTTCCTTCTACAAAAAAAAAAAGCCTGGAGGCTGGCAAAGTGGGGACAGGAGGATTCTCTGGGGCTCACTGCTAGCGAATCTAGCCGAACTGATGAACTCCACATTCAGTGAGAGACCTCTTCTCAAAAGGTAAGGTGCAAAGCCAGCAAGATGGCTTAGTGTAAGGGAGTGTGTGAATTCCAGACTTGTTAAGTCTTCAGGACCCATGTGGTAGAAGGGGAGAACTGACTCCACATGTACATCCATGAAAACAAACACACACACACACACACACACACACACACACACACACACACACACACACACAATTACGCAGACACAAGATAAAAAAGCAATACAAAACAAACCATAAATTGTAAATATACAAGGTTGGGCTTTAACTCTTAACTCTCCAACCTCGGCCTCCTGAGTGCTGGGATTATATAAGTGTTCCACTGTGTTGGCATCAGGACCTCCAAACCGGTGACATCACACCCAGGCAACAGCGCAACCTGCACACCTGTTGCCAAGGCAACAGCCACTATATTCCCAGAATCCACTTGGCCCACCTCCCACCTTTTCCTGTGACTATGTCACTCTCCATATATAAACGGGAGACCCCTCTGATCTCCCCCCCTTCTCTGTTCACTGCCACCTTGCCCCCCTCTCTTTCAATAAACTCCACGTGGAACTGTTTGACCTTGTGTGGTTTCTGGAGCCGGCGACCATCACAACACACTATACCAGCTTTTATGTGCATTTCACCACATTTAAAAAGACACAGCTGGGCTGGAGAGATGGCTCAGTGGTTAAGAGCACTGACTGCTCTTCCAGAGGTCCTGAGTTCAAATCCCAGCACCCACATGGTGGTACATGACCATCTGTAAAGTGACCCGATGGCCTTTTTTGGCATGCAGGTATACATGCAGCAGAGCACTCATAAATAAATAAATACATAAAAAAATAAAAATAAAAACAAATCTAAAAAAAAATGTTAAAGAATTAATTTAAAAGACACAGCTAAAAACAAGATTATTATTTAACTGGACTATCTGCAATATACAGAGCAAAATCTCAGACGCTACACATCCGTCCCCAGTAAAGAGGAGCTTAGGAGAGGGGCAAACACAGGGCAATCAAAATAAAGATTCTGCAGTGTGTGCACCTACCTACTTGATCTTACTAGAAACTGAAGTAAGAATGGAAGTTTTTCCTATTTTTATTACAAAGAGAGATGAAAAGTGAACTTATCCATAAAAACCATAAATAAGCTCTAAAAATATTCTAGTCCTGTAAGGTTAATGAAAAACCAGAAGCCGTGCAGTGGTGGCGCACGCCTTTAATCCCAGCACTTGGGAGGCAGAGACAGGTGGATTTCTGAGTTCGAGGCCAGCCTGGTCTGCAGAGTGAGTTCCAGGACAGCCAGGGCTACACAGAGAAACCCTGTCTCGAAAAACCAAAAAAAAAAAAAAACAAAAACAAAAAACAAAAAAACAAAAAAAAACCAAACCAGAAACAGCCATGGTTAGAAAATAAAAATAAAGCAAATCCTAAGATTTGGCAGCTCTTACTTCATGGCAGACACATGCCCACCTGAGCAACCACCGAGGAGGGGTAATCACAACAATGGGCTTCACACAGTTATCTCCTAGGAGAGCCTCCTACTGTCCAGAGGTCACAGCTCTCGGCAGACCGACCGGCAAGCACAGCCAGCAAAAGCCATGCAGGCAGCCTGACTCAGGCAGTTACATTCAGACTGCCCACTTCGCTCTCAGATGCAAAGGGAAAAGCAGATCTCAACAGCCTGGGAGTTAGATCCCAGGTCTTGCCATTTAGTAAGTGGGTCACTTACCATCTCAAGTTGTTGGAAAAGTAAAATATGATGGCCTGCTGCCATCCACCTTTGCTCACTGGAGAGAGGGTACATGACGTACAAGGACCCTTCTGCTTGAGATAGGGTCTCCCCACACAGCCCTGGCTGTCCACCTGCCTCTGTTCCTAAGTGCTGGGATTTAAGGTGTGTGCCTGTGTGCCACCACGCCACATCCCTACGACACTTCTTACTCAGTTTCTGATTCTTCAGCTATTGCTGCTGCTTAACCATGCTTTGCTCCTTTAGATACGTTTGATTTTTGAGGCAGGGTCTCATGAAGCGCTGTGCATGATAGGCAAGCATGCTAACAATGAACTGCACTGTCCTGTTCTCACTTTGAGGCAGGGTCTTGCTAAGATGCTTAGAATGCCCTTGTTCTTACAATGTAGCCCAGGCGGGTTTTGAACTTGTGATCCTCCTGGTTAGGCCTGAAGCAACAGGCATTACTTTATTTAATGGCAGAACTCACTCCACATCCTAATTTGAAAAAAATTAGTAAGTCCATCAGAGTCATCTACTGTAACATTTATTGAGTATATCCTGTGTAGGCACTGGAGAAAAATGGAAGACTTCTTGCAATCAAACAGATTACAATCTACTTAAGGATATATTTAAAAACGAAATAAATATGTGGTGGATATGCTCAGAAGCAGAACATTTGTCTAGCATGCCCTAGGTTCAGTCCTCAGTACTGCAAACAAACAAACAAACAAACAAACAAACCAACAAACCCAGTATCAGGACATGCAAGCCATTTAGAAGTAGAGCAGAGAAAGGGGTGGTCTGCGGTGAAGCCGCTGTAAAGGGGTTTTAAAGACTTGAAGAAAGTAGACCTGAAAAATGTGTGAGAGTTCCAGGGGGCAGAACAGAGCCTGCAAAGAAATCAGGTTAACCAACATGCTGCCAAATCTCAGGCTCACCAGTGCTGCAACAGCCTCCAAAGTAAGTGTTGAACAGCTGGCTGTGGCCAGCCTGGTCTACACAGAATTCCAGGACTGGCAGGCTCCATAATAGAGAGACTCTGTCTCAACCCTTCCCTCACAAAAAGAGAGAGATATGTTCAGAGGGAAACTCAGTGGCTGTGGCTCTCCTGTAAGGCCAGCATTCAGAGGGCTGGGTGAGCCAAGAGGTGAGTCTCTAGTTCAGGCTAGCCTGGTCTACATAGTAAGTCCTGTCTCAAAACAGAAGAGGCATGTGTTCAAATGAACTTGCTAAATTAACAAATTCTGACTGTTGGTTATTTGCTAATGACTAGACATAATTTCCCCTTTCTCATTACAGTGAACAGTCTGATTTCTGACAGCTCCTTCAATAATAAAACCATTGTCCTGACACTGGGGCATAGTGTTTTACAGACGGCCACAGATTGTTGTTGTTGTTTAAGAGTGGGAACAAACCAAAGTAACACCTATATTTTAAAAAAAATTTTTTTTAAGTGGCCTTGAGCTAAACTCTCTCCCAACCTTTCTTCCTTGACAGGCACTAATGAACAGCAACGTGCTGGTCATTTTAAAGCCTCTCAGTGAAGGGCTGGTGGTATGGACCAAAGGGTAAGTAGCCTGCACAGTCACCCAGCAGAAGCTGCAGAAAGCCTCCAGATGTCAGCCCGATCGCTTCTCCGGGGTTTGAGAATGGCAGCGGCTCCTAAGGCCTGCCCAGCAAGTAAAACATCTGCGGCCAGTACCCAGCACCAGGCCGGGACCAGTGGTCGGGCGATCTGGGGGCGCTGAGTGGGACCCGGGAAAGGTTGGTTTGCTTTTCTAACAGGGAGATGAGTTTGGGGAGCACCTCAGGCACCGGAAGGCAAGGAAGCAAAGGGAAAAGAAGGTTCTAGCCCACAGCGGCGCGGCCAGAGAGGGGATCCGGACGCGGCGCCGCCTAACGACCGGCAGGGATGAGGGCGAAGAGCGGGGATCGGGGAGCATAGATTGGGAATTAGGGATCTAGGATCAAGGATCCGGAGCGTGAAGCAGAGATAAGACAGCGGGGGAAGGTGGGGCCGGCGGCAGAGAAACCGGGAGCGGCGCGCGTAAGCGACCACGGTCGCCCTCCCTCCCCTGCCGCGTGCCTCTCCCGAGGCCTGGGGCCACGCCGCAAAGCCGCGCACTTACCGGGAGCCTGAGGGCGCGGGCCGAGCGGCGAAGAGGGCGCTCAGCTCGGGACGCGGAAAGTGGCGGTGGTGACTCGGAGGAGGCGGCGGGCAGCGCCGACCTACACAGGTTGCACCGCGCGGAGATCCACAAGGACAGGCTCTCCCACCAGCCGCCAGGCTCGCACACACGCGGCAGTGCGCCGCGCCGACCACGCCCCGGGGCGGGGCCCGCTCCACCCGCCCAAGGCTTCCCGGAGGACGCTCCGCCCATCGGCGCCTGGGAAGTGTCTTGCCTTTACGCAAAGAACCCTGAACACCTTTAGGACTTTAGAAACAGTGACTGCCCAATTACTTGTTAATTGTGCTTGAATGGGAGCTTCTTTCACAACTATGGCCTTTCATTATGGTGAATAGTGCAGATTAATAGAATAGGTTTCTTACCTTTGACAGCGCTCTAGTAGGATTGTCTTCAAGAAAATCCCATGTAGCTGGTTAATGCTTGGCGAAAAGAGAAATAAAACGTATTTTTCTTCTCATGCACTTCAAATAGCAAACTGACCAAATCAAAGTACCCCATAGCATTTCAGGTCTAATATTTTGCCAGACTTCAACTCAGGGTAAAATAAAATATAATAAAATAAATCAAGATTTGTGGAGAGTCATAAGCCTGTAATCCTAACACTCAGGTGGTGGGGGCAGAAGGATCAGAAGCTTAAGGGCACTTTGGGGATATGTAAGGAATCCCAGGTAAACATGGGTTAGGTAAGACTCTGTTTAAAAAAAAAAACACACACAACAAGCCGGGCAGTGGTGGCAGACGCCTTTAATCCCAGCACTTGGGAGGCAGAGGCAGGCGGATTTCTGAGTTCGAGGCCAGCCTGGTCTACAAGAGTGAGTTCCAGGACAGCCCGGGCTACACAGAGAAACCCTGTCTCGAAAAACCAAAGAAAAACTCAAAAAAAAAAAAAAAAAAAAAGGAAAAAACCCCCACAACAACACAATGAACAAAAACAAAACAAAAACCCATGTTATTTCAGATGTTTGTATTTCTCTTAGACTTGTGTGTGTGTGTGTGTGTGTGTGTGTGTGTGTGTGTGTTGTGTTTGTTGTATCTGTGTGTTTTACATATGTGATGATTAGTGTTGTCAATTTGACAGAGTCTAGAATTAACTGGGAGACAAGCCTCTGTTTATGCCTATGCAGAATTCTCCTGATTGGGTTAATTGTAATGGTAGGACCCACATACTGTGAATAGTATCATTCCCTGGCTGGAACTCTGAATCAGTAGTACCTCAGCCTATGGGTAGCAACCCCTTTGAGGTTCCAATGACCCTTTTAAGGGGTTGCCTAAGACCATCGAATATCAAAAACTAAGATCCACGTTCAGTTCTGAGTTTGTGGAGACCAGAGGCCCATACTGGATGTTCCTTTTTCACTTTCTACCTTATTTATGATCATTGTGTGTTTATGATATATGTGTCCATGCATGCATGTGTGGGTGTGCGTGCATGTAGAGGCTGGAGGGCAGTCTGTAGAAGCTGGTTTTCTCCTACCTTTACATGGTTTCTGGGGGATAGAGACGGCAAGTGCCCTTACCTCTGATCCATCTTGATGGCCTCTCTACCCTACTTTTTGAAAACGTTTTTCACTGACCCTGGGATCCTATCTCTGCCTCTCTGATGCTCGGAGTACAAGGATCTGGGTGTCCAGCTTCTTACATGATTAGCTGGATCTGAACATGGATCCTCATGCATGCCTAGCAAACAGTGTACTGACGTAACCGTCTCCTGAGTCCCATGCCTGTGGGTTAGTTATGATTTATTTATTTAATTTATATGAGTACACTGTAGCTGTCTTCAGACACACCAGAAGAGGGAATTGGATCCCATTACAGATGGTTGCGAGCCACCATGTGGTTGCTGGGAAATGAACTCAGGACCTCTGGAAGAGCAACCAGTGCTCTTAACTGCTAAGCCATCTCTCCAGCCCCTCACACTGTTTTTAAACTCTGGATTTAGTGGGAAGATCTAGCTAAATGAGTCACTGTCTTAGTTACTTTCCTACTTCTATAATGAGACACCACCTCCAAAGTAACTTATGAAAGAAAGGGGCTTACAGTTTCAGAGGGTGAGTCCATGGCAATCATGGCAGCAGGTAGGCAGGCAAGACACTGGAGCAGTAGCTGAGAGCTCACATCTTTGTCTACAAGTACAAGGTGGAGAGAAAGACGGGAATGGTGTGGGCTTTTGAAACTTCAAAACCAACTGCCAGTGACAACAAGGCCACACCTTCCCCAACAAGACCACATCTCCTCCAACAAGGCCACACCTCCTAATCCTTCCCAAACAGTTCTACCAACTGGGAACCAAGTATTCGCACATATGAGCCTATTCTCATTCAAATCACCACAGTCATATATATTTAGTTTAGTCTTGTGGCTTCTACGTTGTCTTCCTCGAAGATTATTCTCTGTAGTTACTTACCTAATTTCTTTCCTTTGTCTTTAATTCATTCATTCATTTATTGATTTTTTTTTCCTTTTTAAAGATAGGTGCTCAGTATATAGCCCAGACTGATCCAAAATTCAAGAGCCTCCTCCCTCAGCCTTGAAAGTACTGCAATTAGTGTCACCATGCCTGACTCATTTCACTAATTCTTGTTCATCCCCACACTCTTGGGCTATAGTAAATTAAACTTTTTTTTTTTTTTTTTTTTTTTTTCGAGACAGGGTTTCTCTGTGTAGCCCTAGCTGTCCTGGAACTCACTCTGTAGACCAGGCTGGCCTCGAACTCAGAAATCCACCTGCCTCTGCCTCCCAAGTACTGGGATTAAAGGCGTGAGCCACCACTGCCCGGCTTAGTAAATTAATAAGTTAATGCGCTAAGGTCAAATACAACTATGTGGTGTAATGTAGCCTAGACTCTGTTTTAAATTTTAAATTTTTTATTTATTTTATTACTTAAAGTGTGTGGATGTTTTGAATGTATGACTGTATATCAAGTGTGTGCTTGGCGCCTGGAGAGTCCTAAGAGAGTGTTGGATTCCCTGGAATTGGAGTTACCGAACCAGGTGATCATCTGGTTGTCAGCTGCCATGTGGTCGCCAAGAAGTGAACTTGGGTTCTCTGGAAGAGCTGCTAGTTCTCTTAACTACTGAAGCCATCTCTTCAGACTTTCTTTCTTTCTTTCTTTATACAGGGTTTCACACTATATAGCTCTGTCTATCCTGCAACTCACTATATAGATCACACTTGCCTTGAACTCATAAAGATTCATTTGCCTCTGCCTTCTGAGTTCTGGGATAAAAAGCATGCACCACCACACCTGACTCCTAATTTTTATTTTCATTTTGTGTGTAGGGATGCTTTGTCCGGATGTATGTCTGCACCTCAGTGAGTTTTCTTCTTACCCTGTACTTTGTTTCCTCTAAAGGTCTTTTGTTTGTTCGTTTGTTTGTTCCTGTTGAGTCCCCATTTGTTTTGGTCCCGAAGGCACTGCCTTCCAGGGTTTGCCTGTCAAATTTCCGTTCTCTACCTATCCCTTGCTTCCAAGTAACTCCATTTCCTCCTCCCTGGGAAACAGTAGAGGTTTAGAGGGCTCGGCTGGGCAAACTGGATGATAGATTTTGAGTGCCCTTCCTCTGAAACATTCCTCCCAGAATGCTTGAACCCTCCTACAAACAGATCTGGACCTTCTGGTTCGAAAATATGAAGATTTATCTGTAGGTATAATCTGACTAGCATTAAATAAAGATCTAGATACCGGCATTCACTGGCAAACTCCCAATCACGCCAGAAACAAATAACTTACCCTGACGCTTTTGGTCTCCATGCTCACATTTTTGTCGGGATATTGCCTAAATATAAAACATTTATTTATTTGTTTGTTTATTTATTTATTTATTTATTTATTTATTTATTTATTTATTTATTTAGCGATGGGGAGGCGTGTAGAGGTCAGAGGACAACCTGCAGGAATTGGTTCTCTCCTTCTACCATGTGTGCCAGGTATGGAAATCAGGTATCTTGGCCGCAAGTGCTTTTATGCGCTGAGCCATCTTGAGACAGTGTTCTCTATGCTGCTCTAGCTGATCCCGAATACTTTATAGAGCAAGCTGGATAGGAACTAGTGGTAATCTTCCTGCCTCCACTTCCGAAATATGAGGCTCGCCATCATAAGGGTGCCAAAGTGTTTTCTCCTCTCCTTCCCTCCATTCTCGTAGTCAAGGGCGGCCTTGAACTCAGTGTGTAGCCGGAAATGATTTTGAACTCCTGATCCTCCTGCCTTCACCTCCCAAATGGTGGAATTACAATTGTGAGTCACTATGTAAGGGCCGATTCTATTTTTAGTAACTCCAAAGAAGTGAAGTGCCACAGAGGAGGATGCTAGCAGCCTGGGAAGCAGTAGGGTCGCTGGGTTTTCTGAGCGGCCGACCTGACAGCCAACCAGCAGGGGGCGCCATAGAACAGGACAGCGGCGCTGCAGAGATGCCTCTCTAGGCCAAGAGAACGGAACCAGAGAGTCGGCGATAGGAAGTCGAGGTGGCGCTCAACCCGGCGTCCCAGAAGGCTGGTCTGGTCGCCTAGTCTGTGTGTTCCCTAGCCGGACTCTGCAGGCCAGGCTGGCGGTGCATGGAATCCAGGACTCGTGCGGAGGCAGGATGCTTGCTGCTGACGAGATCGGCGAGGGGCCAGCAGCCCGGGTGAGGCGTCCCTGGAAACTCGGGGAAGGGACGCTGGTGACCCTGTGAGGTGGCACAGACCCCTCCCCCGGGGGGTAGGGGGGAGACATTGTTCCCGCTAGGTTAACTTGGAAGCCTGTGGCGGTGGTTCCCACGGAGGCAGTCAAGGACGTCCCAGGGGAGGTAGTCACTGTGTTGTGTCCGATGTCCCAGAAGATGACAGTTTGGAGAGTTGGCGGGAAGGTGGCCGCAGTGTCCGGGCAGGATAACTCGGACCCTGGGGAGGTGGTCCAGACCTCAGGGAAGGTGACAGTAGTGTCAGATATGCTCCTGGGAGAGGAGCCTAGGACCTCTCTGTCCAACAGTACGGGACCTTTTGGAGCTCTGTATGAATTCCACTTACTTCTGTCTAACTTGTTTGCCACACCTGTTTTTCTGCCAGTGCTGCTCCGAGAGCGGTGAGGACACGAAGAACACAGAGGAGAAAAGTAAGCAGGCTCTAAACCCTTAGTTCTTTTTGTCTAGCTGTCCTTCGAAGCTCACTCTTTCAGATCTGCAAAAGAGGTTTCTTAGCCTGCTACCTTTTAAATGAAGTATTTTTTTTTCTGTACAATGCTTAAACAGTAATAAATATTAGTTATCTCTGCACGTGGACTTTTGTCTCTCTAAGACTGTAAAATATAGAAAGAGCACTTTGACACTCTTTACCTAGTGCAGTGACTGGTTTGACTTCACTGGGACCTGCCATTTTAATGAACTGTCAGCTCGTTATCAGGTATTTGGAGGAAGTAATGCTGGTCACTGTTACTGGGTTCAAGGAAGAGGTTTGATAATACTTAATTGTACTTGTGCCTTCAGTGAATATGCAATTAAAATTTGCTTCAGGTAGCACACAGCTTAGGTTTTGGGGCTTGGTCTGAGTAGGTACCCCCATTTCCTACCTAGGACAGGAAAATATGTCAGGCTCGTGGATATTTGTCATTTCACTTTGATGAGATAATCGTGGCAGGTTATTAGAAATCCAGTACTCTGAAGGGGCTGTTTTTGTTATTCTGTTTTTGTTTTTTTTTTAAACAATGTCAAATGTAGCCCAGGTTTGCCCCAGGCTTACTATGTGACTAAGGATGATCTTGGACTCCAGATCTGCAGTCCTCTATTTCACAGATGTTACATGCCCAACCTCTTTTGGAGCTTTTGAAGGTTTGTTTTTTTTTTTTTTTTTTTTTTTTTAAGCTCTTGTGTTAAGAGTTAGTTCAGTGACCTTGATAAGCAAACCAAAAGATTAGCAGTAAGAGAAAGTGTACCCACATTTCCATGTGGCTCCTAGGAGGAAGGTTTGCTCTTACTGTTAGCTTCTGAGAAGCTCTCCCCCCCCAGAGCTTGAAAGTTGGCTTGGTGCTTAAGAGTGCCTGTGCTTTTGCAGAGGACCTGGGTTCAGTTCCCAGAACCCACATGACAGCTCCATACTTTAGTTTCAGTGGTATAAATGTTCAGTCCTGGCATCCCAGGGCTCTTGCTTACACATGATACATGTAAACTCATGGAAGCAAACATGTGCACATAAATTAAATGATCAAATCCTTAAACAAATAAATCATAATTAAAAAAAAAAAGCCCTCAAAGCCTGAAATGGCCTACGAAGTTACAGTGCCAGAGTTCTTGCCTAGAACTTTGGAAGCCCTGGGTTTGAACTTGAGCCCTACCACCATCAAATAGACAGACAGACAGACAGACAGGCGGGCAGACAGGAATGGGTTTAGCTTTCAAGAGAATTTGATATTCTTCAGAGGACCTGACTTTGATTCCCAACACCTACAGCGTGGTGTCCCAACACCTACAGTGTGGGCTAACAACTGCTTGTAACTTTAGTTCTAGGGGAACTCTTCTGGCCTCTGTGTACATTGATGAATGTGGTACACAGACATACATGCGGGCAAAACACCTATACACATAAAATTTCAAAAGTTTAATAAATACCTGCCAATCCATTTTTAAGCCAAAAGTTAAAAAAACAAAAAAACAAACAAGGAAACAAACCAAAAGTGCAAACAAACCTTCTCTACCTTTGCCTACCCAGGTGCCTTGACTCTTGACATCAACCAATCTTGTCATTTTAGAATGTCAGGTGCAAACTACTTGGTTAAGGACTATGTCCTTATCCACAGTGGCTCAGTTAACTATTGTGCAGTGGTGAATGCTCTTTATAAAAAAATAAAGGGGAGAGACATAAAAATCTGCTAAACCAAGTGTGGCAGCTCACATCTGAAATCCCAGCCCTTAGGAGGCTGAGGCAGGAGGATTCCCATGATTTGGAGATCAGTTTAGGTCACAGAGTTAGACTGTATCTTTTTGGGTTTTAGCTCTTTATTTATTTTTTAGTTATGTGCAGTATAATTAAGCCTAGACTTGACTTTTTAAAATGTAAATGATTTTTAATGGTGTTTTGGTTACATACGTCTGTGGACTCTATGCATGCGTGGTGTCGGGAGGCCAGAGAGGGCTTCAGCTTCTTTGGAATTAGGATTACAGATGGTTCCAGGCTGCTGTGTGGGTGCTGGGAACCCAACCCTGGTCCTCTGCACAAACAACAAGAGCTATTATTTCTCCAGCCTGTCTTAAGAAACAAATAAGAAAAATCAAGTGTGGTAGCACATGCCTGTAATCCCAGCACCCAAGAGGTGGAGGCAGGAGGATTAGAGATTGTAGTTAAAGTCATCCTTGACTACTACATGGCAAGTTTGAGACCAGCTTGGGATACATGAGATCTTTCTCAAAAGCAAATAAACAAACATAAATAGATAATAAAAATCTCTATATAATTTTGAAGGCTCTCACGTGCTTAAGAATGTAGTATGCACCTTTAAATAGTTACACCTCGTAGGTGTGGGTTTTGTTGTTTCAAGTGAAGGTAGGATTAGCCACCTAAGATACAGAGCTCGTCTGTCGATGGACGCCACCACTCATTTGCTTTGTTTATGGATGATTCTTAAGATAACAAGAGTTCAGGACATGAGTGCAGTCAGATTATTCTGGTTTTCGAGACACTGAAACCAGGCTAGTTTTAAACTTGCTATGTAGCTGAGGATGACCCTGAACTTCCCATCTATATGTTAGATATTATTAAAGTTTAGATACAGAAGAACCAATTCTGTTACTAGAAGGAGAAAAGAATAAGAAGAGTTTTGGGCTGAATGCTAGGAAACATGAATTTTAGTCTCATTTTTTAACCTTTATAGGCTGAAGCACACATTATTACTATTTTGTAGTTTGGAAGTTGAGACTAAGCCTTGTTTTATTTCTCCTGCCAGTGGCCTCTTGCTCCTCATGTCTGTAAGCAATCTTCTAATTCTCCTTTTTTTCTAAATAAAGATTTTTATTTCATTTTATCTAGTGTGTGTATGTGTAGGTAGGCATGTGCATGCCATGGGTTTTGTGTGTGTGTATGTGTGTGTGTGTGTGTGTAGCATAGGCATGTACATGCCATGGTGCGTGTGTGTGTGTGTGTGTGTGTGTGTGTGTGTTTGTGTGTGTAGCATAGGCACGTGCATGCCATGCTGTGTGTGTGTGTGGAGATCCAAGGACCTGTGAGTTAGCTCTGTCCTCCCACCCTGTGGGTCCCCGGCATCAGACTTAGGACATCAGGCGTGATGGAAGCTTCCTTTACCTGCTGAGCCCTGTTGCTGGCTCATTTGGTTTTAATGCACTGCTTTGTAACTTTTGCAGAACTGAGAATTGAATGTGAGGCTTTGCTTAGGGTGGGCAAGCACACTGTCATTGAGCTACTTCCTCAGCACCAAAACATTTTAATTCATGTAAGTTAAATAGAACAAAAGGAAAAGACTGTCTTCCGGAGTAAGGAGACGAGAGAAAGAGTACCCAACAGCAACCACGCCGTGTAATTGTTCCACACTTTGTGTTTGTGTGTATACACGTGTGTAGTGCATGTCTCAGGACACACGATTTGCAGAAGTTGTTTCTACACTCTGAGTTCCAGGGATTGAATTCAGGCCATCAGCTTCTCAGTAAGTCCTTTACCAAATGAACCAACTTGCTGATCCTGTAATGTTTTTGTTGTTGCTGTTTTGTTTTTTTATGTTTTATTTATTTATTACTATTGTGTGTGCATGTGTGCATGCGTGTGTGCCTGCCATGACATGATTGTGGAAATGAAAGGACAACTTTGTGGAGTCAGTTCTCCTGATTTATGCTTATATTTATTTTTATTTAACCCTTTATGTGGGTTCTGGTTGAAATCAGGCTGTAAGACTTGAAAGGCATGCACCTTTGCCTGCTGAGCCATCCCTCTGGTCCTGTAACTGGGTTTTTTGAGTAGAAGTTGGAGACACAGTCTCACTAGGTAGTTAAAGCTGGCCTTGAGTTCGTATCAGTCCTCCTTCAGCCCCCTGAGTGCTGGCCTCAGGTAGCTATGCGCCACCAGGCTCTGGGATGTTCTGTTACTCAGTACGTATACATTTGGACAGTATCTCATACTTACATTTTCTTTTTTGAGACAGGGTTTCTCTGTGTAGCCCTGGCTGTCCTGGAACTCACTCTGTAGACCAGGCTGGCCTCGAACTCCGAAATCCGCCTGCCTCTGCCTCCCAAGTGCTGGGATTAAAGGCGTGCGCCACCACTGCCCGGCTCATACATTTTCATTTAGGCATATCTTCATTTAGCTTCTGATAGAGTGCTTGCCCAGCATGCTTAGTGCCCCAGGTTCAGCACCAAGCACTGCTTAAACCAATGTGGTGGAACACCTATCCTCTCAGCAAGCACTGGGAGTGCGGAGTTAGGAGGGTCAGAAGGTCAAGATTATCCCCAGCTATATAGAGAGACCCCATCTCAGAAACAAAAACTAAACCAAAATAAACCAATTAGCTTATGAATTGAAGCAGCTACTTTGAAAAGAAAGCACTTGTCACAGACCATTAATGGTGGACTGGGAGAAGAAAGGTTACAAAGCCAACGTTGAGTCATGCACCCCTCAGCTCCGCCCAGAAGCTCTCATGAGGCCTCTCTGAGGTGCACAGCTGCCCAACAAACAAGTGATGTCATTGAAGCACAGATTCCAGGACAATAGGAAATGATCTAGTTGCTTTTAAATCTCTCTTTTTTAAAGAGACTTTTTTTTTTTTTTTTTTTTTTTTAACTGTGTAGCCCAGGTTGGCTTAAAGCTCTGGCTTCACCTGCCTCTGATCTCTAGCGCTGGGATTATAGGTATGCACCACCACACTTGACTATTTAGTTACTTTTGAAGTGGATTTTTATTGAGTAAAAAATGTTTTCTTAATTTGTTTGAGAATGTTTAGAAAATGTTTGTTTGTGTATTTGACCCTTGCTCCACAACTTAACCTATGTTTAGTAGAGCATCCTGTGATACTAGAAGAAGGCAGAGCCTGCAGCGTGTGGCTGGGTCAGAGGGCAAGATTGACTCTAAGTCCAGACTAACTTCAAGGATTCCTAAGCTGAGATAAGAGTAAAGCTCACAGCCATCTCTGCTTTCTCTCGGCATTGCTTGGCTTTCTTTTACTATTATTACCGTTTTTATTTTATGTGCATTAGTGTTCTGCCTGCATGCATGTCTGAGGGAGGGTGTTGGATCCCCTGGAACTGGAGTTACAGACAGTTGTGAGTGGCCGTGTGGATCTTGGGAATTGAACCCGGGTCCCTGGAAGGGCAGTCGTTACTCTTAACCACTGACCCATCTCTCTAGTCCCCGCATTACTTGTTCTAATGTTTAGTAAGTGTTGTCCTCCATTGCCATTCTTCTCTTGCAATAAATCAGTATGTTTTTAAAAGTCTTATCTGTACAGGTTTTTGTGTATGGGACACCATCTTGGGTTTTTTCAATATGTTCCAATAACATATTTCAATATTGTTTTTCATATTTATAAAATATGAAATAAAGCCAGAGCAGCCCTTATATTCTAGATCATTGTTTTGGTTCCTTATCAACTTTGAAAAGTTATGTAGTGTCATACATATGACTCGTAAACTCTGAGATTTGGGGAATTTTACCTTTGCTTTAAACTTTCTCAGCCCATGAGCATCTCTGGTAATTGGTTGATTAATTGCTTTGCTGTTATCATTCAGGTACAATCTATGTACACTCAGATGCATGGGTCTGGAATGAGAGATATAGTGTGGATATGTTCTCTTTAAGTGATCAGGAGGTGCTGAGAATTGAACCCATGGACTGGTACATAATAGGCGAGTGCTCTACCACGGAGCTGCCTCCAGTTAAGCCTCTAGTGTACTGACCTGCGTATCTTTCTTATGGCCTCGTGGCTGTTACACTTCCTGTAACGCAGTGCTGCTGAGTAGATGCTTTCCCTTTCTGTAGGTGATGTGAACACCGCAGCTCTTGTTGGAAGCGAGCAGCTCAGCCAAGGGAGCGGTGACGATGAGCTTCTTTTGTACGTGTCTGCATTCATAGAGAAGGAAGTGGGAAGTGACCTTAAGTCTTTGAAGAAGCTTGGTAAACTCATAGAACAAATGACAGAAAGCAAAGTGAAGTTAGAAGAACAGGTGAGTGTTGGCCATGGTGCAGCTCTATCATGGGAATGGAGCCCAAGTAGCATTATGTGTATTGCATATCATGCACTGACAATGCAGACCATGAGGGGAAGGCTCTAACTGAGAGACAGGCTTTAAAGACTCCTGCTACATAGTCTATAAGTTAAGTAAGGTTTCCTACTGACTCACTTGCATCTTTGAAAACAAAGTGATAGCTAACATTTTATATCATTTTGATACAATAATTTCTTATGATAGCATCTCATATCACTTTCAGTAACTTCTAGGACAGTTTTATGAGTAATTTCAGAATGTGCAGAAGTGGTTACACACTAGCATCCCAAGTATTTATAAAGGTACAGATAGAAAGAAGCATGAGTAATGCACAGTGGTTGTGGGAGTGGTGGCGCATGCTGATAACCTCAGCTTGTAGAGGTAGATGACAACTGCATCAAGAGTTCAAGGCCAGCCTCAGCTGTGGGATGATTTCAGACGATCCTGGGTTCCGTGGAACCCTGTCATAAAAAATAACAAAAACGGAGAGAACTGTAAGCATGCTTGTTTCTGAGTGCTGGCTGAAAGGTTATTTTCTTCTGCTCTTAAACATTTTTAGGGTTTCATTTCACTATGAACATAGTACTTTTATTTTTAAAAACCCAACGATAAGATAAGAAGGTCTTTATAGTTGCAGTACTCTGTCAAAGGGAAAATATTTTATCATATAAGTAAGAAATTAATTAGGGTGCGCCCACTCTGGATGTGTGGGTATGGTGTGTCTTTATGCTCTCCCGTCCCCATGTTGCGTTAGGTTGAGTTAGGTCTCCATACTCTCTGCTTTCCTGTCACACCTACTGGTAGTCTCTGTGTAGCCTAATCGCTTAGCTTTTCCATTCCTGCAAGGCTCTGTTGGAGGATATCACACTCCTGAGTGAGTCAAGGCTGCCCAATCTGTGGCCTGCCACCATAGCTGTCTTCAGCCTCGCCGTTCACCCTGAAGTTTCCCCATGTGACTTCCTGTGTGGCCAGTATGCTGGTACCTCTCCTCTAACCTTGGATGTTAATTTAACAGTCTATCTCATATTTCCAAAGTTATTTATAATCCTTTCTACCTTTTCAGAGGTAAACTAGTTTTTTTGTTTGTTTTAAATAGGGTCCCAGATGAGCCTTTAATTGTGTAGCAGAGAAGGGCCTTGAAATTTTGATCTTCCTTCCACCTCTGGAGTATTAGGATTTTCAACATGTACCACCAAATTGTGTGCCCAGGGATCAAACTCAGGGTGTCATGCATGCAGGGCAAGCACACTGCCAAGCAGGAACTCAAGGCAGGAACCTGGAGACAGGAACTGATGCAGAGAGCATGGAACCTTCTCGTGGGTTCCAGAGGTCAGACTTGGGTGATCAGACTTATTCTGTTTTACCTGCTGAATTACCACCTGCTACCCCTGGCCTTTAGAAATCTATCTTTAATATTCTTAGTGTATAAGTAGGTTTCATTATGACGTTTTCACACGTATATACCATTGTACTTTGCACATGCCTGCCGACCCCTGCTCTCTCCGCCCCTCCTCTCTGTCTGTCAATGCTTCACTTCTATCCCATATAAGCCTTCCAGCAGGAGCCAATACCAAGGCGGCCCTAGGTGTACCCTAGCTCTTTCCCAGCGCCTTGGCAGCCAGTGGCCTTAGTTTGCTCTTGAGATTTTATCCTTTGCTTCGCTACCAGTCCTGTCTTCTCAGTATGTAGGTCTTCTCTATAAAACAAACCAAAATCCTTCCTTTCACTTTTTAGTAGGTATCTGTTCATTCATTTGGCTGTCTGGCATTTTTAAAAAGCCTTTTTTATCATTCTCCGTTTTCTAGCTTGCCATTAGCTCTTTCTCCCCTTTAATCAAACTTGATTCCCTAAAAACCACAGAGACTTGCTAAAGGCCATAAGTGAACCTTGTCTTAGTTAGGGTTCATTGCTGTGAGCAGACACCATGACCAAGACAACTCTTATAAGGACAACATTTACTTGGTGCTGGCTTACAGTTTTAGAGGTTCAGTTCATTATCATCATGGTGGGAAGCGTGGCCGTGTCCCGTCAGACATGGTGCTGGAGAAGGAGCTGAGAGCTCTACATCTTGATCTGCAGGCAGTAAGGAAGAGACTGTGCTACAGTGAATATAGGAGACCCCCACAGTGCCGCACTTCCTCCCACAACACTGTGCCTACTCCAGCAAGGCCACCCCTCCTAAGTGCCACTCCCATAGGCCAAGCATCCACACGCATGAATCTATGGGGACTGTACCCATTCAAACCACCACAAATCTGAAGTTGAGCATGTCCAAAATTATTCTCATTGTCTCTTAACAGGTTTCCCTCAGTGGCTAGTAGCATCGCCATCTGTCTTAACACTCAGGTCTGTCTGTCTGTCTTTTTAAAAAAGATTTATTTATTTTATGTATATGAGTACACTGTAGCTGTCTTCAGGCACACCAGAAGAGGGCATCAGAACCCATTACAGATGGTTGTGAGCCACCATGTGGTTGCTGGGAATTGAACCAGCATCCTCTGGAAGAGCAGTCAGTGCTCTTAACTGCTGAGCCATCTCTCCAGCCCCTAGCTTTCTAATGCAGTGATAAAATACCTGGGGAAGAAAGAGGTTTTTTGGCTTACACTTGCATGTCATGGTCCATCATTGAAGAAAGTCAAGGCAGGAACCTGGAGACAGGACCTGATGCAGAGACCAGGCAAAAATGTCTACTGGCTTATCTTTCATGGCTTGCTCAGCTTGTTTTTTTTTTATATAACTGAGGACCACCTGCCCAGGGGTGGCATTACCCATAATGGCTTGGGCCTTTCCACGTTAGGCAAGAAAATGACCACAGACTTGCCTAAAGGCCTGTCTGATGGAAGCATCTTCTCAGACAACTCTCTAGCTTGGGTCAGTTTGACAAACTGCTACCAGCCCTGCATCCTAGGAGTCTGATGCTCGCCTTCCTTCTGTTAGTACCCAACCCCAGTCATCTGTGCTCCCTCCTTGCCTTCCTTCCTCCCTTCTAAACTTTAAATGTCCCTGTTATCTCCTGGATCTGCTCTCTCCCTACCTGCCCAGGCTCATCTGCTCTCTCTTCTTCCCTTGAATTAGATTCTGTGCGTTAAGAGAAGATCTTCAGGTGATTCTTATACATGTTCAGGTGTCAGGGACGCTCCTGTAGCACACTGTTTCTCCCAGCTTCTAGGTCAGGCAGTTTTGTTGGAGACGAGGGATCACTCTAGCCCTGACTGGCTTGGAAGTCATTCTGTACACCAGGCTGACCTGGAACTCACAGAGCCCCACCTGCCCCAGCCTCCCGACTGCTGGGAGTAAAGGCGTGTGCCGCTGTGCCCTGGCTAGTGTGTCGCTTGTGAGAATTCGTGCTTATATATGATATGTCTCTTCCATATTTAAGGGCGGGTGTTGCCCTTATATCCCTAGTGTAGTGCTGGGTTCAGAGTGTCTAGTCAGGGTTGGTTGAGCTAAAATTCTATACAATTCAGTGTAGTCCTGGGTGTGGTGGCATTAGCCTGTAATCCCAGCACTCATAAGTTGGAAGCAGAATACTCAGAAGTCCAAGGCCAGCTCAAGATATATGAGACTATCTCAAAAATAAAATAAAAATTAGTCATTTATTTTGATGTCTAATATTGACCTATGTTTACCATATATGATAAAAACATTTGAAAATATTTAATTATATGATTGGAGGTGGGATATATTCATGAGTGCAGGTGCCACCATAGGGAATAGAATCTCTCCACCCCCCATAAAAATATCCTTTAATAAATGGCATGTCTAAAGTCATTACCTGAATATCTTCTTACCAAATCAGTAGGTCTCACCTTAGACTTCAGCAAAACACAGGGGACCAGATGTATTTCAGGCATATGAGGCAGGGCTTCATGTAACTCAGGCTAGCCTCAAACTCCTCTTAGCTGAGGCTGACCTGGAATGCCTGATCCTTCTGCCTCTCCCTCCCAAGTGCTGAGGTTATAGGTGTGTGCCACCCTGCCTACTTTAAAAGATCTTTTCCCTGTGGTGCTGAGAATTGAACGGAGTCTTATGTGCACTTGGCCGGTGGTCTGCTGTTGAGACACATCTCAGCTGTGTTATCATACATCTTGAATCACAGCTGCCTTTGTTTTTTGAAGGAAAATAACATAGTAGGTGAAGCAAGAGATCTTTTGCTGTATGCTTTCAACGTGTTAGATACTTGCTAGGGAGCCATGTGTTGGGAATCTATCTCTCTCTGTATAGTATTTATACATCTTGTATAGCATTATATGTTTGGGTTGATTGCTATTTCATGGAGGCAGGGTTTCTTACTGAACCTGAAGCTCCCTGGTTTAGCTCGACTGGCTGGCCACTGAGCAGGCTCCACCTGCCTCTGTCCTAGCACGAGGGCTACAGACACACTGTTTGCCTGGCTTTTTCTGCAGGTGCTGGGGATCCAAATCTAGGTTCTCATGCTTCTGTGACAAGACATTTACCTACAAAACTACCTTCCATCCCTTGTTCTGTTCTTTTTGAGACTGTCTTATGTAGCCTAGGCTGGCCTAGAACTCAGTAAATAGCCAAGGCTGACCTTGAAGTCCTGGTTCTTATGCTTCTGCCTCCCAACTTCTGGGTCTAGCCAAGCCTTTTGTTTGGTGGGTTTTTATGTTTTATTTTGAAGACAGGGTCTCATTATGTAACTGTAACTGGACTGGAACTCAGATGTAATCTTGAATTTACAAAGATTTTCCTGCATCTACCTTCTGAGTTCTGGGATTAAAGATATGCACCACCATGTCCAGCTAACTTGAAAATTTTAATGGAAAACTTTGAGATCTGTTAGAACATGTTTTTAGATGAGATTTAACTAACATTTTATCTCATTGCTAATATTTTTGTGTGTTGTTAGGTACTTACAATTTCATCAGAAATCCCTAAAAGAATTCAAAATGCTTTAAAAGATGCAGAGGAGTCCAAACAAGCTCTGCATCAGTTTCTGGACCAGGAAGCGCCTCTCTCCAGCTCCATTAGCAGCCATCTGCTGACTGCTCAGCCCTGGGTGGACGACCTGGGAGCCATGATCACCCAGATAGAAGAGATTGGGCGGCATCTCACATACCTTAAGTGGGTTTCACAGATCGAGGAGCTGAGGTAGGCAGCACTGGTCTCAGGATTGCAGTTTCCTCTGAGGCTCAGTCTCAGAGAGTGAGTGTATCTATGCTATTAAATAATTGAGTTAATTAGAGATTATAATTTTACCTGTTGTTAGGAAATAACATTATTATACTGCCTATTTTGCTCTATTGTGAATGAAGGAGCTTGATCTGCATTTGAAAGAAAGTAATATAAGTAGGTTAAAATTTTGTTACTGTTGTTTTGTTGTTTGTTTTTGAGACAGGGTTTCTCTGTGTAGCCCTGACCATCCTGGAACTGCTCTGTAGACCAGGCTGGCCTCTGTAAGTTAAAAATTTAAGGCTAAGCAGTTGCATTTTGAACACATGGTGAAAACTACTGTTTCTAATGCTAGATTTCCCGGAGTGTGGTCATCAGTATTCCTACTAATATTTAGGACTGTCAAATATTGAACTGTATTTTTGTCACTAGAATTTGAATTTTTTAAATTAAGATTTATTTATTAATTTTATGTATATAAATACACTGTTGCTGTCTTCAGGCACACCAGAAGAGGGCATTAGATCCTATTACAGATGGTTGTGAGCCACCACGTGGTTGCTGGGAATTGAACTCAGGACCTCTGGAAGAACAATCAGTGCTCTTAACTGCTGAGCCATCTCTCCAGCCCAAATTTGTATTTTTAAAATATGGGTATCATCTAATAAGAACTGCATTGTAAGAAGCTGAGAGATGTCTTAGCAGTTAGAAGCACTTGCTGTTCTACAGAGCTAGATTCAGTTTCTGGAATTCGCGCCTCTGTAACTTCAGTTCAGGGGCATCTGATACCCTCTTCTGGTCTCCATTGGCACTGCACACATATGGTACATGTAATGTACATGCAGGCAAAGCACTTATACACATAAAATAAATAAGTGATTGGCTGGGCAGTGGTGCCTTACACCTATAATCCCAGCCCTTGGAGGCAGAGGCAAGTGGACCTCTGTAAGACAGCCAGAGCTATACAGAGAAATCCAGTCCCAAAAAATAAGTAAGTGAATGAATGAACATTTAAAAGAGAACTGTGGGCTGGGTGTGATGGAGCACATGTAACCCCAACACTTGGGGACTGAAGCAGGAGGGTTGCTATAGGTCAGCTTTGTCTACATAGTGAGTTCCAGGAAAACCCAGACTCCATCATGAGACCTGGATTCTAAAACAACAACAAACAAAAACAAACAGCAGAGTTGGGCCAGTGTGATGGTGCAAACCTGTAATCTCAATTTTGGGGAGGCTGAGGCAGGAGGATAGCAAGTCCAATATCAGCTTATGGCTACACGGCCAGATCTTGCCTGGAAAAAAAAAACAAACCAAAAAAACCTAAAAAACAAATAAAAAAAACTATACAGTGTTCTTAGATGAAAAAACAGAGTTGAATTATCTTTGAGTAAGGAAAAATAAAGTTCTTTTGATAAAAAGAAAAATAAAGCTCACATATGTTTTATGAACACGGCAGGTTGAGTACATCTGGTCTTGCCTCTCAAGCCAGAGTAACGTGTCTACCTCCGTGGGGAGATTATTCTGCTTCATGGTATGGTCCTCTGTCCCCTCCAAATTGAACATTGGCTGTCATCCTTTGTTTTCTGAGACAGTCTCTCGTTAAGCCGGAGCTCTCGGATTGGCTAGGCTGGCTGGCTAGTGACTCACCAGTGACCCTCTGTACTCTACGTTCTGAGCATCTCCCCAGGAACTTCCTAAAGGACTTTAAACCCTGCTTTCCGTCAGTTACTTCATTTCTCTTTGCCCCTCTGAAAGAACATAACCGGGTAATATTAATAACCTTCATAAGCAGAGTAAGTTGTTTCTAAGTTGTTTGAAAGTTTCTCTTTCATAGTAGCCAAAGAGATTGACCAAAACAAGACTTTAGTTATCAGTAACTTTTTTGGTATCTGAATTATTTAAAAGAGACTTTTAACCCAGGAATCATCATATTGAATAAGAATCAAATTAATAATGAGCACCATACAGACAATTATTTCACTCCCTTAATAATAGAGTTTTTCCCTTAGGCCTTTGTGATATCATTCCTATTTCCATTTTTTGGAACTTATGAGACTTTTTCATTTCTAAATTTCCCTTTAATGGCTGGTTTTTATTCTGCGCTCGCTCGTTCTCCCTCCCTCCCTCCCTCCCTCCCTTTCCCTTCCTCCCTTCCCCCTCCCCCTCTTTCTCCTTGCTTGGACTAGTATCCTGGCAGAGTGTTTTGTATGGACATTATCATAATCAATGTCACATGACCATTGTCTTTCTGTTTGTTTCTGTGCTGAGTGTCCTTCAGTGTTATATATAGTTCTGGAAATTTTATATTGTGTGGTTACTTGTACATTTTCTGTTCTTTCGTAAAATAACATTTTGGGTTTTGAAATAGGGTCTCAATGTAGCCTTGGCTGACCTGGAACTCACTCTATAGACCAGGCTAGCCTTGAACTCACAGAGATCTGCTTGTCTCCACCTCTTGAGTGCTAAGATTAAAGGCATATACCCTTGTGCCTATCTCATTTCTTTCTCTTTTTTCTAGAGATTTGTTTGTTTATTTTATGTAGATGAGTGTTCTATTTCATATATACCTGCATACCAGAAGAGGGCATCAGATACCAGTGTAGATGGTTGTGAGCCACGGGGTACTGGGAATTGAACTCAGGACCTCTGGAAGATCAGCCAGTGCTCTAACCACTGAGCAGCCTCTCCAGTCCTGTCTCGCTTCTCTTTTTAATTGAAGGGTCTAGGCTAGTCTCATGGCTCCATGAATTCCTGATCCTTCTGCCTCTATTTCCCTATTACATGCTTGTGTCACTAGCTACATTTGTACATTTTTTTTTAAAGCATAATGGTCTTTATTTAATGAAACATTTAATTTGGAATACATTTTTTTTAAATGTAGAAATGGTAATGATAATGCAAAGTAGATAAAAACTGAAGGTTATTGTCCTTCAATGTCCCAGCCGCTAGTTACACTGTCCCAGGGACTATGACTTCTCTGAAAGAAGTCCTGCTTGCAACCATGAGTGTTGCCTGCAGGAATGTGACACATCTGTTCTTGGGAGGAGCAGGGAGGGACAGGTGGAGGAAAACATCTGGAACACAGGCTCTTAGGGTGGTGAAGGAGGGGACTCCATGTTCCTGCAGAGGTGATTGTCAGATGCAATAAGTAGCCAACCCATGGCAGTTCTTCATTCTACCTTAGATGCAATTTTATGTCAAACATGAAAGAGCAAGTTTTTCTGAGCTTAAAATTATTCCAAAGAGGGATTTGGGTGATGGTTTTGGCAGCACAGTGCTTTCTATGCAAGCATAAACATCTGAGTTCAGTCTCTAGCGCCTGCATTAAAAAGCTAAGCTGGAGAGACAGACAGGATTCCTGGAGCTTGCTGACCGACGGACAGTCTAGAATCTAGACTCCAGATGAATTGGTGAGCTCCAGGTTCAATAAAGAGACCCTGTCTCAAAAATAGAGAGTGATTGAAAAAGGTACCTGCCATTGACCTCAGGGTATACACACACTCACACACACATACACATACACACACCCTACACACACGCACACTACACACACACACACACACACACGCACACTCATTTCACAGAAACTCTCATTAACATGTGTTTTGCTCTGTCCCGCAGTGATAATATTCAGCAATACCTGATGACCAATAGTGTGCCAGAGGCGGCCTCTGTCCTGGTGACCATGACAGAACTGGACATCAAGCTTCAGGACTCATCCTGTACTCATCTTCTTAGTTTTGTGAGAGCCACAGTTAAATTCTGGCATAGAATTCTCAAGGACAAGCTTACCAGGCAGGAAATATCTCCTGTTGACTGCTTTCTGATGAGTATTTGGGAATGTAATACATCATGTGAAACGTTGTTTCTTTTCTGTCACAGTGATTTCGAGGAGATTCTAACACAGCTTCACTGGCCATTCATCACGCACACCCAGTCGCAAACTGTTGGCGTGAGCCGGCCTACCAATACCCCTGAGATGTATGCTAACCTGGAGACACTGTTTTGTCAGCTGTTGAAACTACAGGCCTCGTATCTTTGTTGGAGTGGAAACTTACTAAAACTTCTTCCAACAGTAGATTTGTGGTTAGTGAGTGACACATGCTGGGCTTATGACAGAGTAATAGAGGGCGTGAGGCATTGGATCAACTTCCACAACCAGGGAAGAAGGTTTCCAAGTGGCCATGTAGCCAAAGTGAAGGTCCTGGTTAGACTTGATGTGTAACTGCCTATTGGAGATTATATATTAGCTTTAAAAAATGAATTGTCTGGAAGTGGCAGAGCTGTAAAACAGAGTTCTAAGATAAATAACTGTCTTAGCCAGTGTTCTGTCACCATGAAGAGACATCATGACCACGGCAACTCTTATAAAGGAAAACATTTCATTCAGGCTGGCTTAGTTTCAGAGATTCTGTCTATTATTGTGCCGGCGGGAAGCGTGGTGGCGTGCAGGCTGGCATGGTGCTGGAGAGAGCGGAGAGCTCTACATCCAGGGTCCAGGCAGAGGAAGAGGGAGACCCTGAGCCTGACTTGAAACCCCAAAGCCTACTCCCAGTGACACACTTTCTCCGACCAGGTCATACCCCTAAGAGTGCCACTCCCTATGGGCAAGCCCATGGGGGCCGTTCCCATCCAAAGCAACCTAGCAGCTGACCCATGTTGGCACTGTATACAGGTCCTTTAGACAGGAAAACCAGTCGGCAGTGGGAGGAACCTGTGTAATTAACCTGGTTGCTTAACTCAGTTTCCTGAATGCTGATTGATTCTAAAGACATTTATATTGTCATTGATTGTTTATTTCATGAGTATGCGTGTTTTGTCTGTATGTGTGTCTGTGCACCATGTCATGCCTTGTGCCTGTGGGGGTCAGAAGAGGGCATCAGATCCCCTGGTACTATAGTTAGGGATGATGGTGAGCCAGCATGTGGGTGCTGGGAATTGATCCCGAATCCTCTGCAAGAGCAAAAAATGTTCTTAACCTTTTATCTCTCCAGCACCTAAACACCTTTTTAGTGAATCCAAATTCAGTATAAAGTTACATTTTGCATTATTTGTATTAAACTTTTTGCTAAGTATTAATACATTTGTTGAAAAGTTGTGTGTGTGTGTGTGTGTGTGTGTATAAATATGATTTTGATTCTTTTTCCTTGACTTGCCTGTGTCAGAGATGAATTATTGACTGAGCCAAAACAACTCCCAGAAAAATACTGTCTTCCTGCCTCTCCTTCTGTGATCCTGCCCATGCAGATCATGCTGCTTCCCCTTCAGAAGAGATTCAGGTACCACTTCAGAGGCAGCCGGCAGACCAACGTTATCAGCAAGGTGTGCTTTGCCAGAGCGTGTGTGCTTCACTTTCTCTTCTCTTCTGTGTTTTTGTTTTTGAGACAGGGTCTAAGGAGAACTCTGGCTGGCCTCAGACTCCCTCTGCATCTGCTTCCCAAGTGCTGGGATCATACCACAGTGTCCATTTCATCCTGAGTTTGCATTAATAGTGACTGTTACCTGTGCCTGGATTTTTACCTGTTTGGCTTAAAGACCTGTCTCTATTCATGTTTCTGTTTTCCCTTCTAAGTTCCTGCCTCATAGCTGCTCTTTGTAGAAGTGACTGGGGCTTAGGTTGACAGGTTGTCAGAGTCCATGCTGCCTTTTGGGACATCATCACATTTGCATTTGTGTGTGCAGACTTTTACAGCTGATCGATGCCCAGACTTCACTGTACAGACCACTCCTGCAGAGAGATAACTAGAAAGAGAAGTGAGTTCCACAGGAGAGAGCATGGCCCGTTGAGTACAGGTGCCAGTGCCCCAGTGACTCATAGCTACAGAGGACATCATGGCAGGAAGTGACGGAATAAGTCATTGAAAGGAAATGGTTACCAGCGCTTGAACTGAGAGGCCATAGCGGTGTAGGCTGCTGGTGTTTCTGTAATTATGGTCTACTAGGATGTGGGCACTGTCTTTATTCCTGATGTTAGCTGCAGCCAGTGCAGTGTATGGAGTATTCTGAATCAAGAGCAAGATCACAGCAGGTATTACACAGGTCATACGAATGAATTTAGTGGCAGTAGATTCCTGTTTGTGCTCTGTGGGTCTTCTGTTTTGGATAGAATGTCGCTGGAAGAGCAGAATCATTTAGTACTCAGTAGTCAATGGGACAAAGCATAAACTGAGCATTTAGAAGGCAGTAATATGATTTAGTATAAGAAAATTCTGGGTTGTGTTGGCTCATTTTGAAAGTGTGATCCTAGTGAATTTAGTACACTGTCACTGAGATAGTCCTTGAGATTAGACACAGCCCTTGCGTATCCCCAACATTTAGAACACATAGGGATTTGATTCAGTGCTGGGGACTGAACCCAGGCCTTGCACGAGCTAGGCGAGTGCTCTATCCCTGAGTTATATCCTCAGCCTAGTGTATGGTTTCAAGTTGTCATCTAGAAAAACTTGAAATGCTTCAGAATCCTCTCTAAAGACAATTTACAATGCTTTATGTGGGGCAGGTGACATGGCCCAGTGGGTGAAGCCACTGCCTCCAAGCCTATGGCTTGAGTTTGATCCCCAGGACCCACGTGGTGGCAAGAGAAAAGTAACTCCCAAGGGTTGTCATCTAATTGCCACATGTACACAGTGGCACGTGTACACTTGCACAACCACATACATTCAAACGTGCATATGTACACAGAGAAAAATGTAACAAATGTGAATACTTTGTGTCTATTTCCTTTATATAGTTACACCTATTTTAAGGCTTAGGTATATTTGTAATTAGACCAGTTGACTCTTTTCCTTACTTTACCTTTTGAAAAGAGAAAGCAGAAAAAAAAAATCATGTTTAAAAACTACTCGTAGCTCAGTCTGAGTAGAGTGCTCGCCCAGCTCACATGGAGCCCCAGGTTGGTCCCCAGTACCTCATAAGGCACGTGTGATGGTGCATATTTGAAACAAGAAGATCCGAAGTTCATTACCCTCAGCTATATAGAGACTTTGAGGCTAGCTTGGGCTACATGAGATCGTATCTTAGAACCTTCTTTGGAATGCTGTTTCAAAAAACAATTGCAAAAGTATCAGTTTGTGATGCCTCATCATACTCGGCTTGAGGGTTTTCAGAAGGTTATTTTTCTCCTTGTGTGTAGGTCAGAGGACAGTCTGGGAGTTGCCCCTCTGCCTCCACCGTGTGGATTCCAGGGATCAAGCTCAGGTTGTCAGGCTTGCTGGCGGTGCCTTTACCCATGGGGCCATCCTGCTGGTGTGGCTTTTTCTGCTTGTTTGGTTTTGCTCTGGAATCAGGGCTGTGCGTGCTGGGCTGACGCTTGTTCTTAAGTGTGAGAGCGACTTTTCTTCATCATTGTTCTTATGTCCTGTCTTCCTTTTTTCTGTGATGCTGGGATTAAAACAGGCTTTTTATAACTAGGCAAATGTTATACCACGAAGTCACACCTAGCCCCAGTGTGGTATTTTAAATTATGAGTTTACTGAGTTAAGCCACATTATTAGAATTTGTTGTGGCAGTATATTGGGAAACATTTGATTATAAAGTCTTTTGTGAGTTTGAAGTGCAGGGTAAGAATTCTTTTCTTACATATAGGAATTTTCAATTAAGTTTTGTGTCTGTTTATAACTAAGTGCATTTAATTAGAATTTCCCATCACCATAGAATAAATGAAAAATTGAAACCATTTTCCCTTCCCCTTAGCCGGAATGGTACTTGGCTCAGGTGCTTATGTGGATTGGAAACCATACTCACTTTCTGGATGAGAAGATTCAGCCAATATTGGATAAAGTGGGCTCTGCAGTAAATGCAAGGGTAAGAGGCTGAGCCCGGAGCCTTTCAGCTTCCGTAGAGTCCCCGTGGGCACAATCCCTCATGCCCGTGTCTCTCTTTCAGCTTGAGTTTTCTCGCGGCCTTGTGATGCTCATTCTTGAGAAGCTGGCTTCTGATATCCCTTGCCTGCTCTATGACGATAGTCTCTTCTGTCATCTTGTGGATGAGGTTCTGTTGTTTGAGAGGGAACTGCACAGTGCTCATGGCTATCCTAGCACGTTGGCCAGCTGTATGCATATTCTGTCGGAGGAAACCTGTTTCCAGAGATGGTTGACTGTGGAGAGAAAGTGTAAGTGCTCATGTGGCCGTCGAGTGGGGAGGGCTGAGGTTTTTGCTTGTTTGCTTTTTGTTTTGGTTTTTAGACAGGGTCTCACTGTTTAGCCTTGGCTGGCCTGGAACTCTCTGTATAGACCAAGTTGGCCTCAAACGCATTGAGATCCACCTGCCTTTGCCTCTCAAATGCTAGGATTAAGGATATATACCACCACTGCCTGGCAATGTCTACTTTTGGTGTGTAAAGTTTCGGAGGTTTGTTTTTCTTACAGCTCTGAGTAGGAACTGTAGGTGCCTAACTCTTTCTCTACATGTTGGGATATCAAGCCAGTAGGAGATATTGGTGCTTTGTAGATTTTTGCCATATACTGTTTCTACTTCTGATTGGGTATTTTCGGATGTGCCGCTTCTAGTCAGCATGGCTATTCTGAGGATTTGAGAGGAGGGAGAATAAGAGATCTTATTTAACTTTGAAGTAGACATTTTAAATATAGTGTGGTTAGTTAGTGAGAGATTGCAAATTTATTTTGTATGAAAAAAAATAGTTCCTAAAAACAGTATGAGTTGATAATTGAAGGATGAAATAACTCTTTGACTGATCCTTCTTTCTTCGTGTTAGTTGCTCTTCAAAAAATGGACTCAATGCTTTCGTCAGAGGCTGCCTGGATACCCCAGTGTAAAGACACCACTGATGTGGATGACATGAAGGTTCCAGACTGTGCGGAAGTCTTTATGACCCTGCTCTTGGTTATAACTGGTAAGCACTGGCCTTTAACATCTGATGCTAGTTTAGAATTATGTTTTTAAGCTGGGCATGGGGGTACACACTTGCAACCTAGCTTGTGAGGTAGAAGCAGGAGGACTGAGCTCCAGGCAGGTCTCAGCTCCAAAGCAAGTTTGAGGTCAGCCTGGGATATATGAGACCCTGTCTCAGAAAACCAAAACAAACAAATGAACAAACAACAAAAGTAATTGCAGGGGGTGGGGCTGGTGAGATTGTTCAGCAGGTATGAGCACTTGCTGCTCTTACAGAAGACCTGGTCAGCTCCCAGCTATAGCCCATTGTGACTCCAGCTCTGGGGGATCCAGTGATCTCTTGGCCTCCTCAGGCACTTGGCATGCATGTACATAAAAATAAATCTTAAACAGCAGTATGTTTCACATGTACTTATTTTTTTTAGTTGTTAATAAATAACTTTACAGTAACTTAATGTTCTATACTAATAAAAATCTATGACAGAAGTCTCACTTTTGACTGAGCCAGGTGTGATAGCATCACCTTTAATCCCAGCACACTGGAAGCAGCAGCTGGAGGATTTGTGGCTTTGAGATCATTCTGATGTATGAATTCCAGGCCACCCTGATGTATAGTGAGGTCTTGTTTCAAAATACTAAAATAATAATAAACTTAATAAATGATAATAGTCATAATAATAATCAGGTCACCTAGATGTATTGTGAGACCCTGTCTCAAAATAACAACAACTTAAGATGTAAACATTGGTATACACATGAAGAGAAAAAGTAAAAACAAATAAAAATGTGTTAATTTTTAACTCATTGTCATTCTTGTTACAGGTCTTCAAATTTCATTTTATTACTCTAATGTTACAGACTTATTTTTAGTTTACATATATGAGTGTGTGTCTGCGTGAATGTATATACACTGTGTGTATGCCTGCTGCCTATGGAGGCCAGAAGAAGGTGTTGGAGCCCCCGAAAGAAACTGGAGTTGCAGATGATCGTGAGCTGCCATGTGGGTGCTAGGACCCAACCTGTGTCCTCTGCAAGGGCAAGCAAGCGCTCCTAAAGCCTTCTCTCCAGCTCCTTTTATTTTATTTAAATTTTCAGCCTTATTTATGTGTCTGAGTGTTCTGCCTGCATATATACTTGCACCATATACATGCCTAGTGCCTGTGCAGTTCAGAAGAGAGTGTTTGATCCCCTAGAGATGGGAGTTACAGATGATTGTAAGCTATTAATGTGGGTGCTGGGAACTGAACCAGCGACCTCGCCAATAGCAGGCAGTGCTCTTAACTGCTGAGCCATCTCTCTAGCGCCCACTCATTATTTTTGAAGAGACAGAGTCTTACCTGGCTGGCTTGAGCTCCTGTTCTGAAATGATCTTTCTGCCTTGGCTTTCCAGGTAGCTGGGACTAGGTACATGCTACCATATCTAGTGCTAACCTAAACTTTAAATATTATTTTCTTGGCACTGGTTTATCAGGACTCGAAGAAGAGAGTAGAATGATAAAGTCGTTTCAGAATTGAAGTAATACAGGGTTTCTTCTCGTGCAGTGTTATTCTGGCCACAGGGTGGCCAGCGTCCGTTGGCTCTGTTGGTATGGAGCATCTGCGTTCCCTACTGCAGACTTGCTAGCTGTCCAGTGCCAGGGGATCCTCATTGCTGCCATTCTGGGCCCGCTTTGCTTCCATCCTCTCCTGGCAATTCATTTCTTTTTTTCTTTTTTTAAAGATTTATTTATTTACTATATGTAAGTACACTGTAGCTGTCTTCAGACACCCCAGCAGAGGGCATCAGATCTCATTATGGATGGTTGTGAGCCACCATGTGGTTGCTGGGATTTGAACTCAAGACCTTCGGAAGAGCAGTCAGTGCTCTTACCCGCTGAGCCATCTCTCCAGCCCCAGCAATTCATTTCTTGAGCTTTAAGATGCCCTGAAGAAGCTTCACTCCAACCCAATCAATAATTAGATGTTTTGACTGTAGGAAAACTATGAAATACTTTTTAAAAAGGATAGCTAGACAGCGTGGTGCAAATATTTAATCCCAAATATTAGGATTTTGGAGGTAGAGGCTGGAGGATTAGGAGTTCAAAGCCATTTTTAGCCACATAGGAAATTTGAGGCCAGCCTTGGCTACATGATACCTGTCTCAAGCCGTCCTCACCTAACAAAGCTTCTTATTTAAGGAATAGTTGTTTGTTTGTTTATTTATTTATTTATTTATTTATTTATTTATTTGATACTTTATTTACATTTCCGATGATTCCCCTTTTCTTTAGAAACCCCGTGTCCCCTCCCCCTCCCCGCCTCTGTGAGGGAATTCCTCCTCCCACCTACCCGCCCACCCATTCCCATATTCCCACCTTGACATTCCCTTTTACTGGGGCCACTAGCACCCTCAGGCCCAAAGTCCTCTCCTTTCTCCCTGGTGGCC
>CM052700.1:143931216-143952646 GCA_028551405.1 Uromys caudimaculatus
GCCATCTTGTTGACTCTGTTGTTAGCTGATCTTACTCTGTCTGGTTGTGGCTTGCCCCTCCTGCAGGTCTCTGTGTCAGTACTCCTTGAAGACCAGCTCTCTCTGAGAGGTGTTTGGGTTTGGAGAGCTGTGGCACCAGGTCTGATCTTGGTCCTGGAAGTTGCTGACCTTCAGTCTCTGTGGCCCGCGGGAAGCGGGCGGAGTCCTTGAGCTCTGGGGCTCGTTTTGTCCCTGCTAGAGGCTTTACCTCGTTCCTGGGAGAGAGAATTTTCTCCCGGGGCTTTTTGTCTATGGAATCCTAGTGTCCCAGGCAGAAGTTTCCTGCCACAGCCGCCCGCTTTTGGGATCCAGGGGGGTTTCTAGGCCCGCCTACCTCGGTCCCTGTGTCTCGCGGGTTCGGGGCAGTACCTGGTGAGCTGTGGGGCGTGTCTTTGGCCCTCTGCTGGGTCTTGCGATCTTCTCAGGAATAGTTGTTTTAAAACACAATTTGCTGTTTTAGGAATGAGGCATGATTTCTATGTAGCAATATACACATCTAAATCTCGAGTATACTGTTGCATGAGTCCTGACACGTTATACCTGTGTAATTTCTCAGGAGTTTACAAATAGTTGAGTTTTGTCATAAAGGCAGTAAAGCAGGGATTTAGGGAAGCCAGCTGTCATGGACAGCACCAAATCCCTTCATGTATTTTGTTTACTTTTCCACAGACAGATATAAAAATCTCCCCACAGCCTCCCGGAAGCTGCAGTTCCTGGAGTTACAGAAGGACCTAGTAGATGATTTTAGGATCCGGTTAACGCAGGTGATGAAGGAGGAGACCAGAGAGGCCCTGGGCTTTCGGTACTGTGCGATTCTCAATGCCGTGAACTATATCTCAGCAGTGCTGGCAGACTGGGCTGACAATGTTGTGAGTTAATGTGCTTTTATAGGAAATAATACATTAGTGCCTTGATCTCCTTTAACCTTTGCAATGTTGATTCTGCTGCAAGCCAAAAAATTACATGTTAGACAGAAAACACAATGATGCCAAATGTAGGAGATGTGAGCAAAGATCTCTAACAGTTGAATAATGCTAACTGTTCAATGACTTACTCTTAGGAGGCCCGGGGTGGAGCTCAGTGGGAGCATATGAATGTAAACCTGAGCAAGGTCTTGAGTTTGATCCTCAGGACCATAAAATGAAAGAAAGAAAAGAGAAAAAGAAGAAAACAGGCAGGCAGGCAGCGCAGCCTGTCATTCAGCACATGGGGCATGGATCAGGAGCCTCAGGGCCATTCTTGTGACATAGTGTGTCCCAGGCCAGCCTGGGTTATGTGAGATCCTATTTCAAAACCAAGCAAAACAAAACAAAAGGGAAGGAAAAAAAGAAAACAAAGACAGATAGACAGACTTTCCTGAGTAGCTATATAGCATGAACCATTTTTCTCTTCCAACTTTGTACTCTGGAAACAATAGTAGGCTAAATGCCACCACAGAAAGTAATTATTTTACAATGATGTCAGAATCAGTACATTTAAACTGGTTGTGTAGCTCAGGAGCATGGTGGGAAGTCCTAGATTCATTCCCAGCACTGCAAAGAAAGCAGAAGTCTAGGCTTGACTTTTAAAAAAATATCTTCAATACAGGCCTGTCTTAGTTCCTGTTGCTGTGATAAAAGCAACTTGTCATCCAGGGCGTCAGGACAGGAGCTCATGCAGAAGTCATGGAGGGGTGCTGCTTACTACCTTGGTCCCTGTGGCTTTCTCAGTCTGCTTTTTATAGCACTCAGAACCACCAGGCCAGGGGCCGTGTACCCACAGAGGTTTGGGCCCTCCCACGTCAGTCAGTGATTAAGAAAATGCCACACAGGCTTGCCCACAGGCCCACAGGTATTATGCAACCATCACTCTTTGATCTTTGGTTTTTAAGATTTTTAAATTTTACGTGTATGACTGTTTTGCATGCATGTTAAGTGTGTATACCAGGGCTGGAGAGAATGCTCAGTGGTTAAGAGCACTGACTGCTCTTTCAGAGGTCCTGAGTTCAATTCCCAGCAACCACATGGTGGCTCACAACCATCTGTAATGGGATCTGATGCACTCTTCTGGTGTGTCTGAAGACAGTGACAGTGTACTCATGTACATAAAATAAATAAAATAAATCTTAAAAATAAAAAAAGTGTGTATACTGCATGTGTGCAGTGCCCACAGAGGCTAAGAGATCCCTAAAGCTGGTGTTAAAGAAGGTTGTAAGCCACCGTGTGGGTGCTGGGCACTGACTTGGATCCTCTGAAAGAGCAGTCAGCGCTTTTACCTCTGCACTCTCCTTCTTACCTACCCATGTGTTGTCATAACTTCTCTCTGCCACAACTAACTTGATTAGTTTTTGAAGTGTATCTCACATATCATAGTTAATGATAAATATTTTAGTATGTAACTGTAAGAGACAAGAATTCTGTGTTTGTATATGTGTGTATGCATGTGTGCGTGTTTACACATAGACACTAGAGGTTAATATTGTGTATTTTCTTCTCCCTTTCCAACTTAGTTTTTGAGGCAGTCTTTTGGTGAGTCTGGCGATGGTCTTTTTGGCTAGATTGGCAGGCTGTTAAAGCCTGGGACCCCAGCTCTGCCCCCCAGTGCTGTAATTATAGGTGCACACCATCACGCTGGGTGTTTACGTGGCTAAAGTGGAGTCTTTATGTTTGCGTAACAGGGAGTTTACCCACTGATCCATTCCCCCAGCCCAAGAACTACTTAAAATATCAAAACAGAACACAAAGCATAACCACAATTACATTAAAAAGAAGAAACTTCTCACCTTGCAAAGTTTATTTTAAAGTAAGTCTGACTGGCAGTGGTGTGTACACCTGTAACTGCAGCACTCAAGAGGCTGAGGTGGGATTGCCGTGAGTTCTAGGCTCTCCTGCACTGTCAGAGAAAACAAAGACAACAGTCGAGACATCCAAAGTCGGATCTAATGGTCACTAGACACCCTTTTCCTCCTTCAAGCATGCTGCTTACCTTTCTCCTTCCTTGAAGGGCGCATGTGTCTTAGCCACTGTTTCTGTGGGACACACCATGACCAAGCAACACTTATAAGAGAAAGCATTTAACTGGGGGCCTGCTTTCTACAGTTTCAGAGGTTTAGTCCATTATCATGACAGGAATCTTGGCAGGATGCAGGCAGGCACAGGAACAATAACTGAGAGCTACATCTCAATCCACAGGCAGTGTGTGAGGGTGTGTGTGGTGGGGAGACAGAGACAGACAAGGCATAGCATGGGCTTTTGAAACTTCAAAGCCTACCCTTAGTGACACACCTCTTCCAACAAGGCCATACCTATTCTAACAAGTGTGGCCAAAACTCAAACCTTAACTGAGTGGGGGGACTATAGTTTGGTCGTAGTTCAGTACTTGCCTAGTATGTGTGAGGAGGCTGTAGGTTCAATTCCCACCACCACAAAAAAAAAGAAAGAAAGAAAGAAAGAAAGAAAGAAAGAAAGAAAGAAAGAAAGAAAGAAAGAAAGAAAAAAAGAAAGAAAGAAAGAAAGAAAGAAAGAAAAAAGAAAGAAAAGAAAAGAGAATTTACTCGGAATATGTGTGCATAATGTCATTTGCTGGAACAAGGAAAAACAGTGACTTTGTGAATATAATACAGAGTGCGATGCCTAGTGCATTCATCTTTAAAGTCAACCAGTGTGTAGTCATTTGCTTTGTGCTTTTGTGCTGAGTTCGACTTTCGGGGAGTCGAAACTCCCATGCTCCCATGCCGACCCACTCTGTGCTAAGACTTTTCACGCATGAAACAGATTGGCATTCTTATGCCAGATGATTCAGTGAGAGGCTCATGCCAGGAGAGAGTTTATTATTAATGGAATTCCTGGTAGAACATCATGGCTGTTTGGTGCCACTGTCTGTTAATGAGGATGAGTTAGCTATCCTCTACTGTGCAAGATTAGAATCTATTGCTGAGACCAAGAGAGAGAACAGAAGGTAAGGGCTGACTGTGGCCGTGGCTGTGACTGTGGCTGTGACTGTGGCTGTGACTGTGGCCGTGGCTGTGACCGTGACTATGACCGTGACTGTGACTGTGACGATGGCTGTGACTGTGGCTGTGACTGTGACTGTGGCTGTGACTGTGGCTGTGGCTGTGACTGTGACTGTGCCTATGACTGTGACTGTGGCTGTGACTGTGACTGTGGCTATGACTGTGCCTGTGGCTGTGACTGTGACTGTGACTGTGACTGTGGCTGTGGCTGTGACTGTGGCTGTGGCTGTGACTGTGACTGTGCCTATGACTGTGACTGTGGCTGTGACTGTGACTGTGACTGTGGCTGTGACTGTGACTGTGACTGTGGTTGTGACTGTGACTGTGGCTGTTACTGTGCCTGTGGCTGTGACTGTGACTGTGACTGTGACTGTGGCTGTGGCTGTGACTGTGACTGTGCCTATGACTGTGACTGTGGCTGTGACTGTGGCTTTGGCTGTGGCTGTGACTGTGGCTTTGGCTGTGCCTGTGAATGTGGCTGTGGCTGTGGCTGTGCTGTGGCTGTGACGGTGACTGACTATGGCTGTGACGGTGACTAGGTTCTGGCTTTGATGGTGCTGATTTGTCTTCACACCAAGTCCTCCAGCCGTCCTCACAGTGCTTCCAACTGTAAATGCTCCAGATAAATGTCATCAAAGTCCTGTTACTGTACAAGTCCAGAGGCAGAGAAGGAAACAACGGCACCGCGCCTTTCTTCGTTTCTGATCGTCTGCTGATAGCCATTTGTTGTTGGGCCATGCCACACCTGAAATGTCCAGTCTCTCAGAGTGTTCTTTTCAGTTGTCGGTGACAGAATTCCAGTTCTACTGTCCACAGTGCGGGGTCTGCGATAAGTCAGGGTTTGTGTAAATGAATCGACTGGGCATGCCTGCTCCACAGGTCATTTCTGGTTGCATTCTCAGGCAGTTCCTGGACATGTGGCCATAGGTGGCTCTGGGCTGACTACTGCAAACGTGGCATTTTTATTCTCTGACTGTCAGAACTCCAGGTTTCTGACAGCCTACAGTCTGTATCTAGAAAAACTGAATACTTAAAGGAGCATGCTGACTAGCAGGAGAATACAATACCACAAATAAAAACTGCTGCAGTGAGAAAAAGAAATTGGCAGGGGATGCGCACCCCTGGCTTCTGAGCAACAGGGGCACTGGCAAAGGGGTGCCACATCTTCAAGGGCAGCTCCATCTGCAGAGTTCCAGGCCAGCTGAGACTACATAGTACCACAGAGAGCACTGCACACCAAGCACCTGGGAGGCTGAGGCAGGATGGCCATGAATGCAAAGCTAACTGAACTACTCATTTGACACCAGCCTGAACTCCACAGTGAGATCCAGTATCCAACCAAAGTAAAATCCTCACACACCCAAAACCAAACCAAACCAAAGCAACAAACCTGCTCTGTCCAGGCAGAACTTCAAACCTCTGGATATGGCTGGTGGTGATGTGGCTGCTGCTGCTTCTGATCGGCAGCCTGGCAGCTCTTACATCAGTGGGTAGAATTCTAAGTCCAGCAGGTCCATTCCTCAGGACAGGCAAAGACAAAGGAAAACACTTTTTTTCAGAAAAATGCACATATCATTCTCAGCAACACGCACAATAGATACAAAATGGAAACAATTCAAACAGGCATCAGCAGAGCCGGATAAAATGCAGCATGGTCATGTGATGTCCTGGGACAATTAAAGCATGAAGCACATACTTAGTACATGCTGGGGCACTAGGTGAGAGCAGTTGGTCACGAAGCATAGAACTTCATATAGCTCCTTATGAAGGACCTGAAGTTTCCGTGATCGTTCGTTCAGTCCGTAGACAGTAGATCAGTGATTGCCAGGAGGTGGAGGACTGGGGAGAAGATGGAGAGGCAGGCAGTGGAGGAGGATTTGGTCAGCAGGAAGTAACGACGGTGTTCTAGAGTAGTGATGGATGCACAGCTCTGAATAACTACAACTACCGAATTGTAAACAGTGACTTATACTGTGCATGCATATGTGTGTGTGTCACAGTGCACATGTTGAGATCAGAGGACAACTTGCAGAACTTGGTTCTGTCATTCCACCATGTGGGGCCCAGGGATAAAGCTTCAGGTCATCGGGCATGGTAACAAGTGCCTCTATGCACTGAACCATTGTACTGCTTCTGAACTGCACGTTTTATTTTGAGGGAGATGAAGGCTTTTATGCTTGTTTGACTTTGAGTCAGGATCTCATGTAGCCCACACTGGCTTTGAACTCATGGTAATTTCTGGTGTCAGCTTCTGAGTGTGGGAATGCAGGGATATCTGCCACCGTGTGCTCGCACTCGGCGCGTGCACATGAGCGTGTGCCTGTGCATGTGTCGTAGCATACATGTGGAGGCTAGAGTTGTTTGCTTACACTGTGTGGGTCCTGGGGATTGAACTCAGGTCGTCAGGCTTAGTAGCAAGTACCTACCCATTTAGCCATCTCATTGGCCCTGAGCTGCACACCTTAAATAAGGAATTGTGTGATATAGAGGTTCTGTTCTGAGATGTCCAGAATTGTGTCAATAAACGTAATAACAGATGTTTGTTTGCAGTTCTTCCTGCAGCTGCAGCAGGCAGCACTGGAGGTCTTTGCAGAGAATAATGTCCTCAGTAAACTGCAGCTGGGACGGCTGGCCTCCATGGAGAGCTCGGTCTTCGATGACATGATCAACCTCTTAGAGCGCTTAAAGCTTGATATGTTGACTCGCCAAGTAGACCATGTTTTCAGAGAAGTGAAAGATGCTGCAAAGTTGTATAAGAAAGAAAGGTGTGTCCCGTGTCAGTCACCTGTACATACCCTAGCCCCAGTCAAAGGTGCCACTTCCATTCCCAGGGTTAGTGTCTGTAAAATCCCACTCCAAGTCTTGGAGATGGAACTTGGGGCTTTTGTGTATGGTTTTGATGGGATCTTTCTAGAATCTATTCTTTTGAAGAATTCACTGAGAATAAACAAGCGATAGTGTAGACCTCTTAGGTGACCTATGACCTTAAGTTCACTAGTCCGCTTGTCACTTATTTTACAAAGGAAAGTGCCCTGTGGTCTGTGCCTGTCATGCTTGCGTTTGACAACCCTCCTGCCTCTGTGCCCTAGCTTGGCATCTCCACACAGTACTGCAGTCAATGTGGAAGCACTGTTAGTTTGTGTGCTAAAATCAGAGCACAAGATGAACTGGTATCTTTTGAATTCTAAGATAAACTTTAGTTTTTAACTTTATAGTAATTGAATTTAGGGTATTTTTCAGGAAATATTAATTAAAAGTTAAAATATAGAGACATTTATTTCTGGTAGAGCTTTTAATATTAGACATCACTTTTTCTTAAACTCCAGAATTCCCCCAGGACAGTGCATTTCCTCAAATTTAAAATGATTTGTTGAAACCTTAAGGATACAGAGTGGTAAGGGTCATTCTTGTGAAGGTTATTTGTTTTCTAGGTGGTTGTCCCTGCCGTCTCAGTCTGAACAGGCAGTGATGTCCCTGTCCAGCTCGGCCTGCCCGCTCTTGCTGACCTTACGGGACCGTCTGCTTCAGCTGGAGCAGCAGCTGTGTTTCTCCTTATTCAGAATTTTCTGGCAAATGCTTGTAGAGAAGCTGGATGTGTACATCTATCAGGAAGTGAGTCAGGGGAGACTGGGGCTGTGCGGAGGACGGACGGACAGACAGACGGACGGCAGCCATTACATGATTGCTCTCTGTTTCAGATAATCCTTGCTAATCACTTCAACGAAGGAGGAGCAGCCCAGCTGCAGTTCGACGTGACGAGGAACCTCTTCCCGTTGTTTTCTCATTACTGCAGGAGGCCGGAGAACTATTTTAAACAGTGAGTCCTGTGTCCACCCTTAAGTGTTAGTGATTGCTAAGAGCAGTGCGCTGCTTTTTAACAATTTTCAGAGATTCGTTGATCTATTTAGCATTGGCATCAATTAAAATCTGCAGCTAGAGATGCTCAGCAGTTAAGGCTCTTGCTGCTCTTGCAGAGGACTGGGGTTCAGTTCTCAGCACCCACATGGTGTGTCTCACAACCATCCTTAACTCCAGTTCCAGGGTATCTTACTTCTGGCCTCCATAGGTATCAGGCACACACATGGTGCACAGACATGCATGCAGGTAAAACATACACATAAAATTTAAAAATCTAAAAAGCAACAAATAAGTAAAACCTTAAAACATTCATTATATGCCTATTACATTTTCAAAACCCACCCACAGAGAGTTGGCCATGACCAGGTATAATTACATGTTGGACTTGCTCCCTAGCATCTGGGTCTATGCTATTTGCTTATTACTGGGAGAGTAAATAGAAAACGATACAGGTATAGTTCTGCCACCGGCAGAAAATAAGGAATCATACTTAGGTTTAGTGCCTAACAATAGCCCAGACCAGATGAAAATCAGTTTTCTTACAAATTTAATATTAATTTTAGCTCTAAGTATAGTTATAAACATGAGAACAGTTACCAGGAATCTAGTAAATTTTTATTTAAAATTTACATTATGTATAGGGTTTGTGCAATTTGGAAACATTCCTTTAAAACATAAAAGGTTGTGCCTCCAGGAAGCTATGGTTGTTTCTGATTTGCTTTTCTGTGTAGCCTTGAACCCAATACACAGTAAGCAGAGGATGGCCCTGAGCTTTTGCTCCTCCTGCCTCTGTCTTCTGAGTGCTGTGTTTACAGGTGCTCACCCACACTCCAGAGTCCCTCCTATGCTTCATCCATGCTAGGCAAGCACCCTACCTCGTACCTTAAATCTCCAGCCCCCCTTTGCTTTTATTATTATTTAATAACTCTAATTTTGCTTTCCTGTGTGTGGAGTGGAGGCCAGATGACAACTTGTGGGAAAGTTCTCTCCTTCTGCCATGTGGATGCCAAGGACTGAACTCAGGCAGGCAGCTTTACCCTCGACCATCGTACTAGCCTTCCTATTTCTGTTCAGTTTCTGGGACAGTCTTGCTATGTAGCCTTGGCTGGCCTGGAGCTCACAATGTAGATCAGGCTGGCCTGGAGCTCACAGTGTAGACCAGGCTGGCCTGGAGCTCATAGTGATCCTGCTTTGGTTTCCAGAGTGCTAGGATTATACCGCTGTCCACAGCCTCTTTATGGTTGGTCCTGCTGTCCTGCTGTCCTGCTGTTTTGCCTTTTCTGCTGCCTTCATTTTCTTTCCTTTTCTTTTCCCCCATGTCCTAATTCTAGCTGAAATCATAGCTACATTTAGTAATCTGTTAGCATCAGTGTACTGAGACAAATCCTAGTGACGTATCAAGACAAGCCTTAATGATCCCTGTACCTTGTGTAGTTCTAGCATATGTAAAGAGCCAAATAGTCCACAGATAGTTAGCTGACCTCTCCAAAGGCCATTGTCGTCCTATGGCTGGTCTAAAAGACGATCTCTTCTTTCTTGTTTTCCTAACAGTGTAAAAGAAGCCTGCATCATTCTGAATTTGAATATCGGTTCTGCATTACTCCTGAAAGATGTCCTTCAGTCAGCTTCCGAGCACGTTCCTGCCACAGCAGCCCTAAACGAAGTTGGAGTTTACAAACTGGCTCAGCAAGACGTTGAGATTCTGCTTAATTTGAGGACAAACTGGCCTAACTCTGGAAAATAATGCATCTTTGAGAAAAGTTGGGTTGTTTAACAAAGATGACACTTGGATTGAAGTCTGATAAAGTTCTGACTTAATGAAACTGGACAAATGAAAACTTGGCAGAATCTTTTCTTGTCTTAAGTTATGATATCACTAAAACAATGACCATCCTCCATCCTCCTGTTCCTAAGAAAACAAAGAGCGAAAACCCAGCTATAAGAAGCAGACTAATTGTATTGCAAATAGGAATGCAGACGTCTGAAGACAGAATGAGAGCAAAGCTCAGCCATACCTGAGCTCCACTGTCCTAATCAAGGGGAGCTGTTATCAAAAGCTGAATGTAGCAATACATTGTAGAAATACTTATGGGTGCAAGTTGGTAGTTGAGGTTCCTATGTCCAGTTTGGGAATTCAGTGTTCATATAAAAAATATACTCTGAGCTGGGAGTGGTGGAAGACACCTATAATCCCAGCTCTCTGAAGGCTGAGGCAGGAGGATCACTGTGGGTTCAAGACTCTCCTGGGCAACATAGTGGGATCCTATCTGTTTCACCAGAAAAAAAACAGACCTAACCAAACCAAACCGAAACAAAACAAAACAAAACAAAAACCCAAGACCAACAGCAACAGTTTTATGAGGTGGTAATTAAGCTATGATTGTTCTTAATATTCTATTCCTATGTCCTCCATTTAAAGTATTTATTAGTGTGTGTGTGTGTGTGTGTGTGTGTGTGTGTGTGTGTGTGTGTGTGTGTGTGTAGATCACAAGTCTACCTTGTGTACAGTTCCTCAACATGCTCACCTTGTTTTGGAGACAGGCTCTCCCATCTGGACTTTGGGCAAGCCCCAGGGTTCCTTGTGTTTCTGCCTCTCCTAGACAGGCATTTCAAATCATCTTGTTAGATTTTTTCCAATGGGTTTTAGGGAGTGAATTCTTTAGGCTTACCTGTCAATGTCAGTCCTTTACCACTCAGCAACTCCCCAGCCCTTCCTGGTTCCACTTCTTGTGACAATGGCCATCTTTTTTTCCTCAGAAATATTTTAGAGGCCAGATACTGGCTTAGTCATTTGCCTGTGGCAGTGATTATGTGGCTGATGAGATGAATACCCTTTGTGCGCGTGTGTCTGGGTGTGTATTTGAGTGCATGCAAGTGGCGGCCAGAGGCTAATGTTGGGTGTCTTTCTCAGTTGCTTCCCACCGTACTTTTTGAGACAAGGTCTCAGTGAGCCTGGAGCTCATTGATTTAGCTAGACTGTCTAGCCGGTGAGCTCAGGCATCGACCTGCTTTTTCCAGTGATGGGGTTACAGATGTGTGACTGTGCTGGTACATGGGAGCTGGGAATTTGAACTCAGGTCCTTGCCAACTGAGCCATGTCCCTGACCAGAGACAAAAATCTTAAAATTTCTTTTCCCTTTTCATGTTTTCTCAGTTTTTTTTTTTTTTTTTTTTTTTTTCAAGACAGAGTTTCTCTGTGTAGCCCTGGCTGTCCTGGAACTCACTCTATAGACCAGGCTGACCTCGAATTCAGAAATCCACCTGCCTCTGCCTCCCAAGTGTTGTTTTCTCGGTCTTAGGCAATGAGAAGTGATAGGTTTTTTTGTGTGTGTGGTACTAGAGATCAGACTTGGAGCCTTGCTCATGCGAGGAAGGGCTCCACTACCATCCTCAGCCCAGATAGTGATTCCTTCATTAATACATCCTCAGAGACTAAAGCTTTTACACAAACTGAGCTTAGCTGGGAGATTTCTACACCTATAAAGTGTTATTCTCACTTCTTTCTTCTGACATGGCATTTATTTAGTAGTTTGAGCGCTGTCATATCTCTGTCTAAAACTGTCCAGCTGGAGGCTGCAGAGGCGACTCAGCTGATAGGCTGCCCTTGCAGCAGACTTGGGTTCAGTACCTCTCACACACATGCTCACTCACAACAGACTGTAAGTCTTGTCTCCTGGGATCCAATGCACTCTTCTCGTCTCCCAGGCATTGCATGCATGTGGTGCACAGACATACATTCAGGCAAACACTCATACACATACAAATAAATACAATTTTGTTGGGCAGTAGCTGCACACACTTTTAATCTCAGCACTCAGGAGGCAGAGACAGGTGGATCTCTGTGAGTTCGAGCCCAGTCTATGGAGTGAGTTCCAGGACAGCCAGGAGTACACAGAGAAACCCTGTCTAGAAAAAAAACCAAACAAATAAAATCTCAAAAATTGTCTGGCTTGCACGTGGCCTTCATTGTTGATATCTACTTTGCAGACTGTAATTTTGAGAAAATTCTTTAAGATACTACATTCTGTTCTATTTTCTCAGAGAGAGACAGAGAGTCAGAGCAACTTGTTTTAAGTACTAGGATTCTAAGTATGCATCACCATGCCCTCTATCATCTATGTAGTCATATTCATGTTTAGTTGTGATTGTGTGTGTGGGGGTGTGGGGGTGAGTGTCAGCATGCGTGTGGACATCAGCAGACCATGTCGTGTCATCCCTTCCACCTTTATGTGAGTCCCCAGGGTCCTGGCAGGCTCTGCTTGTCAGGCTTGCACAGGAAACACGTGCACCTCCTCACTGGTCTCCTCTCTATTGTATACAGAGATTTCCCAGCTACTGTGTGGAGCTCAGAGCTTTAGTACTTGCAGCTCCTCACTGGCTTCCTCTGTATTGTACAGAGATTTCCCAGCTACTGTGTAGAACTCAAGAGCTTTAGTAATGGTTTCCTTTTTTTTTTTCTTCCTCCTTTTAGACAGGGTCACTGTACATAGCCCTGCCTGTCCTTGAACTCACAGAGATGCCTGTCTGCTTCTATCTCCTGAGTGCTGGGATGAAAGGTGTGTTCCAACATGCCCCACACTGATGAGGTTTTCTAGTGAGAAAAGCCACCTCTGGGACTTCCTCACTACCTCAATCATCGCCCCTCCCCTTCCCAGGGTGAACCTTCCCTGCCTTCACTTCCTAATTGCAGAAAGTAAAGGGAATGAAACTCAGGGTTGTGGGGCTGGGGAGTGGAGAGAGGGCTCAGCAGCAAAGTGCTTACTGAGTGAGGAGTAAAAAAAAAAAAAAGGAGGAGCTGAGTTTGAATCCCCAGAACCCATGGGAAGCTGAGCATTGTGGACTGAATTCAATGTTTCTACAGCTAGATTCAAGGAAAAGATGGAGAATCCTTGAAGCTCACAGGCTGCGTAGCCTGGGCTACACAGTGTAGCAGCAAACAATAAAGAGACAAGGTGGAAGGTGAAAACGAGCGCGCGCGCGCGCGCACACACACACATATGAAAGGGTAGTGGTACTCTAAATGCAATGGTATTAATACTTCCAAATCATACCAGGTCATTAAAATATTAAAAAGCTTACACTTCATCTTTGAATTTACCTAGTTATTAAATGTCATCATTCAAAACTTCATGTGTGGTACACAGACCCAGGTTTTCATGACTGCAAAAGTCAGGAGAAGAAATGGAAATTTACCAAGTAGAATAATTTTCAGCTAGAGAAAGTTATGGAGTGGCTTGCTCCATTTATAGGTCACAGGGACCTTTATATTGCAGCAATGCTGTGCGGCCTCTGCCAGAGATAGCCATTATCTCAAACACATGATGTTCGTAAGGAACGGAGGCGTCTGTTAACTTTGTGAGTCTCAGCTGTTCCAATAGAGAGATTAAAGACTCTTGGTTTTTCTGCAAATAAACAGTTGAGATTCATTCTTATATGAAATTAAGCTGTCACAAGTAGAAGTAGTCCCTTAAGAGTTAAATGCTTATGTTGACGGTGCTGTGTCAGGCACTCAGGGTTCCGGCCTCGGGTCCGTGAAACTTAAAGTACAGCAGAGAATGCTTAAGGAACTGGACATAGCAATGCTCTACCTCACATGACTGAGTTTCTGGAGATGATCTATGGGGGACGTGGGATGGAGAGTGAGGCGCCACAGACTCCCACGATTACTTGAAGGGTCCTGATCTGCTCTACTGGGCATTAGATCTAAACTGGCTCCTGGCAGACCTGTGAGACAGCAAAAAGGAACAGAGGCCAGGGCCGTGGCTGCTTCCCCCATTCTCACAGATGACGATTAACCCTCCCCCCCCACCATACTCTGAGTTACCTCATTAGGCAGGGCTTTCATTGGAGCCCTGTGATGAGATATGATTGGCCAATTGGATTCAGGAGCTTGGGATTGGTTCAAACATTGTATATTAAGTTTATGGACTGGGCAATAAACTCAGATCTCAGAGTTGGATTTCCCGAGATACATGACTCTGTCGCCTCTCACCCCCAACCCCTGGTCCTGTTGCCACACGGACCTGGGCATTTTAAAAAAAGCTGTCCAGATGATATAATTTACAGATGGATATAGAAAGCAGAAAGACAGGGGGTTGGCACGATGCAGGGAGGAAGCTGCCCAGCTAAGACACGGGTACCAGAAGCAGAGGCTTAAGACAAATGCAGTTTTGACAAGGCAGCATGTTTATGTATAACACAGAAGCCCTGCTCTGCATCAACAGGCTCTTCTAGTGCATGATTCTAACAACGCGGCAGCCATGACAGAGTTAAGGTGGAGAGGTGCTTAAAATGCACCATCACTGCATTTTATTCTCTGGATACATTTCCATGCCTGCATTTAAAAAGCATCCATTTCTAAGTTATTGTTGCAAAAAAATGAAAGGATATTGGGACAGAAGAGCTTGCTCAGCATTTAATAGCACTGTTTTTGTAAAGGATCTGAATTCTATTCCCAGCAGCCACCTCACATGGCTCACAACAGCCTGTAACTCCAGTACCAAGGGATTTGATGCCTTCTTATGGTCCCTTTAGGCACTTGCACACATATGACATATACTTAGGACCAATTAAATGTTGTCCTTTATAAGAGTTGCTTTGGTCATAGTGTCTGTTCACATCAGTAAACCCTAAGACACTTATTTTACTATATTCTCATCTATTTGTCCTTCTCTACATATATATATTTATTCTAGTGTGTTTTTTTTTTTTTTCTCAAGACAGGGTTTCTCTGTGTAGCCTTTGCTGTCCTGGAACTCACACTGTAGACCAGGTTGGCCTTGAACTTAGAGATCCATTCTGCCTCCCAAGTGCTGGGACTAAAGGTGTGCACCACCATACTTAGTATCTCTCTATATAAGAAAATCACACTGACCATTTTGATTAATAAAGTATCTCTGTCTTAGTTATTTTTTTGTCCTTTTGCTAACATGCTCTGACAAAAGCAGCTTAAGAAAGGAAGGATTTATTTTGCTTCACAATTTCAAGTTAAAATCCATCATGGCAAAGAAAGGCAGGAAGCAAAGAGTGGTGAATGCTTCTGCTCAGCTCACTTTCTCCTCCTACAGGTCCAAGACCCTAACCCTGGGAGGGATGCCGACTCATGGACATGTTTTCACATTGCAATTAACCTGATCAATATAGTCCCCCACAGATGTGCTCAGAGGCCCATCTCCCAGATAATTTTAGTCAAGTTGATAGCTGGAATTAACCACCATAAAGATTCTGTTTTTCATATTACCACAGTACTGTTTGGGAAAACTGCTAATTAAGGTCAAAGTCCACTGTTGGCATCAGAAGCTGTCTACAGCCTCCAAATCCAGTAATGACATCACCCCTAGGCAACAAGGACCCTCATGCATCTGTTGCCATGGCAACCACCACACATTCCCAGTGTGCACCTCGACTGCATGCCTTACCTGCGTGCCTCACTTGTGCGTAGTGGTGTTCATGATTATGTCACAGCCCAAATAAAAGACAGAGACCCCCCAGCCCTTCATCCCTTCTTCACCCCCTTCTTTCTCCTTCTTCTCTTCCCCGCTTCTCCCAATAAACCTCTTCTCATGGAGCTGTGCTGGCCTAGTATGATCTGTCCAGATATGAACCACCTTCTAACACAACATCCACCATTGACCGAATAGCCCCTGGGCTTGGTGCATAATGAAAGACTCCCTTCATTAGCAGGGTTTATCCTTCTCTGATCTTGTCTGGGAAATTCGAAACCCCCACATATGCCTCATGGCCAGTTAATGGCACACTAGATCCAATTATTTTAAGGGATCTTCATGTACAATGCCAGCAGTCTGGTAAACGGAAAGAGGTCGCCTATGCCCAAGCGTTTACCTATCTTCCCTCCAATCCCTGTCTGTTCTTGTTCCCCAACCCAACTTCTCCTAGCCATGAAATCTCCACCAGATGACACTACAACCCTCAATCCAGCTAACGAACCACCCCCTTTTTTGCCGCAGACCTATTTCTATGCCTTCAAAATCCAAAACCACCACCTCAGTTTCTTCTTCTCACCATACTACCCCAGAGTCTCCTTGCTCGACCTCTCTAGACCCCTCCCCTCCTCTTGTGCCAGCTGCAGGTTGCTCCATTGCTCTGCATTGGCGCCTCCCTTCAGCCCTCTTATCACTCACTCTAAGGCCACAGCCAATCCCCCCACCAGTCCCTCTACCCCTGGGATACCTGACCCAGCATCAGTCCTTCTTTAAGGGAAGTTGCTGGGGTAGATGGCCTAGTCAGAGTACATGTTTCTTTCTCACTAAGTGAACTTTCTCAAATAGAAAGCAGACTGGGTTCCTATACTGTGGGACTGTGTGCTGGGAGCTTTCCTCAGGGTTCTCTGGCCTGGCCAAGTGTGAGGGTTCAGGCAAAGGGGATAGCGCAAGCAGGGACGGGAGCCTCCTCCACCTCGGTCTCCGCAGTTGCTGCCTCGGTTTCTCCAAGATGCTACACCCACCGCCCTGTGCTGAGTCAGGTCTGGGCTGAGCCCACGAGAGGCTGACTAGCCGTTGAGGAGTGGGGGAAGCTTCTGGTGGCATTCGGGAGAGCAGACCTCCTCCCAAGCAGCAGTGTTACAGCTCTTATGATAGAAGCTCTCGGACGAGGGAGTAGTTCTCACGCATTTATTCCTTCTGGATGGGATCTTCCCTATACAGTTTGGGATGGGTGAGGGGTCTGACAACAGGTACTTCCTATTGGCTTGGTCTGAGAGTTTAAGGATACCTTATCTGCATGTGGGAGGGCTTGGTGCTGCTCCTACATGACAGACCTCACATGACAGACCTCTCTACAGGGGGCTGTGGGGTTGTAGCTACTTGACAGAAGCCAAGGCCCTCCTGGGATCGTTGGCAAAACGCTTTCCAGTCCCTTGTAGGGTGAACCCTACTGAGTCACCCGTGGTTAAGCCTGTGCTCGACCAGGGGGCCAGACTGTCTGTCACAGTCTACTGCCCCACACTACCTCTAACTCCTCTGCCTTTATTAAAGAGTTTCAGTACATTACTCAGTCTTATAGCTTGACTTTCCACAATGTACATATGATCCTCAATAATAATTTACTTCCTGTCAAATGCAGGTGAGTTTGGGAGCAGGCGAGAATACATGCAGACGAGACTCATCAAACAGATAGAACATATCTAGTTGGATTGGAGGCAGTACCTGACCAGATCCTGGATGGAATTATAATTCTCCAGGTGGTATTTTAGCCAGAGATAGATTCATAATCTTCCTCTAGGCTGGTCTCCATAGGGCAGCCTTAAAACCAGAAAATTTTGAAAAACACCAAGAGGTCATCCAGGACAAACAAGAAAATCTGTCTCAATTTTTAGAATGCCTTACAAGGGTCCTATTACAATATACTAATCTAGACCCTGAAAACTCAAAAGGTAAGCAACTTCTAATGACTTACTTCTTTTCCCAGAGCTACTCTGACATAAAAGCCAAACTTAGACGTTTGGGGAGGGGATCCCTAACTCCAAAGGCAGAAATCTTGGCACTGGCCTTCAAAGTGTACCATCAGAGAGATGAAAAGGCCCACAGACAAAAATACCATATGCTGGCAAAGGCTGTGTGACCAACCCCAGCCACTGCCTCAGTCTCCTGCTCTTCTAAGGCTCAGAGACCACCAGGCTCCTGCTAAAATATGGTCAACGAGGTGATTGGGCAAGAGCTTGCCCTAACCTCTGAAGGCCAAAGGGGCCATGTCCTGGGTGCTATCAGAAGGGACATTGGGCTGTCAGTTGCTCTTAGGCTACTCAGGACAGAGGGACTTCACTCCCAGGTCACCCACCAGCTGATCTCCTAGGCTTGGCTATGGACGACTGAAGAGGTCAGAGCTCCCTTGACCCGACCACTTCCATCACTAGTAGGGAGCCCCAGGTAGTCATCATGGTATCTGGCTGGCCCATCTCCTTCCTCTTGGACATTGGGGCCACTTACTCGATCCTTTAAGCTTCAGAAGACGTTGAGACCACCACCTTGTCCCTATTCCCAAAAAATGAGACTCCACTCTAGCAGCTGTGCTCGACCCCACTGGATTAGACATGGGCTTCTCATCTTTTCCCTGCTGTTCATTTCCTTCCAGCCCTTACATCTGGAGATTTGAGATTCAAGAAACCCCAACTGATGACAGACAGTCTTTCCAAATAAGATCAGAAAATTGATCTGTACCCAAATCTGATCCAAATTGCTATCATCCCTATATCTGTTATTCCATCTAAATATTATGATCTCTTTGCTTGCTTTCTCTTTGACCAGATAAAAGTTGATTGTAAAAAACGGCCAGATGAATATGGGGGCTGCCCATATTGATCTTGCCAGACACATATGCTAGTATCATGGACCAATCACTTCTATCAACAACACAAGACTCTGTTCTTCTATATACAAGACCCATGGAATTCCGGTGGGAGACAGTAGTTGTTGGTAAGCTCTACCATAAAAACCAAGCCGGGTCCCCAGTGAGTACTATCCATATCCAGAGAAAATATGTCTCAATTGCCCAACCTTTAGATATCAGAAAAGTAGGGGAAGTAATCAAACACTCCTCCAAGGTCCTTATTTCCTTGACATCCCCCCTCATAAATGGCACTAACTTGTCATTTCGCCTTTTGCTTCAGACCTTGACTTTAGCATACCAACACCTTAATGTTACCCGACCTGGTCACTTTAAAGAGTGCTGGTTATGTGTACCCCTGGAACTACCTCACAGTTGCCACTTACAGCCTCTCCAGTGATACTGCCAAGTAACCTTACCTCACCTTTTATCAGCTGTCCTGACTCTGATGTTGCCATGACTCTATACCTTACCTCTATCCCTCTTTTTGACATGGCAAGCTGTTTTAAGACTTCCGGGACACGTTCTGTAGGAACGCTAAGCTCCCTAGACTGCAGTAGAACCACAAGCCTTGATACCTCATCTCTGCAACAAGGCCCTACAGTCAAAAACATCAATTCTTTGTGGCACTCAGGTATATCATTGCCTACCTGCCAGCTGGTCAGGAGTTTGCACATTGGTATTCCTTTTCCCTGAACTAGGAGTAATCCAGGGAAATGAGCCCCTACCAATCCCAGTTGTAGATACGATACCTGTCTAACATAAGAGTTCAGGTTGGGCCACTCCTGTTTGCTGCAGGATTAGCCATAGGTGCTGGTGCTGGAACAGCAGGGCTGACTACTTCCTAACCCTACACGTAAGTTCACTTCCCAGCTTAACACCAGCTTTCAAGAAATGTCTAAAACCATGCTCACCATCCAGAAACAGATCGATTCTTTGGCAGCAGTGGTACTTCCTTCAGAACTGACAGGGACTAGATGTCCTGACAGCTAAAGAAGGTGGTCTTTGCCTGTTTCTCTAAGAAGAATGCTGTTTCTACATCAACCAATCTGGGATAGTAAGAAATAAAAATCTAGCAGCTACAATCAGACATCCAGAATCGCAGGGAACGTGAGGCCTCCAATTCCTGGATTTTCGAAAACCCTATATCGAAGTGGATACTCCCCTTCATAGTGCCTTTTCTCCTCATTTTCCTGGCATTGCTATTTGCTCCTGCCTCATTAATCTTGTTTCCACATTCTTTCAGTGACAAATTAAAAAAAATCTCTAAACAAACAATTAATCAGTTCCTTTGACAGGATTACCAGCCACTGTCCACAGAGAAGCCTGATGTGAATGTTTACCAAGCAGACCCCTATGGTGAAAGTCAGCTACACCCTGAAATTGACAATGCCCCTAGACAGCAGGAAGCAGTTTAAGAGATCCAACACCCCTATTTCCCTTTCACGACGTTTTCCCCCTCCCCCTTTTTCTTTATGATAAGCAAAAGGAGGGTATGTTGGCATCAGAAGCTGTCTATAGTCTCCAAATCCAGCGATGATGTCACCTCTAGGTGACAAGGACCCTCAAGTATCTGCTGCCACGGCAACCGCCACACATTCCCAGTGTGTGTCTTGCCTGCAGGTCTCACCTGCGTGTGGTGATGCACGTGATTATGTCACAGCCCAAATAAAAGACAGAGACCCCCCAACCCCTCACCCCTTCTTCTTCACCCCCTTCTTTCTCCTTCTTCTCTTCCCCGCTTCTTCCAATAAACCTCTTCTCATGGAGCTGTGCTGGCCTGGTGCCATCTGTCCAGATACAAACCACCTTCTAACACAACATCCACCATTGACTGGATAACCTCAGGGCTTGGTGCATAATGAAAGATTCCCTTCATTAGCAGAGTTTATCCTTCTCTGACCTTGTCTGGGAAATTCAAAACCCCCACATATGCCTCTACCTAAGGAATTTCATGAAGGCTAAATTAGATTACTGGATTAATGTCCTTTCTCCTAATAAGAAACTGTTCAGCTAGCACCTGGAATGATTTTTGTAATGCTTCCTCATGCTAATGAGGCATTTTGGTACCCTAAGCCTTCAGCCAATGACCTTTGCACATCCTGAATATTCCTACCTTCAGTCCCTCAAAATTAGATAAACCTTGAGTAAAGTTGATCTGATTCACTGCAGCTGGTCCAGGTGTGAGTTGTTCACTGTACATACTCACAGGGCTTCTGAAACCCATTTGTTGGCTCTGCTCCCTTTGCCCACATGGACCATATTGGCCTACGATCCACAAGGGTAGTACTCATAATACACTTCACACATCCAAAAAATTGGTTTTAGTATCTTTATGTAGGTGGGTAGTATTCAAGTTTCCAATGATCTACAAATGGCATTCTGAATATCATGTAAGGCTAGGTATGATGGTGTATGCCTATAATGCCAGCACTGGGTTGGAGAAGTGGAGGTAGAAGGATCAGGAATTCAAGGCCAGCCTTAGCTACCTAGTAAGTTCTAGGGCAGCCTGGGATATGAAACCTTGTCTTTAAAAACGAACCAACCACAGATGGTGTGCTGCCTAGCTTTAGGTCAACTTGACACAAGCTAAAGTCGAGCAATAGGAGGGAGCCTCTGAAGTGGAACCTTCTGATTTCTTTGGAAAGTTAGTTTTCCAAATGATGTTTTGCTGGGGCACACAGGATGTCTTGCTAAAGTAGACACGGGAAAGAACATTTTCCTGAAGCAGACACAGGTGAAAGGATGCTTGGATATAGAAGACATGTGGAAGGACACTTGATGAAGGAGGATAAGTACAACCCCACAAACAGTGGGAAACGGGCACTGAGCATTGCTTTGGTTTGCTCTGAGTTGCTATTCTTCAGTAACAGCATACATGTATCAGCTCGCCTTACATAGCGATGTTGAGCTCAACTTGTGGTAATGCCTCCAGAGAGAAACTCGCCCAAGAACTGTTTGGGAGGTTCCTGTGGCAGCTTGCCACTTTTGAGACCTTGCCTCAGGCTGGTTGTTGAACCCTGCGGTCCCTTCAGGATTGAACTACGGCTGCTGGTTCGACTCATTGAGTGATTCTGTTTTTTTTAATTTTTTTTAATTTTTTTTATTTTTGATACTTTATTTACATTTCCGATGATTCCCCTTTTCTTTGGAAACCCCGTGTCCCCTCCCCCTCCCCGCCTCTGTGAGGGAATTCCTCCT
>CM052700.1:143953146-143980795 GCA_028551405.1 Uromys caudimaculatus
GTTAGCTGATCTTACTCTGTCTGGTTGTGGCTTGCCCCTCCTGCAGGTCTCTGTGTCAGTACTCCTTGAAGACCAGCTCTCTCTGAGAGGTGTTTGGGTTTGGAGAGCTGTGGCACCAGGTCTGATCTTGGTCCTGGAAGTTGCTGACCTTCAGTCTCTGTGGCCCGCGGAAAGCGGGCAGAGTCAGTGAGCTCTGGGGGCGCGTTGCCCCTGCTATGGGCTTTTCTGCGTTGCTGGTAGAGAGGATTTTCTCCCGGGGCTGCTTGTCTATGGAATCCTAGTGTCCCAGGCAGAAGTTTCCTGCCACAGCCGCCCGCTTTTGGGATCCAGGGGGGTTTCTAGGCCCGCCTACCTCGGTCCCTGTGTCTCGCGGGTTCGGGGCAGTACCTGGTGAGCTGTGGGGTGTCGAGTGATTCTGTTTTGCTGTTGTAGGCTTAGAAACTCTACTGTTGCCAAATGTTTTGAGATCACCACATTCTATTATTTAACTCGGGCTCAGGATCTATAGTGGAGTAGCTGTAACCTGGACTTTCAGAAGATTGCTATCAGGTGAGAGAGAGCATCCTTCAGTTATTTTTAAAATTATTTATTTAATGCATGTGAGCATGAGTGTTTTGCCTGCATGTCTATCTATGTACCATGTGCACTCTGGTGCCCATGGAGTTCAGATGAGGGCTTTGGAGGTCCTGAAACTGGAGTTACAGACAGTTGTGAGCCACCATGTGGGTGCTGGGAGCCAGATGCAGGTCCTCTGAAGGAGCAGCCAGTGCTTTTAAATGCTGAGCCATCTCTCTGGATCCCTCTGACAGTCATGTTGATAGAGCATCACTGAATGTAATGGAATACAGATGGCTAGGAGAGCTATCGTTTAGTCAACTGGTATGGTTACAGAACTAAACTCTAGACTGGGGCTCTGTCCTTGTGTAACCCCTGAAACCCTGGCCCTTATCCTTCACCAAAAGTTGGGCCAGAACAAATACCTCAAGAAAAGGGGGAAGGGACTGGAGTGACGGCTCAGCATTAAAGATGACCTTGGAGAGGACCAGAGTTTGGTTCCAGCTCTCACTTGAGCAGCCTACAACTGTCTAACTCAGTTTCAGGGGCTCCGATGCCCTCTTTTGGCCTTTGTAGGTACTTACACACACACACACACACACACACACACACACACACACACACACCACACATACACCCCACCACACAATACTCTCCCCACATACAACCCCCAAACCCCCTACATACACTCCCCGCATACACACACATACACACACATATACCACACACACAGACACAGACACAGACACAGACACAGACACACACACACACACACAGACACACACACACAAACACACACACACACACACACACACACACACACACACACACACACACACACACACACACCATGTGGGGATGTAGGGGAGGGTAAAATAATAGAAAATAAGTCCTTTAAAAATAAAATACAAGGGAGGAGCCTGCAGCATGGAACTCGGTGGTAGAGCGCTGGGTGTGGGAGGCACTGAGCCAATATCCAGAATAGCAGCAGCAGCAACAACAAAGAGGACAAACAGCCAATGAATATATGAGATAGGCTCGGCCTTTTAAGGAATGTTGTTAACAAATTAAAACTACAAGGAAATACCATTGACATCTACTAGAATAATCAAAACTAGGAAGTTGGACCATATCAAATTCCATCAGAAGCATTACATGAGGACAGCCAGCGGTCATGGATGTACAGGCTGGAACGTCCGCATTGGAGATAGTTTAGACTTATTTAGTAATTTAAGCATACCCCTCTCTGATGTGCTCTAGGAGACAAGTACAAGAGCCTTATAACACAGTCACTGGTAGCAACTGGGGAGAAGGTTCATCTGGTGAACTGATTGCCTTGCAAGCACGAGGACCCCAGAACCCACATTTTGCTTGTTTGTTTTAGAAACAAATCCCTTCCTGTATTGTGTCATTGGTTTGTGATCCTGAGGCTGAGGAGGTGGAGACAGGCAGATCTCTGGGTCTCCTTGACCAGCCAGCTTAGCTTACTCGATGAATTCCATACCACTGAGCAATCTTGTCTCAAAAACCAGAGGAAGGGGCAGGAAGGACAGCTCATTTGGTGCCTTGTCTTCCTGCTGGAGGTGGGCTCTATAAGTTCCCTCTCCTTACGAAGGTCCCTCCCTTTGAGTCCTGAGAGTCTCTCACCTCCCAGGTCTCTGGGGCATTCCGGAGGGTCCCCCTAACCGCCTTCCTCCCGAGGTGCCTGTTTCCATTCTTTCTGCTGGTCCTCAGTGCTTCAGTCCTTTTCCCTCACCCAATACCAGATCAGGTTCTCCTCTCCCCCTCCCCCTCCCACTTTTCTTCCCAGGTCTCTCCCTCCCCACTTGTAATTGCTTTCTTCTCCCTCCCAAGTGGGACTGAGGCATCCTCACTTGGGCCCTTCAGCTTGTTGAACTTTTTGAGTTCTGTGGACTGTATCTTGAGTATTCTGTACTTTCTTTTCTTTTTTCTTTTTTCTTTTTTCTTTTTACAATGATGCCAAAAATATACAATGGAAAAAAGAAAGCATCTTTAATAAATGGTGCTGGTCTAATTGGCTCTCTGTATGTAGAAAAATGAAAATAGACCCATATTTGTCACCTTGCACAAAGCTCAAGTCCAAGTGGATTAAGGACCTCAACATAAAACCAGAAACACTGAATCTAATAGAAGAGAAAGTGGGAAAGAGCCTTGAACTCATTGGCCCAGGGGGAAATTTCCTAAACAGAACTCCAATGGATCACACTCTAAGATCAAGAATTGATAAATGGGACCTCATGAAACTGGAAAGCTTCTGTAAGGCAAAGGACATAGTCAATAAGACAAATCGGCAACCTATAGATTGGAAAAAAAACTTCACTAACCCCACATCCGATAGAGGGCTAATATCCAAAATATATAAAGAACTCAAGAAGCTAACCACCAAAAAACCAAACAACCCAATCAAAAAGTGGGGTATAGAACTAAACAGAATTCACAACAGAGGAATCTCAAATGGCTGAGAAGCACCTAAAGAAATGTTTAAAGTCCTTAGTGATCAGGGAAATGCAAATCAAAACTACCCTGAGATTCCACTTTACACCAGTTAGAATGGCTAAGATCAAAACCTCAGTTGATACCACATGTTGGCGAAGACGTGGAGAGAGAGAGGAACACTCTGGTGGGATTGCAAACTGGTAAAACCACTCTGGAAATCAATCTGGAGGTTCCTTGGAACATTGGAAATAGTTCTACCTGAAGACCCAGCAATACCACTCTTGGGAATATACCCAAAAGATGCCACACCATGCCACAGGGGCACATGTTCCACTATGTTCATACTGGCCCTGTTTGTGATAGCCAGAATCTGGAAACAACCCAGATGTCCCACATGGAAGAATGGATACAGAAAATGTGGTTCATGTACACAATGGAATACTACTCAGCTGTCAAGAACTAGGACATCCTGAGTTTTGCAGGCAAATGGATGGAACTAGAAAATATCATCCTGAGTGAGGAACTCAGACCCAAAAGGACATGCATGGTATGTACTGACTAATAAGTGGATATTAGCCAAAAAAAAAAAAAAGTACAGAATACCCAAGATACAGTCTAAGAGTTTTATTTGTATTGTATTTTCATTTCATTTAGTTCTAGGAGACTTTTTTCTTTCTGTCTTGACTTTTTCATTGACTCATTCATCATTCAGCAATGCACTGTTCTATCTCCATGAGTTTGCATATTAACTAAAGATTTCTTTACTGTCAATTTTAAGTATTATTATGTGATTTCCAGACAGAATATGTGGAGTTATTTTTAATCTTTTTGAAGTTGTAAATATTCATTTTACTTCCCTAGATGTAGTCTATTTTAGAGAAGCTTCCATGTTCTGCTGAGTAGAATATGTATTCTTGGATGTTTTATTGAAATATTTTGTAGGTATCTCTTAACTCCATTTATTTTATGATGTCATTTATAGCAATTTATTAATTGTCATTCATTAATTCTGGTGTTTATTTATTTTCATGTTCATATGACTTATCTATTCTCCAGAGAAAGTAGGATATTGAAATCACATACTATTAATATATTGAGTTAATCTGTGTCTTTAAATGTAGTAGTACATTTTAAGTAAAACTGGCTGCCCCAGAGTTTGGTGCATTTAACTGTAGGATAGTAATGTATTCTGGGTTAACTGTTACATTGACTAGAATGGAGTGTTCCTTTTTATCTCTTCTGATGAGTTTTAGTTTGATGTCTATTTTGTCAGCTTTTAGGATAAAGACACCGTCTAGCTTTCTGGTACTATGTGATTGGAGTATTTTTCTCCATCCCTGTACTCTTAGCTGATACTATCTTTAAAGCTTAGATGTGTTTCTTGTAGACAACAGACAGATAGCGTTTGTTTTTTGATCCATTCAGTTACCTGTCCCTTATGACTCGAGAGCTGAGGTCATTAATTTACATTTATTGTTAAGATGTGTGTATTGTTACAGTTTTGTTGCTGGGTTGGCTGTAGTCACTTGTGTTTTCTGAGGTATTTTGTTCTTTAGGGATGTTTGGCTTCATATCTCTTTCTACATTCTCTTGGCTGTGTTCATTTCTTCATTCTGTCCAATATTTTGCTTTCTGTTGTATTTTCTTTACATTTTGTTTGAAGTTTTTTGGGCTGTTTATGTTATGAGAAGTTTTTCTTTCTCTTTCAAATATTGCAGAAGTTTTACTAGGTATATTAGTCTAAGCTATTCATGGTCTTTTAAGATGTAGAATGCATTGCTACAGGTTCTTCTGACTTTCGGAGTTTCATTGAGAAATCGTGTGTTTTCCCCAAGGGTATTTTATATGTGACTTGTATGTTTTCTCTTGCAGCATTCAATACTCAGTGTTATAAATAAATACTTACTGTTTTAATCATGAGAGTCTGTGCCAATATTTTTTCGGCCCTGACTATTTGCTGTCCTGTGCCTCTTGTATCTATATGGGTATGTCTTGCCTTCATTTGGGGAAGCTTATTTTTCTATGATCTGTTGAATATCTAATCTATTCCTTTGACTTTTGATTCTTCATCTATGCCTATAATTCTCAGGTTTGGTTCTTTCGTAGCATCCTACACACTGCATGTCCTATATGCACCGCTCCTCTGCTTTATCTTTGGGTTCTCATATTCTATTGACTGCTTGATTTATTCTACATGTAAAGCTTTCCTTTGAGATTTTTAGATATGTTTTGCATTTGTTTTGTATTTTTAAAAATCGTATCTTCATTTCTGCTTCAGTCCTCTTCAGTGTTTCTATCTCCTTACTGATTTCTGTTTCCAAGTCTTAGATTATCATTTCTTTATGTTTGTTTTTTTCTTGGGCACTACCTAGGCTTTTACATTTCCCTTAAATTACTTCTTCTTAATTTATTTGAGCTGTTTCTTTGTTTCTTTTATAAGCTCCTTGAATTCTTTGAGGAAGTTTATGATTGCTATTTTAAATGCTGTATGCTGGGTTTCATCTAGATAATTCTCAAGGCAAACATTTCTACAGGGCTGACACATTTCCCAAGGAGATAGTGCCTTTATTTTTCATGTTGTCTCTCTTGCTGTGATGATATCTATGCATGTGACTTCTTTTACTAGTTTTGTGTCTGATTTGTACAGAAGTTGGAGTAGAATAGAGAATGTGAAGGAAGGTTGGGACTAGAGGTTGTCAGTGCATTAGGTGGACTGAGGGGGTTGGGCTGGTGTGCAGTGTCAGAGGCATGGAGGTTGTCCTGTGCACAGATGAGCACTGGGGAAACCAGGAAAGTTAAACACACAGAGTTGTTCTCTTAGTTAGGGTTTCCATTGCTGTAAAGAGACAACAGGACCATGGCAACTCTTAGAAAGGACAACACTTAACTGGTGCTGGCTTACAGTTCAGAGGTTCAGTCCATTATCATCATGGTGGGAACTATGGCAGCATCCAGGCAAACATGGTGCTGGAAAAGGAGCCGAGAGTTCTACATCTGGATCTGCAGGCAGCAGAAGGGGACGGTGAGCCACACCATGTGTAGCTTGAGTGGAAGAGACCTCAAAGCCTGCCCCCACAGTGACACACTTCCTCCAATTAGGTCACACCTACTCCAACAAGGCCACACATCCTAATACTGTCACTCCCTGTGGGACAAGCATTAAAATACATGAATCTATGGAGGTTGTCTTAGTGTTTCATTGCCGTAAAGAGACACCATGACCATAGCAACTCTTATAAAGGAAAACATTTAATTGGGGCTGGCTTACAGATTCAGAGGTTCAGTCCATTATCATTATGGCAAGAAGCATGGCAACGTTTATGCAGGTATGGAGCTGGAGGAGCTGAGAGTTCTACATCTTGTTCTGAAGGTAGCTAGGAGAAGACTGGCTTCCAGGCAGCTAGGATGAGGGTCTTAAAGACCACAGCCACAGTGAGACACCTACTCCAACAAGGCCACATCTCCTAATAGTGCCACTTCCTGGGCCAAACATATTCATTCCACCACAGATGGTCACTCCCACAAACTTTGTGCCTACACTGCCATAGCATATCTTGTAGGCAGGATGGATTGTAGGTGAAAGATTTTGTGGCTGGTTTGGATGCTTGATATGGAGGGGGAAAAACAACCCATGAAACCCAGGATAGCAAAAACAATCCTGAATAACGGAACTTCTAGAGGTATCACCATTCCACATTCCAAGTTGTCCTACAAAGCCACAGTAGTAAAAACATCATGAACTTGGCATAAAAATAGACATGTCAGGGCTGGAGAGATGGCTCAGCGGTTAAGAGCACTGACTGCTCTTCCAGAGGTCCTGAATTCAATTCCCAGCAACCAAATGGTGGCTCACAACCATCTGTAATCCGGATAGAGGAATTAGGCTGGGTGAGGAGGTTGAATGTGATGTGTGAATAAGCCACTTGGTTGGGAGCAGTCAGTCTGCTTTCTTATATAACTCAGGGCTACTTGCCCAGCATTAGCACTACCTGCCATTGGCTGAGTCTGCCCACATCAATCATTAATAAGAAAATTGTCTACATATTTGTCTATAAACAATCCGGATAGAGGAATTTTCTCATTTGAATTTCCTCTTCCCAGATAACTCTATTTTGTGTCAAGTTCACAAAACTAGCCAGTACAACTGCATAGAAGAAAACTCCAGTGAATAAACTCCATAAATTACACAGAAATCCTTGTCAATCCTTAGCCCTACTCTATAGGATCACAGGGCGAATCCTAAAGAACTAGCTGTGAATAGCTTACCAGAACTTGATGGTTAAGACTATTGCTGAAGACAAAACATGGTTTGGTTACAGAAAATAAGGTTGGAAGCTTCTCCCATGCTGGCTTTTACAATTCCAGATGGAGAATTGTCATCAGCAGACCTATTGAGTTGTGGACCCCATATGCTACAGTACTAGCATGCCAGTCAAGATATGCTGACTTGTATTATTGTGGCCTACTGTTATGAAATAACCAACTACTTTTTGGCTGGATTTGAGGCCTGTTCCATAGGAGGAATAGCACTATAAAACTGATCAATGTTCTTGGCCTGGGAGGTCATGGACTCTAATGGAGAAGCTACTGTTTGTTTTGGTTTTGGAGGGTATATGAAATGGACATGATATGCCTGTCAAATAGACTACGCATGCTGTCAGCTGTTAGAAAAGTTTCTTTGTGTAGTTACTACAGATCAAATGCCTGAGAATGTGAGCCAGCTTAGATGGGTCATCTTATTATTATCATTAAAATTTAAATTATGCACTTAAGTTTCCCACATTTGGGGAAACCAGAGGGTAAGCATATCTGGTGCGCAATGGATAAGCCTCCCCTGGGAAAATCACCTTCATGATCATGGTATCTCCCCTATCAGGCAAGTATTAGATGGGTAATCTAGATCATTCATTTGGAGGCCCATGGAGAAAAAAAAAATCATTGAAGGGGAGAAAGGAAAGGAGTCATGTGGAACCCATCTTCTGGCCATGGCACAGCTGTTGAGTCAGGAGCTCTCATCAGCTGTGATTTCCCACATAACACTGGGACATTGATATTTTGGTACAGAAAGGAGAAACTGCCCCTCCTGAGAATTTATAAGCAGTTAATGGCTGGGGTCAGGGGACAGCTCATGAGACCTCACCCTCCTCTGAAGATCTATAGGCAACTAATGGTTCCTAGGAGAGGGGGAGACATTTTTTCAGTGATATAGCCACTGGTAAAATTGTCCATGTGCCTTTAAATAACTCCTCACCCATGTTCTGGGTGAGTGCCCTAATTAAGCTTGATAATTCACACACAAAAAAGACATGAAAATAGAAAGAGTTCTAGTTGGGGAGAAAGGACCAAGCAGGAGTGGGAAGAAATTAATTGGAGAGTAAATATGAACAAAATATTTGCATATCTGTATGAAACTCTCACAATGAAACACATTACCGAGTATAAATATATGCTAAAATGAAACTACTTAAGGACAGGAAAAATATGTTTACTGTTTCCAAATAGCAGGCATAAAAGTTTCAAAGAAGTTAGCTTTGTGTGAATTTGACTGGTGTGTGTTGTTTGTATGTAAAGCCCCAGTAGTATTCAAAAGGTGTGGGGGCCCTCTATTATACTTGAAATGTTAGCATTATTTTATCTGCTATAAAACTTAATCATTTTCATAAATCATTTTGAAAGGTAATACATGACTGTAATAAGATCAGAATCTCTTAAGAGTTAGTCAACCTGGGTTCAAACTCATTTGTTTTTTTGTTTGTTTTCTCTAATTTGGGAGAAAATTAACCAAGTTTGTTTCATCTTCAAAAGGAAAAGCATATCCTACTTAACCTGCTATTGTGAAGACTGAATGAATAAGTGCCAAGTCACAATAAACATTCTCTTGCTTGTGTGACCCTAATATCCTCGAGGACTGCAATCACCCATTATGACTTGGGCAGAAAAAAACACTGACCCTTTGCAATGTCAAGCTATGCAAGTTTCCATTCACTCAACACACACAATCCTGTAATTCCTTCCTTCCTTCTTCCTCAACACCCATTATGTGCATGTGTTGGGCTCTAAATATAGGGCAGGAAACAGTACTGCATCAATGGGGTTACATTCTACAGGCAAAAGATACAATTTTTCATGTGTGTATAATCAGGTTGGTAAAAGTTCTTTAAAGATGGAAGAGACAGGCAGTGGTGGAACACATCTTTAGTCTCAGCACTTGGGCAGGGGCAGGGGCAGTCAGATCTCTGTGAGTTCAATGCTAGTTCCAAGAGAGGCCCAGTTTAGGAATGAGATTTGAATCTGGAGCCTTGTGCATTAGGGACAAGTGCTCAAGTGCTTTCTCACTGAATACATGCCTGGCCCCATTTTTACTTTTAATTTACTTTATTATTTTATGTGTATGGGTGTTGTGTCTGCTACAAAACCAACCAACCAACCAACCAACCAACCAACCAGAAACAACCCCCCCCCCAAAAAAAAAAAAAAAACAAAACACAGTTAAGGGAAAGAATAAGTAGGTGAGACAAGATCTGCTAATTTCCATGAAGGATTAGGAAGCCCTTACTAACAAGATAACATCTGGACAAAGATCAGAATATAGAGGAAGCAGTGTATACAGGCATCCAGGGAAGAATTCTAGTACTGCACACTACATGTTAAGAACTTACCTGACTTTCTTGTGCATAGAAAGATACCAAAACGAGGTACAGATGAGTCCCGGGCAACAAAGAGACCAAAGGTACAGAAAGTTGATTACACTGGGTCTTGTAGGTTATGGAAGGATTACTCGTGATATTACACGGAGGCAGAGAAGCTACTGCCAGTGGAGAACAGTTCTCAAATTAGTCACATCAGAATTAACCAGTTTGGCTTGTTTAAAAAAAATGGATAAAACCAAGAAATCCCAGCTTTATAGCTAAAAATTAGGAATGCAGACATGTGAACATCTATGTCAGGAATATAAAGGACTGAAGCACTGTCACATACAACCAAATGAGTACAGGAAAATAAGGTGAAAAAAGGCCATCCCAAAGTTATTCAATGTATAGAACTTTCTTGAAATAGCAAACTTCCAGAAATAGAAACCAGATAGCTGGCTCCCAGAGGTTAGGTCAGGAGCTGTAGAAGCAGGGCTGACTGAAGGGGCATTGCCCACAGCATTAGTACCCCACAGAGATTTGGAAGGCTTTATCGCCATGGCAAAGGGGTGAAGACACAGAAACCTCTGTGTATGCTTCTGACAGTGCTGGTGATCAACCCAAGGCTTTATGCATGCTAGGCAAGTGCTTTACCATCTACCAGCCCAGCCTTTCTTATACTGAATGCAATGTCTCCAAAATACTAAGCCCAATTTAGAGTCATTATTCAAGTAAGACACCTAAGTTTGCTCAAAATTTTCTGTAGTCAGCTCAGTGCAAACCCTGAAAAGACTACAAAACCAGATGCTATCTCTGTTGCCGTGTCGTTTAAACAGACAACCCCTACAACTTCCTGACTTCTAGAAACCCTGCTTGACCAAAGTCCACCAGAATACTCCTTGAACAGTAACACACTGACAATAAACCTGTGACAGACAGGGATGGAGCAGAGCACTGCCAACAAGTTTTAAATCAAAATCATACAATGCCTAAATTTAGAAATGTTGAAGCAATGAAATGCTTGCCAAAAATGCTTTCCTGCAGTTAGCACTCAAGAATTCCACTTAAAATATTGCATGATTTATGTAATAAACCTTCAGTTTTCTGCCTCCATGGCAAATGTAACAAAACTTGAGGACACAGACTTCCCTAGCCATGAGTTACTTCCATTAGAAAGGGGTGGGGTTGGGCACAGCGTTTGTTTTTGGAATGGCAGTCCGGGCAGAGGTCATTCTCATGTTCATGCTGTCAGACGCTGGGTGTTACAACATTCAGGACCCTTCCCAAATGATGTCATAGCTTGTTTAGGTTCTATCTTGTTTCATTAATTACAACTTCTAAGTAAGTAAATGAAATTATTTTGTTAGCATGGCAAAAGCTAAACAATAAAGTAGGCTTCAAATATAGTGAGAGGCAAGCAAGGTAGTACATACAGGCTTGTGATCCTAGCACTAGACAAGACATCAGGGTAGTGAGGTCAAGGACAGGCTGGGCTACACAGCAAAATTTTTAAAAACTACCACCACCAACAAAAGGTCAAAATAAGCCAGGTATGGTGGTGCACTCCTTTAATCCCAGCACTCGGGAGGGAGAGACACATGGATCTCTGAGTTCAAGGACAGCCTGGTCTACAGAGAGAGTCCTGGAACAGCTAGGACTACACTAATAAACTGATGCTCAGCATTTTTTTTTAAGGCCAAAAGAAAATATAAGAAGTCCCAGGAAAGCAGTAGCCAGACATGACTCATTCCATTAGCTGTCTTTTCTTCTACTGGAAGAAAGTGCTGCTATGATAAACAGTACAGAGCCTCTTCTCAAGCCAGATCTACTTTGCTCACACCCGGAGAAAATTCTAGACTCACATTTAGTCTACAAATAAATGAGACACAATTACCCAACACCATTCCATCCCGTAGCAGTGCAGACACCAAGTCGTCATTTCTTACAGTCAGCTTCATGGCAGTGCAGTGGAACATCCAGTCTGCCACAAACTGACATCCCCACTCTCCCCACTCAGAATGCTTCTGAGCCTATTCATCTGCAAAGGGGAACTGTACTTGACAAATGAACAACCAGGAATTCACTGGAAAGGTTTTTACTTTTTAAGGCAGTACTCAAGCACACACATAGATTTTCTCTTCTATAAAAGATGTAATAAAAGGCTCGATTCTCACTTATCAGTCCCAGCAGACTTAATCCAAGAAGCTCAAGGCAGACCAGACAGATAGCTTCAGTGGGTAAAAACATTCGCTACCAAGTTACATCCCCAGACCACATGGTGGAAGGAGGAGCCTACTGCCGAAGTCTGTAGGCAGTAGACTGTCCTCTGATCTTCATACTGGTACAATATAAACACACACACTGAGAGAGACACACACATAAAGGTTTTAAAAAGTATGAAAGACAAAATATAACATTGTTGAAAATATTTATTTTGATAGTCTATCATAAGTCAGTACAGGCTTCACTCTGATATGGATGTGTTGAAATGATGTCTCCTTTCTTATCCAGCCAGAGTACACACCTTCCATGTTGAATTGTGTCCAAATCCAGATGACCAAACAGTCCTTTATCCCCAAAGTAGGCTAAAACATTTATGAAGAGGAAAAATAAATTAACACGGAAACAAAAACTTTCTATACACAGCTGAAGAATCAGGTCTTACACATTCACGTTTGTTTCTCTATTAAACTCAGTTACTAGAGGACAATAATCTATAAGCAGACAAATTAAAATAAAACAAAACCAAACCTACAGAAATATAGTTGTTACTTCTGAATGTGGTTACCTTGAGAAAAGGAAAATTTCAGTTATATAAAAAAAATGAAGTCAACCAAAAGATAAACAATGATTTTCATTAACTTAAAGGACCAGGGAGCTGAAGTAAAACTGTATTACTATCATATAAAATGTCAGTAACAGAACAAACACCCTTTTACTGAGTACCCTGAGTGAGACTGTGGGAAGCCCATGCTGCACTTACCATTCCTGCTTCAAACTACCATAGATCTGACAGGGAAATGGCTACACAATAGAGGAAGAGTGACTCTGACCTAAGGACCACCCTGGCCCACCCACATTCCTGGGAGCAATCAGCCACCATTTCCACTTCAGCTAACTCCCACCCGGAATCTTTAACTCACGAAGGGGGATAGTTCTCATAGCATTTGTTAAAGGGAGGGACACCAGGATCCAAGAAAGAAAAGAGACATGTTTCATATCTAAATATTACTGATTAGAAATGTGACTTTGGGACAATGAGGCTCTGTAGTTTATCCTTAAAGGCCGTTCTGTGCTTAGAAAACACAACATCCATTCACCTTTAGGTATCAAATATCAATGGTCTCCACTGAGTCCAAGTATTTTTACATACAGCTAAGATATGAAATCAAACTCTTAAGCTATTGAAATTTCTTTCTCGGCCTGGAGAGATGGTTAAGAACACTGACTGCTCTTCCAGAGGTCCTGAGTTCAATTCCCAGCAACCACATGGTGGCTCATAACCATCTGTAATGGAACATAAAGTCTTTAAAAAAAAAAAAAAGATTTCTTTCTCAATGGAGTAAATACCCAAAATAAAGAAAAAAGACAATCTTCCTTGGTCTGACACAGATAACAGAAACAATGATATTCATCTGACTTATGTCTTAGCTGGATGTGATGAATTAAGCCTATAGGTCAGCACTCAGAAGGCAGAAGCAGGAAGATCAAGAGTTCAAAGCCTAGCCAGGAAGTGGTGGTGCATGCCTTTAGGTCCAGCGCTTGAGGCATAGACAGGTAGAGTTCTCTGGGTTCAAGGCCAGCTCGGTCTATGTAGTGAATTTCAGGACAGCCATAGCTATATATTAAAAGAGACCCTGTCTCCAAAAAACAAAACTCAAAAAACAAATGAACAAAAAGTTTATTGATCAAGTTATCCAACAAGTGCTGTTAATATTTACATCAAATATTGTTATTTAATTCTCATGCCAGCCTAATATAGGAGGTATTATGTCCAAATTATAAAAGAACCAAAACTTTGAAAGTTTAATGGCCTCTTAAGGAAACATATTTGACACTTTGCAGTATTTGGAAAATATTACCAGATTGATTCAGTAGTGATTATGGTAATGTGTCTTAAATGAGTTTTTCTCTAAAGAGATAACTGGCTTGCAATCACTGAGCCAATCGAGAGCAGATATATGATCTCACTCCCATTTCACAGAAAAGGAAATTCATACTTCAAGGAACAATGGCTAAAAAAAGGAACTATTAGGGAGCTGTGAAGGCAACTTTAAGAACCCGTTCCATGAAGTGCATGCATCCTGTAATCCAAGCACTCAAGTGGCTGAGTTCAAGGTCAGCCGGTCTATAGAGTAAATTCAAGGCCAGCTTGGGATATACAAGACCTTGCCTCTCCTTTCCTTGTCCCCCTCCAAAAAAATAAAACCACACAAGAAAAAGAATCTGTGTCATAACAGACCAAAGGAAAGAATAAAATGAGGAAATAAAAAAGGGAAGGCCATATATGAGGAATTCTTATGGAGAAACTACTTGCACACTAGGCAAGACTATATAGGCTTTGGACATGTACTACCTATCAACTACCTGTCCTGCTCTGGGGGTACTGAGCTGCCAACTATAGACAAAATGTACAAAACACCTAAAATAACTGGCACATTGTAGGTGACTATGAATAATATTATTGCAAACTGCCCATGTCTAATTTGAACAAGAAGGGTTTGTTGGGGCTGTGGCTCTTAGCAGAATGCTTGCTTGACATGAGCAAGGCTTTGGGTTCACTCCCCCAGCACTCTGAAAAAAGAAAACTTGAAACTGAAATTTGAAGTACTTCTAGTATAAGTACTTCTGACAAGGAAGACCCAATCTGTATTTTCTGCCTATGTCTGAAACACAGCTGAACTCCACAGCATCACTGCAGTGTCCATGGTTGTCATAGCGACTGGAGCGCCAGTCCTTTAGGACCACACCCACCTATTTCCATAATATTTACACACGTTTTAAAAGCTGAATGTGCTCAAAAGTTCAAATACTGAAGATCTACTGATCAGCCTATAAAATACTAGGAGCAGATAGAACCTTTAAGAGAAGAAGTCTTATTGGAAGTTAGACCCCAGTCCATCATCTCCCCATCTCTAGGAGATGAAAGGCACTCTCTCACTCCTACTACTGTTATGGACTGTGATACCAAGAACAAAGTATCAGGGTCGAGCAATCATAGCCTAATGTCTCCTGAACTGTGAGCCAAAATAAACCTTTTTATAAACTGACTGACTCGTCACAATAATAGAACACTGACTAATAATACACACATAAACACACACACACACACACACACACACACACACACACACACACACACACACACACACAAAATCTGTGTTCAAACAGCTTATATGTATTCATATACTTTGACTTTCTAATCTCCTAAGAACTTACCATTAAGGTGGCGCACGCCTTTAATCCCAGCACTTGGGAGGCAGAGACAGGCGGATTTCTGAGTTCGAGGCCAGCCTGGTCTACAGGTGAGTTCCAGGACAGCCAGGGCTACACAGAGAGACCCTGTCTCTAAAAACCAAAAACCAAAAACCAAAAAAAAAAAAAGAACTATAATCAATGCCGGGCAGTGGTGGCACACGTCTTTAATCCCAGGACTTGGGAGGCAGAGGCAGGAGGATTTCTGAGTTCAAGGCCATCCTGGTCTACAGAGTGAGTTCTAGGACAGCTAGGACTATACAGAGAAACCCTGTCTTGAAAAACCAAAAAAAAACAAAAACCAAAGAAATACAATCAACAAAAGCTACATGCAGTAAAATGTTTGGGGAGCTGAAGAGATAACTCAGCAGATAATAGCACTGGCTGCTCTTCCTGAGGACCAGAATTCAATTCCCAGCACCACACACCTCTCTGTAATTTCAGTTCCAGAGGATCTGACACCCTCTTCTGGCCTCCATAGTCACCAGGCACACACACAGTGCACAGACAAATATGTAAGCAAAATACTAATACAATTAATAACAATAATTTGTAAAGCTTTAAATGTTACATTGTTACGAAAAATACTGAAACCCCCAAGTAACTGACAAGTAAAAAATATAGGGATATCAATTTTAATTTTATGTGAAAAGACCAAAATTCTATGTATCGCTGTTAGAATTTGATACACAAGTTTACCCTTTCATGGGGTAAGGAGATACATTAGTTCTTTTTTTTTTTTTTGGTTTTTCGAGACAGGGTTTCTCTGTGCAGCCCTGGCTGTCCTGGAACTCACTCTGTAGACCATGCTGGCCTCGAACTCAGAAATCTGCCTGCCTCTGCCTCCCAAGTGCTGGGATTAAAGGTGTGCGCCACCACTGCCAGGCTTTTTAAAATGTGTATTATTATGATTATAACATAGTAAATAAAGATTTTTAAGGTGGGAGGGAGAAAGCAAAGAAGCTATGCAGCACTTAATACAAGCTAGACTAGACCACAATATTTCTTCCAACAACCTAAGACTATGACTGTTGAAGTTATGGGTCATCCACTTCCCAATGATTCAATAACAATTAACATAAGATCATCTGCTTTCCAGTGTTGATATTCAGGAGCATTACCTTAAAACTGATGGTTCAGGCATTCCAGGATCTGCACCCCTCGTAAATCCTGGAGGAGAAAAATTAAAATTTTCAAATGAAACAATTACAAGTCAGCAGACAAAATGTCTACAATCCAATCTGGGACACCCGTCTCGGCTGACTTGTGCTGCTGAAGGTTTCTAATTTTCACCAGAATGTGGAGCAGTACCCACCACCATTTGGCAGAAAGGACAGTTGTTTCCATTGTGCAGTTAGCAGATCATGGCCTACTTTTATTCAGTCACTCCCCAAGACTATGACAAGTCCCAAACCACACTGGAAAACTATGAAAAGCTTAAAGAAAGAGGAAAATGACACCTCTTCTGAAAGTATAATTGAGGATACCTTACTTTATCTTCCATAAACTCCTCTCTTTATAAAACAAAGCCTCAAGACAGAAAGGGGGGGATAATTTAATTATTTATCTAACTATTTAGATCAATATGCTCTAATTTTAAGTATGAAAAACGCTTTACTATTTAAATACAATTTAAACTCAGTTGATGATATACTAATTTCCTGAATAAATGATTAAAATTAAGAATGTCAAGAACTGTGAGGGCTGAGTAAGGTAGCCACCACTCAGGAACCCCAAGTTTGAGAAGAAAAAAGCCACACACCACAACTGTGAGGGATCTGCATTTTATCCTACGTTCAAGCAACAATTGCTGGTTTCTGACAGGGACAGAAGAGAAAAGTCTGGGTCAGGCATGCACAGGAAGAAGGGCTGGAAGGGGAGCCCTATCAGCATCAATCATAAATACCCTGACTTGGAAGCTAGAGAGAGAAAAAAAAAAAAAAAAATCACTGCAATGCCAAGCCCTAGCAGAGGAACCAGTGTGCATCACCCAGTCCTCAGACCAAAGATTCTGACAAGTAGCTAAAGCTTCCAGCTCAACAGAATCTCATTCTAGATGTAGCTGTGCACAACTGTAACCCATTATCCAGAAGTTGAAGGCAGGAGGAGCTTGAGATTACAGCCAAGCCAGCCTAGGCTGCATGGAAGGGCCTCATCAGGCAGTGTATGTGTGCTGTGTGTCTCAAAAGGGAGAAGAGCCTAGTGCACCTGTAATTCCAACTACACCAGAGATGAGGCAGACTATGAAAATGGAGGGGGCTGCAAAGAACTGTACAAGTCAAGTCTGCAGTGGGTGGTGGCACATGCCTTTAATTCTAGCACTCAGGTGGCAGAGGCAGAAGGAAGAATTGCTGCAAAGGCCAGCCTGGCCTACCTTGTGATTCCAGGATAGCCAGAGCTACATAGAGAGACCCTGTTTCAAAACAAGTAACAAAAAAAGTAAGGTGTCACAGTTATTTGTCTGATACCCATATAATGTCACTATCTGAGATTTTTTTTTTTCTTTCAAAATAGAGGAAGGAGCAGGATGTGATGGTGCAGGTATGTAATTAAAGTCCTTGAAAGGAAGAGAAAAGAGAATCGGGAGTTCAAGGCTAGCTTGAGCTACATGAGGCACTGTCTCAACAACAGTAATACTTAGGAATACCAAGAAAAATATTTAAGTCCTATGAAAAGATCCAGGTTACTACAGCTTACAAACATCTCACAGGCACAACAACTGCCTAGAGAAATGTCCAACCTAGCTAAAGGCTGTCAAGACTACCAACGAATGTATTTTATCTTATATAATGCAAGTCATCTAAAACAAACCAGAAGCCGCACCTTGTTGAGAGGCCCGCTTTAATGTGCAATGTCAGGTTCCATATTCGAGCTCTGAGACCTGGACCTAACATCCCCTCAAGTTTCCCTTTTACCTTATGGGTTGAACAAGGCAATTAAGATTAAAAACTTTAAAACTACTCAACCAGGAACAGGATATGGTCCAGAGTGTAGTCCTAGGTGAAATATATATGCCTGGACATTTGGGCAAGGAAAGTACGACTTTATGGCTCGCTTTCTTTCTCTGCAAAACGGGGTCATTAACTTTTGGGAGAAAAAAAATCACCGAAATCCCTCATTATACAAGAAAAGCTTAAGCATCCAACCACTGTCACAACCATGCTTTAAGTCAGCGACGTTTTAACCTGATTAGCGTCTTTCTACTTACGCCAACCTACAGGAGGGGAAACCCTCTGAAAATCAAGTAGGAGATTAATCTTTCTTTAGGGGTCGTATAAACCTAAAAAAATCTTGAAAGGTCTTGCTTTTACTTTCCTGATGTAAGTACGGAATATAAGGGATTGTGTGACTGGTTAAACACTACCCAAAAAGCTAAAAGGAACTCGAACATGGATTCTCGAGCCCAGACAGACAGCCTCGGAAAACGTGTACAACAAGGAGGCCCGGTTTATTTTCCCAGCCCCGAAAGACCAAAAACGAGACTCAGACCCACCAACCCCCGCCCTGCGGCTCCTCCCAAGTTCTTCAACCACTGACCCAGGTAAATCACGAGAGGAATAAAGCCCCAGCGGATGGCAAACTGGCCGCCCTTGAAGAGCTGCTGCAGCCTCTGTTTGGCTTCTTTGCTCAGCTTCACCATGGCGACGACGGACCAGCGGAACGAGGAGACCCCGCAACCACGACGGAGTCCGGATACCGAAAGAGAGAGGAACTGCGCGTGCGCCACGTGCGGTCTTTACGGCGTAGTCGTAAAGCATCGCCGACAGAGGCCGTAATCCGTCCGTTGCCCTCCAACCTACCTCCGACTTGCCTTCCAGAGGGTTGGCGCGAGACACGGGCCGTGCGGGATCGCTACTCTCCTTGTCTGTCACTTTTTTTTTTTTTTGTTGTTGTTGTTAGTATGAATCGGTGTTTCCTTGAAGAGAGGCAGGACAGGAATTATTTTATTTTTAAAGGTAGTGGCTCTCTGTTTAAGACCAAGCTGCCCTCGAACCCAAGGAGCTGTTCTTGCATACGCGTCCCGATTGCTGGGATTAAAGGAGCGCTGAGTTTATTAGCACTGTCTTCCTGGTTGCTGAAGGATGCAGTACGCGCTTTCATGCTGCCTTCCTTTTGTCTACAACTCCCTTTATTTTTTTTCCAGCGTCTTTCCAGATTTTAAAGCATACATCCCAGTGGTCTTTCTTTGAGAAATAAGGAATGCTAATAAAATTCCAGAGGACAGTTCTAGTATGATTCTGTCTACTATTCTGTGTTATCTTGGATAAATTCTTTACCATCTCAGAATCAGTTTCTTCAAGCCAGAAGTGTGACTACCAGGAACGGATGTCAATAGGGTAGTCTTGAGGTTTTCTTCGACCTTGAACCCATGCTATTTTTCATTTGCCACCATTTTCAAATGTGGGAAGTTTTACATTTAGTCTGTTTATCTTTGAGACAGGATCTTTTTCTCCGCCCCTTGGTGTTATTGCTCTACAGTTTTATATATATATATATATATATATATATATATATATATATATTTATTTATATAAATTGGATATTTTCTTTATTTACATTTCAAATGTTATCCCCTCCCGGAAACCCCCTATACCATCCCCCTCCCCCTGCTTCTATGAGGGTATTCTCAACCCACCCACCTACTCCCTTCTCCCTACCTTCAATTCCCCTAAACTGGGGCATCTATCGAGCCTTCATAGGACCAAGGACCTCTCCTCCCATTGATGCCTGACAAGGCCATCCTCTGCTACCTATGCAGCTGGAGCCATGTGTACTCCTTGGTTGGTGGCTTAGTCCCTGGGAGCTATGGGGGGTCTGGTTGATTGATATTGTTCTTCTTCCTATGGGGTTGCAAACCCCTTCAGGTCCTTTAATCCTTTCTCCTTTGGGGACCCCACACTCAGTCCAATGGTTGGCCGTGAGCATCCACCTCTATTTGTAAGGCTCTGGCAGGGCCTCCCTGGAGACAGCTATATCAGGCTCCTTTCAGCAAGCATTTCTTGGCATCCACAATAGTGTCCGGTTTTGGTGTCTGTATATGGGATGGATCCCCAGGTGGGACAGTCTCTGGATGGCCTTTCCTTCAGTCTCTGTTCTACACTTTGTCTCCACATTTGTTCCCGTGAGTATTTTGTTCCCCTTTCTAAGAAGGACTGAAGAACCCACACTTTGGTCTTCCTTCTTCTTGAGCTTCATGTGGTCTGTGAATTGTATCTTGGGTATTCAGAGGTTTTGGGCTAATATCCAATTATCAGTGAGTGCATACCATGTGTGTTCTTTTGTGATTGGGTTACCTCACTCAGGATGATATTTTCTAGTTCCATCCATTTGCCTAAGAATTTCATGAATTCATTATTTTTTAATAGCTGAGTAGTACTCCATTGTGTAAATGTACCACATTTTCTGTGTCCATTCCTCTGTTGAAGGACATCTGGGTTCTTTCCAGCTTCTGACTATTATAAATACGGCTGCTATACCATAGTGGAGCATGTGTCCTTGTTATATGTTGGAGAACCTTTTAGGTATATGTCCAATTTTCTGAGGAACCACCAGACTGATTTCCAGAGTGGTTGTACCAGCTTGCAGTCCCACCAACAATGAAGGAGTGTTCTTCTTTCTCCACATCCTCGCCAGCATCTGCTGTCACCTGAGTTTTTGATCTTAGCCATTCTGACTGGTGTGAGGTGGAATCTCAGGGTTATTTTGATTTGCATTTCCCTGATGACTAAGGATGTTGAACATTTCTTTAGGTGCTTCTCGGCCATTTGATATTTCTCAGTTGAAAATTCTTTGTTTAGCTCTGTACCCCATTTTTAAATAGGGTTATTTGATTCTATGGAGTCTAGCTTCTTGAGTTCTTTGTATATATTGGATATTAGCCCTCTATTGGACTTAGGATTGGTTAAGATCTTTTCCCAATCTGTTGGTTGCCGTTTTGTCCTATTGACAGTGTCCTTTGCTTTACAGAAGCTTTGCAATTTTATGAGGTCCCATTTGTCGATTCTTGATCTTAGAGCATAAGCCATTGATGTTCTGTTCAAGAACTTTTCCCCTGTGCCCATGTGTTCGAGGCTCTTCCCCACTTTGTCCTCTCTAAGTTTCAGTGTATCTGGTTTTATGTGGAGGTCCTTGATCCACTGGACTTGAGCTTTGTACAGGGAGATAAGAATGGGTCGATTTGCATTCTTCTACATGTTGACTGCCAGTTGAACCAGTACCATTTGTTAAGAGTGCTGTCTTGATGGGCAGTGGTGGCACACGCCTATAATCCCAGCACTTGGTAGGCAGAGGCAGGTGGATTTCTGAGTTCGAGGCCAGCCTGGTCTACAGAGTGAGTTCCAGGGCAGCCAGGGCTATACAGAGAAACCCTGTCTGGGGGAAAAAAAAGAGTGCTGTCTTTTTTCCAATGGAGAGTTCTAGCTCCTTTGTCAAATATCAAGTGACCATAGGTGTGTGGGTTCATTTCTGGGTCTTCAATTCTAGTCCATTGATCTTCCTGCCTGTCTCTGTACCAATACCATACAATTTTTTTTGTCACCACTGCTCTGTAATACAGCTTGATGTCAGGGATGGTGATTCCCCCAGAAGTTCTTTTATTGTGGAGAATAGTTTTCGCTATCCTGGGTTTTTTGTTATTCCAAATGAATTTGCAAATTGCTCTTTCTAACTCTATGAAGATTTGATTTGGTATTTTGATGGGAATCGCATTGATTCTGTAGATGGCTTTCGATTATTAATCTTGCCAATCCATGAGCATGGGAGATCTTTCCATCTTCTGAGATCTTTTTCAATTTCTTTCTACAGAGACTTGAAGTTCTTGTCATACAGATCTTTCACTTGCTTGGTTAGAGTCACACCAAGTTATGTAATATTATTTGTACTATTGTGAAGGGTGTCGTTTCCCTAATTTCTTTCTCAGCCTGTTTATCCTTTGAGTATAGGAAGGCTATGGATTTGTTTGAGTTAATTTTATATCCAGCCACTTTGCTGAAGTTGTTTATCAGCTTTAGGAGTTCTCTGATGGAATTTTTGGGGTCACTTAGGTATATGATCATATCATCTGCAAACAGTGATATTTTGACTTTTCCTTTTCACTTAGTATCCCTTTGACTTCCTTTTGTCTAACTACTCTAGCTAGAACTTCAAGTACTATACTGAATAGATAGGGAGAGAGTGTGCAGCCTTGTATAGTCCCTGATTTTAGTGGGATTGCTTCAAGTTTCTCTCCATTTAGTTTGATGTTGGCTACTGGTTTGCTGTATATTGCTTTTACCATGTTTAGATGTGGGCCTTAAAATCCTGGTCTTTCTAATACTTTTAACTTGAAGGGATGTTGAATTTTGTCAAATCCCTTTTCAGCATCTAATGAAATGATCATTTTTTTTCTTTTTTTCTTTGAGTTTGTTTATGTAGTGGGTTACATTGATGGATTTCTGGGTATTGAACCATCTCTGCATCCCTGGGATGAAGCCTACTTGATTGTGATGAATGATCATTTTGAGGTGTTCTTGAATTTGGTTGGCAAGAATTTTATTGAGTATTTTTGCACCAATGTTCATAAGGGAAATTGGTCTGAAGTTCTGTTTCTTTGTTGGGTCTTTGTGAGGTCTTGGTATCAGTGTAACTGTGGCTTTATAGAACAAATTGGGTAGTGTTCCTTCTGTTTCTATTTTGTGGAATAGTTTGAAGAGTATTGGTATTAGGTCTTCTTTGAAGGTCTGATAGAATTCTCCACTAAACCCATCCAGTTCTGGGCTTTTTATGGTTGGGAGACTATTAATGACTGCTTCTATTTTGTTAGGGGTTATGGGGCTGTTTAGATGGTTTATCTGGTCCTGTTTTAACTTTGGCACCTGGTATATTTCTAGAAAATTGTCCATTTCCTCCAGATTTTTCAATTTTGTTAAGTATAGACTTTTGTAGTAGGATCTGATGATTTTTTGAATTTCCTCAGATTCTGTTGTTATGTCTTACTTTTCATTTCTGATTTTATTAATTTGGATACTGCCTCTGTGCCCTCTGGTTAGTCTGGCTAAGGGTTTATCTATCTTGTTGATTTTCTCAAAGAACCAACTCCTGGTTTTGTTGATTCTTTGTATAGTTCTTTTTGTTTCTATTGGGTTGATTTCAGCCCTGGGTTTCATTATTTCCTGCCATCTACTCCTCTTGGGTGTATTTGCTTCTTCTCATTCTAGAGCTTTCAGGTGTGCTGTTAAGCTGCTAGTGTAAGCTCTCTTCAGTTTCTTTTTGGAGGCACTTAGATCTATGAGTTTTCCTCTTACCACTGCTTTCATTGTGCTCCGTAAGTTTCGGTATGATGTGTCTTCATTTTCATTAAATTCTAAAAAGTCTTTAATTTCTTTCTTTATTTCTTCCTTGACCAAGTTATCACTGAGTAGAGCATTGTTCAACTTCTATGAGTATGTATGCCTTCCGTTGTTTTTGTTGGTATTTAAGACTAGCCTTAGTCTGTGGTGATCTGATAGGATGCATGGGATTATTTCAATCTTCTTGTATCTGTTCAGGCCTATTTTGTGACCAATTAAATGGTCAACTTCGGATGAGGTACCATGAGATGCTGAGAAGAAGGTATATTCTTTTGATTTAGGATGAAATGTTCTATAAGTATGGGAGAATTGGGTTATTACGATGCCAAATAATCTTGGTTTCTGTTTCTTATGTTCTTATGCTTGCCTCCTGCCATCTGGTTATCTCTTGTGCTACCTGCCCTCGCTATATCTGACTGGAGCTTGTCTTTCCTGTGGTCCTGGTTGTGTCAGAACTCCTCAGAGACCAGCTGTCTCTGTGATCCTGTGATTCTGGGATCCTTTGATCCTGAGATCCTGTGTGTGTCAGAGCTTCTAGGAGTCAAGTTGCCTCTGGGACCCTGAGATCTTGGTGTGAGGAAGCTGCTGATGTCCTGGGATCCTGGGATCCTGGGTGGGTTAGAGCAGCTGAGAGTCTAGCTTCCTTTGGGTGTTGTGGGACTGTCTGCAGAGTTCACACCCAAGGTCCGCTCAAGGCACTGGCCCAGACAGGAAGGAACTCATGCCACTCGTCGGGTGGGGTTCCTATGTCTCTGGATCCCGCTAATCCTAGTTACTCCAGTGTTGGGACAGATGTTATGTCCTCCTCACCTCTGATCCTATGATCCTGGCGTGTTAGAGCACCTGGGAATGGAGTTTCCTCTGGGTGTTGTGGGACTGGCTGCAGAGTTTGCACCTAAGGTCTGCTCAAGGCACTGGTCCAGACCAGAAGGAACCCATGCCACTGGTTCCAAGCCAAGACAGGTCTTGCTGTGTAACCTTGGCTGTCCTAGAACTGTTCTATGTAGTTCAGGCTGGCCGGGAACTCAAAGATCTGCCTCCCTTTGCCTCCGTGGTGATGGGATTAAAGGCTACACCACCATTTTTCTTTGGCTCTTGGCCGGACAGAATCTATTGGAACAATTAAACTGGAGTTAATAATTGACTGCTGTTGGCTTCGTGTGAGTAGGGTTTCCTTGTCTTCTACAAATTCTAATACTGAATAAGCCATAATATTCTGGCTCACGTTTTGCCCTCCTTAAGATAGAAGGTTGGTGGCTGTCCTTTGAGTGTTTGATGACAGGTCTAAATTTCTCCAGCTTTAAGAGAGTTCTTTCTTTTTTATGTGTTTGAATGTTTTACCTGTGTGTGTGTGTCTGTATACTGCATGTGTGCCTATAGGTATGTGTGCTGTGTGTGGATATGAACTCTTGTCCTGATGCTTACTCAGACCAGAGGTGTAGCATTCCCCTAGTGCCAAGAGTCACAGGTGAATGTCAGCCACCTGAAGTGGTTGAAAGAACCAAACCCAGGTCTTCTGCAAGAGCAGTACACATTCAGCCACTGAGCCAGCTCTGTAGCCCAGTATTCTCAATTTTTAAACTTTTAAAAATTGAAATACTCTCATAGAGGCAGGGGAGGGGGAGGGGATAGGGGGTTTCCAAAGAGGAGACCTGGAAAGGGGGAAACATTGGAAATGTAAATAAAGTATCAAAAAATAAAAAAAATTGAAATATAATTACATGATTTTCTTCCATTCCCCTTCCTTCCTTCAACCCCTCCAGTACTCCCCTACTCCCTTCAAAAATTCTTGACCTCTTCAATTGTTATTGTTACACATACACCTCCCCCCCACGGAGCCTTCCCTCCTTGATCACTAATTGAGAAAATGCCTTATAGCTAGATCTCATGGAGGCATTTCCTCAACTGAAGCTCCTTTCTCTGTGATAACTCCAGCTTGTGTCAAGTTGACACACAAAACCAGTCAGTACAAGAGTACATATAATGTTATAAGAACCAAGAGCTATGGGGTCTCCCTCTCTTTGGTCTCCACCCATACTAACTAATGGACACACCAGTCTGCCTTGATATTCCCTTTTCCAAATACCCCCAGGGGGGTTACCAAGGCTTACCCCTTGTGGTGGTTTGAATATGCTTGGCCCAGGGGGTGGCACTATTAAGGGGTGTAACCTTGGTGGAGGAAAGGTGTCATTGTGGTTGCGGACTTTAAGACCTTCCTTCTAGCACTTAGAAGGCAGTCTTCTCCTAGATATCTTTGGAACAAGAGGTAGAACTCTTAGCTCCCCCTCCACCATGCCTGCCTGGACACTGCCATGTTCCTGCCTTGATAATAATGGACTGAACCTCTGAACCTGTAAGCCATCCCCAATTAAGAGTTGCCTTGGTCCTGATGTCTCTTCACAGCAATGGAAACTCTAACTAAGATACCCCTGTAAATCTGTTTTGTTTGTGTGATGGTTAATATTATTGTCAACTTGACTGGATGTAGAAACACTATGGAAATAAAGATGAGACTTTCCTCTGGCGAGAAAGTGGGCAATGGGAACGCTGGGGAACTGAATGAGTAGAATAATTTTTTTGTCTTTGCAAGCTTGAAACTAGATGTGGAAGTATTCGAGTGTTAGTGAGGGTAATCGGAGTAAAAATATCGCTATCCTTGCACGTGTATTTATAGGACTCCTGGAAGCAAGATGTTAGCATAGCCTTGAAATTAAAGAATGTATAGGAATAAGAAAATTCGGGTTCAAAGAGAGACTTTGGGTCGTGGGGACATTGATTCAACTATTTATGAATTCTGAGACGTTGGGAGACTCTTTGAACCGTTTGTTTAAACTTCCTTCTATAGAAAATAAGGACAATGGTAGAGTATTGCTAAGAATAAAAGATAAGAAGTGTCTGCTACACATAGATTTCATAACCAGTGCAAAAAAACAAGAAAAAACACACCCATATTAGAAAGAGGCCCACTATGTATTATTGAACAATACAACTGCCTGTGGAGGAAATCTAATTGCTAAACACACACACACACACACACACACACACACACACACACACACACACACACACAGAGAGAGAGAGAGAGAGAGAGAGAGAGAGAGAGAGAGACTTTGGTTTCCAAAGTGGATATACAAGTTTGCATTCCTCCCAGCAATGGAGGAGTGTTCCCCTTGCTTCACAGCCTTTGCCATATGTAGAGTTAATAAAGACCCTTTCACAATCAGTAGGCTGCTGTTTTGTCCTATTGACAGTGTCCTTTGCCTTACAGAAGCTGTTCAGTTTCATGAGGTTCCATTTATCAGTATTTGATCTGAGAGCCTGAGCCACTGGTGTACTATTCAGGAAATTTTCCCTTGCCAATGAGTTCATGGATCTTTCCCACTATCTCTTCTTTTAGATTCAGTGTATCCAGTTTTATGTTGAGGTCCATGATCCAATTAGACGTGAATTTTGTGCAAGGTGATGAATGTGGATCCATTTTCATTCTTCTACATACTGACTGCCAGTTAGGAAAGCACTATTTATGGAAGATGCTTTCTTTTATTCACGGTTTAATTTTGGTTTCTTTGTCAAAGATCAAGTGTCCATAGGTATGTGAGATTCTTTCTGGGTCTTTGAATCAATTCCTTTCGTCAAAGAAGCAAGACTGAGCTGGTTTGAACCAGTTTGATCTGCTTTCAACACATTGGGAATGGATTGAGCCTGATTGAACCAGTTTGAAGAGGTCCGAACTGTTCCAATCAATTTATTTTTTTTTATTTTTGATACTTTATTTACATTTCCAATGTTTCCCCTTTTCTGGGTCTCCTCTTTGGAAACCCCCTATCCCCTCCCCAACCCGCCTCTAGGAGGGAATTCCACCTCCCATCCACCTGCCCACCCATTCCCATATTCCCACCTTGACATTCCCCTTTACTGGGGCCTCTAACATCCTCAGGCCCAAGGGCCTCTCCTCTCTCCCTGATGGCCATCGAGGTCATCCTCTGCCACATATGTGGTCCAAACCGTGAGTCCATAGATGTGTATTCTTTGGTTGGTGGTCCAAACTCCAGGACCACCCGGTAGGGGGGGGTCAGGCCCATTGACGCTCTTGCTCCCTCCATGGGACTGCAAATTCCCTCAGCTCCTTCAGACCTTCCTCCAACTCCTCCATCTGGGACCTCACTCTCAGTCCGGCGGTTACTGTTAAGTGAAACTTGGGCATTC
>CM052700.1:143981295-144048892 GCA_028551405.1 Uromys caudimaculatus
AGCGGTCCTCTGAAACAGTCTCCCGTGTGGTTCACACCTGCAGTACTCACCGAAGTTCAAGATCCTGCTCCTCAGATCCTTTGCATGCGCAATGGCTGATGGGGGCAGGAAACCCACAGCCCTGCAGTTTGTTTCCAATAAACTTTTCCTGTCTGTTAAATGGTCATGTTCCATGATTATATTATACCAACTTACAAGTTCCAGGGATTGGATGCCTTTTTCTGATCCCTACTGGCACCAGGCATACTCAAGGTGCACATAAGTGAAGGCTAAATGCTGGTAGATATAATGATTTGAAGAAGAAGAAGGAGAAGGAGGAGGAGGAGGAGGAGGAGGAGGAGAGAGAGAGAGAGAGAGAGAGAGAGAGAGAGAGAGAGAGAGAGAGAGAGGTTACTGAGAAGCAAGTATGTTATTTTTGTCTAAGGAACTCCACAGTGTCCCATGCACTTGTGTATAAGATGGTTCTTAAAAGTACACCAATCCAGTAGTTTAAGTTAATTGTCCACACTGAAATATGTGCTTTTGAGAGTCTTTCATTTATTTTGGGAGTGGGGATTGGATGGATGGATGTGTATAAATTTTTCCAGCAGATGTTTGGGCACCATGCATATGCCTAATCTCTTCAGAGGTCAGAAAGGTGACTTCAATCTCCTGAAACTGAAGTTAGAGGTGAGCCACCATGTAGGCGCTGGGAACCAAAGCTGGGTCCTCTGGAAGAACAGTCGGTATTCCTGTCTGCTGAGTCATCTTTCCAGCCACACGTTTGTGGGTTTTTAAAACTATATTGCATTGCCTAAATTGCCTCTTGTGTTCTGTAATAGAGAGAATTGCCATCTGTATGAGACAGACAGTGCCACATTTGACCATGTAAGATAGAGTTGTTTGGCCAGCACTTACTGTCGTGTTAAAGGGGTAAATTCACTTGGCTTTGAATCATAAGATTCAACCGTGAGGAAATTAATACTGCCTCCACCACATTACCACAATGAGATTGGATCACTTATAAACAAATATCAAACAGTACAGTAGTTAAGAGGAAATAAATGTCCAGTAAGAAGACAGGGAAGTAAATCACATTGGATTCCACGCTGGGGCCTACTGGGCTGTGAGCTCTGTAATAGGAAAATGGAAGAGGGAACAGGCATTTGCACCAGCTTCCCATGAGTGAAGATGCTTTCCCCTATAGTCTCAAGCACTGGATACCTAAAGGAGGCTGTACACAACGTGGAGGTGGCTTCAAAGCATGGAGACAGTTAATCAAATGCTTGTAGAAAGCCTGGGTCCACTCAGCTGCATGTCAGGCTGAAGCCAGGCTAACACAGGAGGGAAAGTGTGATTGGACCAAGCAGGAACAGCCATGGACGTGCTTGAAGGTTGTTGTTTTGCTTTTTGTTTTGTTAATTTATATTCTGAAAGGTTGCCTTTGCGGGATTTACCCTGTCTTTATAATATGAAGAGTTCTGATCCTGATGTTCTCTGATACAATTGTGGTTTATCAAAGCTCATACAATGAAGATTAAACCCTCCCTTGATGGAGTTCACAGTAACTGCAAGGAACCCAAAGTTCACCATTGACATCTCCAGAGGGTCTCCAGTCAGACAGAGACTGAGACCAAACTCAATCAAAAATGTGTGGGGTATGTCAGTCATCCTGACTTATTTCTGGGAACAGCAGGATATTGTAGTTGACAGAATGACACCTCACACCATTAACATTGATCCAGTTCCCTGGCCAGTGTCTATATCAGAGAGTAGCACCGACCCTTTGGGTCATTGACCTCCCATGGTGGCACTTGGGGAACCACTAGACTTTGAAACTGTTCTGACTTGGCAGCTACCATGCACGTGTGGCTATTCAACACTTGAAATGTCACTGGCACAAATTTCAATTTGGTTTGTGCTGTTTTTTTTAGAATCAGACATGAAGAATATGGAAAATAAAGATTTTAATGTACAGTGATTGTCACTGGGTTGAAGGAAATACAGTTTGAAATTAGGCAAAATGATTTGCGTTCTACTTCTGTTAGACAGCACTGGTTTAAGATATAAAGCAAAATAAATAGCCATGGGAATAAAGAACTAGTGGCCCACAGTGTAACAGAACAATGTTCTGTTCTACCATGAAGAACCTCAAGGAACAGTAAACCAGCCCAGAAGAGGAGGATTAGCAGGGGAGAGCTGTCCTTTCCAAGGGTAGAATTTGAGAGGCAAAGGAGCTAGTGCTTTGGCACAAAGCATCTCATGCAGCCTGTAGTTCTGGAGATGTTAAATAAAAGACTTTAATATGGATTTGTTCAACATCCTTGTGTTCTGCACCCAACTCTGCATAAGCATGTCTGTGCTCAATAGGGAAACCAACAGATTAATGCATGACATCGCATGAAAATACAAGCTTCCCTAGTAAAGACCAGATAAAGATTTGTTCTCGTTTCTCCATTTATTCTTCAGTGTGTGTGTGTGTGTGTGTGTGTGTGTGTGTGTGTGTGTGTAGTAATGTACTCTGTAGTCCTTCAGGCATTTTACAAAAGGAGAGAACTTGTAGGAGGTGGCACATAAATCCGTCAGGACTTGTAGAAAGTATTTTCAAAGGAGGGGAGGGGCTTATGGTAAGCAAAATGTTTAACAGAATTCTCTTGCCCTTCTTTTTATGTAACTACTCCAAAAAAAGAAGTCCTGTGAAGACTCCCTTCTACAGTGTTCTTGCTACTAGTGAGATTTTGTTCTGCAACATGGTGGGGATTAAATCCCAGGCCTCTGGTATGCTACAGAAGTGATTTCCCATGAGTTAAATCCCTAAACTCTGCCATTTTGTTAACAGTGGGGGATTCTTCCTTGGGTTTCACATTTCTCTTATTGAACAGGTTTTCTTTCTCTTTTTTCCATACCTTGTGCTTTTAAAAATATTATTTTTATTTTATGTGCATTGGTGTCAGATCTTGGAGTTATTGACAGTTATGAGCTGCCATGTGGATGCTGGTATTTGAACCTGGGTCCTCTGGAAGACCAGCCAATGCTCTTAGCTTCTAAGTTATCTTTCTACCAACTCAAAGGTGGTTTTGGTTTTGTTTATTTTATTTTTCAAGACAGGGTTTCTCTGTGTAACAGAGTTCTAGGTGTCCTAGACTCACTTTGTAGACCAGACTGGTTTTGAATTCATAGAGATCCGCCTGCCTCTGCTTCCTGAGTGCTGGGATTAAAGGTGTGCACCACAACTGACCCTCTAAACTGGGGTTCTCAACTGGGGGGCTATTTGGTAACATCTGGAGACACTCGATTATCACAACTGGGTGTGGGATGTGGGAGCAGCATCCAGTGAGTAGTGGCAGGTGTTACAAGGTACCCTCCAGGGTCCCTACAACAGAGGATGGGCTGGTCCTAAGTGTCAGTGGTGCAGAAGTTGGAACTTTCTGCCTTAGGAAACATCATTCCCTATCGGGCACAGCCTTATCCACTGGAAATGGTGAAAGCCATGAAGCCAGTACAGCTGTTTGACACAGTTCCATCAAATCTGAGCCAAATGCTGCGATCGATGTAATTCTGTCTCTAACTTTTGGGTTTTGGTCTCTGTATGGCATGCTTGTGGACTTTCTGCGTTACGATTCATTTTATATTTCATCTTCCCAAGAAAATTATGTCTGAGTTTTTTTTGGCTTTTGGTTTTTTTATTTTTTTATTTTTTTATTTTTTTATTTTTTATTTTTATTTATTTTTTTTTTTTTTAGGAAAGTGCTAAACTTACTTCTGCTTTTAGAAAATTGACCTCATCTGGACATTGGAAGTCTTTCTTAAGCCCTGGAGACAGTGATAAGCTCAGATAAGCAAAAGCTAGGGATTTCTAAATGAGGCCAAGACTCCAGGAATCTTCTTGGGGTATCTTCCCCTAAGCAAATTCAAACACTATACTTGGTGCAGAATAAACAGACACAACTGACAAACTCTGACTGGCCACAATAGTTAGTAACAGATTCTATGCCTATTATTTTTCTCTTTTCTTTTAAATTGGATATTTTCTTTATTTACATTTCAAATGTTATCCCCTTTCCCAATTTCCCCTCCCCAAGAAAACCCCTATCCCATGCCCCTCCCCCTGCTTCTATGAGGGTGTGTCCCCACCCACCCACCTACTCCCACCTCCCCACCCTCTCATTCCCCTACACTGGGGCATCGAGCCTTCACGGGACCAAGGGCCTCTTCTCCCACTGATGCCCAACAAGCCTATTTTCACAATACACTTAGAGCTCTCTGGAAATGTAGTTTAAAGATAGGGAGTCATACAGGGTACACCTGGAGGGATAGAATTCAGGGAATAAGACAGATTGATTAAAATAGTCTTTTCCTACTTTACAGTACAGATGCTGAAATGATAAAATAAAAGAAGCTACAGATTAGTATTTGCCATTCATAAAAGGACCAGGTCAGATATTCTCTGTTTGTCTGGAGTGTTTTAAAACTGCAAATACTGCCTGCTTTTAGCATATAATAAATGTGTTTGCTTTGGCAGAGACCTTCCTTAGATTCTTTGACTTGGAATTACAGGGCTGATAATAAAAATAAATTTGTTCCAATTGTGACTGAACTTGTGACCCCAGATGAGTAATATAAAAACCAAACACACATCCAGAAACAAAATGATACAGTCTGTACTTCTTGGATAATCATTAGTCTGTCTTTGTTTGTGAAACCCATATAAATAAAGAAGCATCCTGATTGCTAGTCATTCAAAGCTGCAAGATTTCCCTGACCACCTTCCCTGACTCACTCCCCCTTCCTGACTACTTATTTCCTCTTGAGAGACAGAACCCGGTCAACGAGCCCAGGCTGGCCCCTGGTACCCACCTACCTGCCTAGGTACGAATGTTACACGCTATTCCTGGCATGCAGACAGGTTCCATGAAGTGTACCCTAAGGGGGCTCTACGGCTAGGTGTGCTATTCTCACTTCCAGATGACCTTATATAGCCCAACACTCACTTAGAAACTGTTAGTCACCATCTTAGTCTAGAGATATATAGGCTTTCTTCTCACGTTCCCAAAAAGCTAGCATTAGCGGTGACTAGATATCTCCGTGTGCTCACTGCAGACAACACAGAATCTTTCTCAGAGGTGGTCTCTAGCTTGATTGCTGAAATGAGGCCTGCCCACACTGGCCGCCAGACCAGAAACTCTGTGACCTGGCCCAAGGTTTGTAAGCCAGGCAAAGGTTGTTTTCATCTCCAGCAAATGGCTTCACTTCATGAAAGACACTTAACCAAAGAATGCTTCCAGAAGAGCAGCAAATTCAACCCAAGGCCAGCATGGCTGGCTAGAACATGGGCCAGAATATTCTGATTGGTTACACTCCCAGAGAAAAATAAAATATAAAAATACTGAGTTCCTTACCCCCCACACCCCCCACACCCCCGCTAACGCCTAGTCCTGAGCATCACCTTGAACTGCTGATCCACACCAACCTGTGTTTCCCAAGTACTGGGATTACAGGCATAACCTTCCACACCAACCTCTGTTTCCCAAGTACTGGGATTACAGGCATAACCTACCACACCCAACATTTTTTTTCTTTCTTGAGTCTCTCTATGTACGACTGGCTGTCATGAAACTCACCCTGTAGGCCAGGCTGGCCTGGAACTCAGAGATCCACCTGCCTCTGCCCACTGAGTGCTGCCATTAAAAGACCACACTCAGCCATACTCAGTTTTTTAAGTAGGGCTGGGGATTGAAGCCAGCTTGTATGCTAGGCCAGCCCTCTGCCAACTGAGCTACATTCTCAGTCCTGATATGGGCAAAATCCAAACCAGTCCCTTGAAGGAGTTGAGAAGAAGATCTTTCTAACTTTAGTTAATGGGTGCCCTTCAAGTTGTCCCCCTTGACCCTCAGGATCATGCCAGATGCAGGGGAAGTCATTGGCAGAAAGTGACACATTTGCTCTCACTGTACAAAAGACACAAGACATACACCAAACAGTTGGAGACACTCGGCGGGTGTTGGGTCTAAGCTACCCAGAGAGCTGAGATGTGGTGCCTACCTCCCAGGTGGGGGAGTCCAAGTGTCTTCCCCAGATGCCTTCTTCCTCTTGCTCTTTCTTGCATAAAAGAAATGGAGCACATGCCATGAGGTCACAAACAACATGGAGAGGAAAACCAACATGCCAAACTGCTGCAGCCTGGGGCCAGCATGACCAGAATAAAGTGGATGGGGTCCATGAGGCAGTTCAGAGAGCACTGCCCATCATTCATGACCCCTGGTTCTGCTTCTGGAATGTTCTCCAGGAGAAGCTGAGTCACAGTGAGGTCAAAGGACCAGAGGCCTACAAGAAGCCATGTGGGGGGAGAATAAACATGAGATGTCAGAGGGTTTCGTAAGGTTGTGACTTTAGCATGAACTAACATTGCATTATGTAAATGCGGTTTTCTGTTGCTCGATTCTCTTATCTGTAAGATGGAGAAATTTTAATCCCCACTGGAAGGTTCCATGAAATCCTAGTGTGTCACACTGCCTGCATTCTATGCTTGGTAAGTACTGCCAGAGTCAGAGGTGTCAGTACTTGGTGGTGTTGGTGCTGTCTTCAGAGAGGGTCACATAGTAACTAGGAGGTCCTCAAACTCAGTCCTGCTCAGCCTCTCAAGTATTAGAATCAACAGGCGGGGCCCACATTCAAAATATATTTTAACCCCTGCCAGGATGCAGGTACTGCCTATCCTGTAATCATTTCTCAGAGAATAAAATGGCCTTTGTACACTTTCCTTTCGCGTCACCTTCACAGCAAGCACCAGCAGATGCACTCTATGTTCGCTTTGCATGTGTTCCCATAACCCCTGTTCACTGCAAGGCCTGTATAGACCCCAGTGTTTCCTGCTTACCCCTGGGATGGGACGAGGGTTAGGCTTCTCTTCCCCCATTTCAACTCCACAAGGAGATTACATACACTTCAGAAGCAGCCTGGGAACCTGAGGCTCAATCCTCAAACAGGGTCAAAGCCACCAGCAGTGCTGAAGATGCTGCTGCCCCTCAGGGCCACAACTTCTCTGGGGGTTCAGGTACATTTCCCTTTGGAGACCAACATTCCAGCTTCTTCTAGCCTGGTTGGTTTCCCAGACAGCTACCTTCTGGATTCTTCTCCAACACACTCTGCAGGAGGAGCTCTGCAGGGTCTTCTGCGGGGCCTCCTATTTGCCTTTATCCCAACTATTGGACTTAGCTCTGGACTCAAATATCATATGGAAATAATATTCTGTTTCCCGTTGTTTACCTTTGCAGACCCTTGCTCATGTAGGTGTTCCAAGGCTGGGGTGCCCTAACCATGTTGCTAGGATACCCACCACAGTCTCTGATGTTCTCCCTATCCCTTTGGGCTATCCTGGTTATACCCCAAACTTGCTGGTGAAGGACATCACCCAGTGCTGGGCTGTGGTCCAGAGCTCAATTCCCCCACCCTGGTCCTCAGCAAGAAGTGTTCACAAAGAAAGATGCAGCAGCAGTACAGTGTAAAGTGTAGGCTAATTATACACTGAGAATTAGTTCTAAATTAAGGGCATGAAGAATTATAATGCTTAGACTTCAAAAAGGGAAGCCACTTGTACTGGTTGGGGTTTTTGTCAACTTGACATACGTCGGAGTCATCTGAGGAAAGGGAGCCTCAGTTAGGAACTGTCTCCATTAGATTGGCCTTTGAATTCCTAATGATTGATGTGGAAGGCCTTGCTTGGCAGGTGGTCCCGAGTTATATAAAAAAGCAAAGTGAGCCAGTCATAGGAGCATGCCAGCAGGCAGTCCTACAGGTCACTACCATGGAGCACGCCAGCAGGCAGTCCTACAGGTCACTACCATGGAGCACGCCAGCAGGCAGTGCTCCTACAGGTCACTGCTCCAGACCCTGCCTCCAGGTTCCTGCCTTGGCTTCCCTCGGTGACAGGCTGTAAGCTATTACATGAAATGAACCCTTTCCTCCTCTAAGCTGTGTTTTGTCATGGTCTTTATTGCTGCAATAGAAAGCAATGTATCACTGCTAAGTGATGTGCTCAATCCAGCTATGGGCATGGTTCTGTAAGCTGGTTCCTTTTGGAGTGGAAACGTCTATTGAGTAAATGCCTAAGATGGGCCCTGTGTGTGGTGCAGTGAAGGGGCCACTGATCCTGGCTCCCAAGTTGACCACAATGACCATACTATCAGAGGGCTGTGCGTCCTTCTGGGCAATGGTTTCTTAATGTCTACAGCACCAACCAACATCAAGGTTATCTGCATAATAGGAACACATGTAAAGGATCCTTGATGGCATGGGGGGGCATAGTCAGGAAGCCCAGGGGCCCCTGTGTCTTGCTGGCCACCCCAAACACCACTGCCATATCACAGAACTCATGAAAGCACTAAAATCACAGCTAAGACATACTCATGACAGTGGTGACCAAGGACGAGAGTTAACAGTTGCAACGCCCTATAGCTTTACAAACGCTGTGCTGGCCACACTGCCTACAGGAGTTACCTCAAGATCTTCCTGATGGGGAGGTACCACTGTCATTGTCCCAACTACTGATCAGCAAACAGAGACCAAGGTTCCATGCTATTATCAGGCAGCGAAGCTGTAGGTCCTGAACATCCCCAAGAGAGTCAAGACAGCTCTGGAATCTTCATCTGGAATACAGTAAGAGATGTCCTTGGCAGGGGTGGGGCGCTCTGGAGCACTGAACTCATTCCCAGGTCCTTGGCAGGGGTGGGGCGCTCTGGAGCTCTGAACTCATTCCCAGGTCCTTGGCAGGGGTGGGGCGCTCTGGAGCTCTGAACTCATTCCCAGGTCCTTGGCAGGGGTGGGGCACTCTGGAGCACTGAACTCATTCCCAGATGGTAGGCTCTGCTTTCAGTCTTTCCAGATGTGAGCATTTCCTTTTCCTCAGTTAATCCCAACCATCCTGGTAGGCAGAAGTTACTAGGAATGTTTCTTTTTCTATTTCAACTAAACATTTATCACATATACTATGAATTACATAATGTTTCCTGGCCTGTCTTCTCTTAGTTTGTGTAATAAAAAGGTAGAAATGGAAGTTAAATAAAGGTAACTCACCTGTCAGGTACCTCAGTCAAAATACTTGAGGGTCAGATAATCTCAGGGTGAAAAAAACTGGCTTTTTGTTGTTGTTTTAGACAGGGTCTCTATGTAACCCTGGCTGTGCTGGATCTCGTATGTAGGGCAAGCTGGCTTTGAATTCAAAAGAATTTTTGTCATCTTTGCCTTCCAAGTGCCAAGGTTAAAGGTCTGCACCACCATAGCCAGCAAGAACTGATTTAGAAGTGAAGTGGAGGCAGGCACACTTTTCCTGCATGTACGTTAGAGGAATGAGGCTCCACCGCTAGCCCATTTATAGCCTCTCAAAGCAACTTGCAAAACTCGTCTCTTTCAGTGAGCAGAGCATGTGACTCTTGAAATCCAAGGCAGAAGTCATCAAGAAATATCCCAGTCCCTTGGTTCCACCCCCGACCCCCACCAAGGCCCAGAGATGAGAAGGTGATGCTCCAATATCCTAAAAGGCAAAGATTTCACTTTAGTTAAGTCCCTGTGAAAAAAATGTGGTATCCAAGGGAAGTCTGTGCAAAGGAACAGGAAACTGGGTCTTTGCTTCACGTCTTCCACACACTGCCACACTTCCTAGCTCCCTAGTTTCTGACCCGACAGGGGCTGAACTGGACTTTGACTGTGATGACTTTAAATTTGGAAACTTTTGAATCTGGCAAAGACATGATGCTGCCTGGTTGGATACTCACAGGGCTCCGTGCCAGCTGTCAGGCACCAAAGGACCAAAGTTTAGTTATTTCCATTTTAATAAATACCTGGACAAAAACAGGTATGTTCTTACAGCTAGGTATGAAAGGCTTGGTGTGGTGGCAAAGGGCAGTTAACAGCTGGGCAGGGAAGAGGAGACTCATGTTAGCCACCCCGCACCCATCTCTGGGAGAAGGCGGACCTTGACCTCTCCCCCATGTTCTCACCATCTCTCATCTCACCTCATCCCCGTTCTACAGAGAAGGGTTCAGTGGAAACACAGCGTCCCTGTAGATGCTGTGTGCAGCACAGCACATGCCTGACGCTCCAGGAAGTAACCGTGGTGCCTCCACTTCCCCACATCTTCAAGCTTTTGCTCGGCAAGCCTGTCTTCACCCAACACATGTTTAATGAATGGTCCTGAAAATATATACAGTGGTTCAGTGGGAGCCCAATGCTTCTGAGATCACTTAGCAACACCACAGGCTCTAGAACCCCATACCCCATGTGACCCACTGCTCACTGGTTCTTGCCAGGATCATACTTGAGAAGAGCAAGATGACAGAGATGTAAGACTCAGGTTGCTCAGGGTCCTGCTGGCCATCAAACGGGACTGTACTTGGGTGGGTTTAGGTTCCTTCCAAAGGTATAAACAGGTACCTGGTCATCTTTTAGCAACTCATGGTTTGAAGGGAGTTCTTGTTTAATGGGATGAAAAAGGTAGCCGTATCAAAAGGAGAGAAAACCAGGAAACACATAGAGTGTCGGTTTCCCTACATGGAGCCAACTGGTAATGATTCCTCTGGTGACCAAGCCATAATGCTTCTAAAGCCAGGTAAAGGGAATTGTTCCCACCAGGTCAGACAGCTGAAAGGGCTGTGAAGTTGCTCAGCAGCCTCCAATGCCCTGGCTGTCAGCATACCCCACAGCAATGCAGTCAAACCCCAGAACTGTCATATAGAGGAAAGCCAGACCTTAGCAGCCAGGATGACAGTCTGCCAGCAGTGCATTTCCCATCCCTCCCAGCATGTGTGGGGCAGCCTATGTGTGTCTTGCAGGCAGTGAGAAGCTTTGGCTGTGGCTTGCTATTCTTCAAGGCTACAATTGTGGCCCTTCGGTCTTTCCAGGATTCTGGATTTGTTGATGAATCTATCCATGGCTTCCCAAAGCTCTGTTCCACCTAAAATAAAATCCAGATGAGTTTCAACTAGTTATACAGCTGTACCCTCGGCTGTCCATGGCAGATTCCTCTGCTTCCACGTCGGACGGTTCCTGAGTGTATCTCTGTCTTTCCACGTCGGATGGTTCCTGTGTGTGCCTCTGTCTTTCCTTCCTCAGGGATCTGGGACTTGCTACAGGTGCTGGAATGTCAGTGGTATTGCAAACACCCTAGGGAACAAATCTGACCAGTGAGTGACAGGAGTTGCTGGATGAACACCCCCATCTTCCTGGCCCTCAGTGGGGCAGTCCTGAGGTACATGCTACAGTCTCTGAAGGTTTCCCATTCCCCCTTCAGTCACATATTCATACCATTCCCCCTTTTTTATTTTTATTTTTTTATTGGATATTTACTTTATTTACATTTCAAATGTTTTCCCCTTTCCAGGCCTCCCCTTTGGAAACCCCCTATCCCATCCCCCCACCCCCTGCCTCTATGAGGGTGCTCCCCCACCCACTCCCATTTTCCCTCCTTGGCATTCCCCTACACTGAAGCATCTAACACTCTCAGGCCCAAGGGCCTCCCCTCCCACTGATGTCCAACAAGGCCCTCCTCTGCCGCATATGTGGCCAGCACCAGGGGTCCCTCCATGTGTACTCTTCCACACCATTCCCTTTATCAGTGTCTCCCTGCCCTTTCCTGTCCCACTTGCCTTTCCTCACCCCGATGCACGTTGCAAACAGATTACTTTTCACCCTAGAGTCTTGTCTGAGGATGAGCTCAGGAGAGAGCCAAGCTAAGGCACAGAGGAAAGGGAAAGGGAGGGGCTAGTTCGGGGAGTGTAAGGACGAAATCGGCACATGCTCAAAATGTGAGCTCCTGGAAATCGTCACAGGTACTTACTGGTTACTCTTTCTAAAGGAGTAGATGCTTGCGGAGGTGGATTAGAAATACACAACTATTTCAGCACAGTGAAGACCAGTCCTGCAAAGTCTAGAGGAGACAAGTAGGGCTCTGAAGGAAGGTGAGGCACAGGGGGCAAGAGGTGGGAGCTGTTCATTATACAAATGAATGTACTGCCAGGCAACTCGAAACAAAGATGACAACCAAACAACAACGATGGACTGCAGAGACCATCGGCTTCAGCCCTACTGTATGGGAGGGGACAAAGCAGGCTTTGCATACACTACCCCACTGAAGTCTCACAGTATCCCAGGGAAATCAGTTCTGTAATTGTACTGACTTTGCATAGAGGCAGAGAATATGAAATAAAGTAACCTTGAAAGTTCATGTAGACCACACGTGGTAGATGACGGGGGTGTACCCCACCTATTGAGCTACCCACTTATGTATTCATTCATCATCTAAATAAGCACCTCTATATATTGATCTCTCATCTTGTACATAAAATTGATCTAGTGGCCTTTATCTGAAAAGTAAATTGAGAAAAATGAACACTATTCATAAGCCATAAGGAGAAACTGAATCAATGAGACAGGTGAGCAACATTGTCAATAGGTGAAGATGGCTCTTACTTGAAAATGACATCATGTCTAGTGGCAGCGTCCACACCCCTGTTCATCCCCACATACCTAGGGAATTTCTAATTTTTAAATAAACACTGCAGGGGTACACTATATTAACTTGATCAAAAGGTAGCCCATCGTCCTTGACACAATTGCCTCTCTTAAGTTTAGGGGCTTTGGAGAAGGCGTTTACAAGCAGGACGGAATGGTGAGATAGGCTATGCAGCTTGTATCCTGTCGTCCCACGGGCATGCTGCTTGCCCTGGACCTTCTCAGAATGGAGTCCTTGCAGTTATAATAATCTGTTTAACCATACAGAGTAATCCTGCCTGCCCCCACAAATGTGGTCAAGCCATATGGACTGCATGACTATTGGCACAGCTGCAGTCACTGTTTATAGGTACACTTGCAGGCAGACTACTATTAAGATGTGGTTAGACACATGACCCGAAAAGAATAGCTAAAACAATAACATAGAAGAAGTAGACAGAATGAGAGCGCTCTCTGAGTTTGCATTACCTTGGCTGTGCACAGGGTCTTGGTCTTGTTGCCTCTCGAGGAAGCACCCCACTGTGTGTGCTGCTGGGGTTTTTTGGTTGGTTTTTTTCCAGCCAATTGGGGAACTAGTTGATAAACCCTGGACAGAAATAGAACCTTTACAAGAAGTGAAACCAAGTTCCATACAAGAATGAAACCAAACCCAGTCACATGAGATGTCCATGGTGACAGTAACCCAGCTCACTGTCAGGGGAGCAAATATACTGATGACCTGGTCTAGCTGCCTCAGTGCTGTCTCCTTCCCTGCAAGGGGGAGGGCGAAAACACTGATACTCAGTGGATGGATGCTGCCTTCCTTCTGCTGAACTTTTCGCCATGTGTTCCCTGGGCTTGTCCCCAGGGCCAATGATGGGGACAGCAGGTTTGTCTGCAGAATAGCCATGGCCTTTTCTACCTGGATGACAATTGCAAGGACAGCTGTGGTGGGTGTGAACGATCAGATTAGTAAACTGAGAGAGAGTGGGCCGCCCACAGTCCTTCCAATGCTGATAACTGATGGCCACCGATTTATAGCCAGCACAGTGGTGTGGGGAGGAAGGTGATGGGAGCACAGAGGCGAATGGGTAGAATTCTTACTTTGTGTCAGGCAAACAGTCCTGAACCTTATACCTACACTCATCTCAGTTAACCCTCACAATTCTAAGAAGCCAATTGTCCTTCCGTTTTACAAACTAGGAAACTGAGGCACACAGACAGGAAACTATTTTCTCAGGATTGCATAGGAAGAGCATGATGAAGCCAAGACTCAAAACCCAGTCCATGTGACTCCGAAGCTTACGGGTTCTACCACCACTGAAGAAAGCATTCACAAGTTCATTTTCTAACCCATAAGAAACTTGAGCCAAAATTTACCCTGAAGTTCTTTAAAATAAATTAACAAAGAAGAAAGTTTTCTTGACCCCAAGACAGAGGACACACTGAAGCCTCACCCAGCTTTTCTTATTCTGGGTGATGTCACTGAAGCCACAGTACATTTAAATAAGAGTGATTAAGAAAGAAAACATGATAAGGGGTTCTATTCTACAAGGAGGGTAGTTTAGACTCCTTAATAGCTTCCTTTATCTTGGCCATCAACACTCAGGCACTTCGACTGCTCAACTATAGGGTAGCCTGAGATCTTCAGCTCTAAGTGCACAATTAGAACACACTGCACCAGGAGTCATGCGCACTTCGTAAATGGAAGCAAAAGACATGCTGTCAGGCCGTCCCACTGTCAGAGCACTCTGCTGCACTCGCCGCTTTACCAGAACGCTGATTTCTACCGACACCAGCACCAATAATCAAAGATCACACTGGAGAATAGTTTTTTGTGGGGAGTGTGGGAGGTTATCACTGGCAAGAATTTAGAAATCTTTTCGTGCACTTATTGTCTAGGTCAAAAACAGCTCCAGAATGTCAGTAAATGAAAATCTTCCCTCCAGAACTACAATCTACCTGTGCATTAGGTGAGAACAGTGATGGTCACTTCTTATGTGGATTCCTTCTGTGCGGATCCGTGCTAAGCACTTTAAAAAACTGGATTTTATGAAATCCTTCCTTTCCCAAAGGGAGCTCAGAGCAGACGAATGTGTACATGGACACTTGTGCAAGTGTGTGTGCATGCCACCTACCAAAGGAGGGAAGAAGAGGCTGGAGGGAGGCCAAGAATAGACCTTCTGACCCAGGAAAGAACACGCTTATTTATCTGACTGCTTGAGGAACATGTAAAGAGAGCTTGTGACCTTTGAGGGGAAAAGGCCCTGTGCTAAGTCTAAGCCAAACACATTTTATTCCTCTCCCGTCAGACCAGATGCGATGCTAATTTGTACCTTGCAGATGACTCTGCTATTCCACTGCCTCATTCTCCGTGAGTTTGGGCTCCAATTCAGAAATTAGGGGCCTGGAGGGCACTGACAAAAGGGGCATGGTGAGGCAGCTGGGTAGAGAGCACCACCCGGCAGACACCCGGGTGTGTTGATAGCATGAACTCTTACGGCACAGGTGTGAGAGGAGAGACACTCTGGTAAAGCAGCCATGCCAGATTCACTGCACCTCCCTCCTGCAGGCAAACACCAGCTTGAGAACCGCTCTGCCAGGTGTTCTGAGTGAAGACTGAGGTAACTGCAAAGGGAACTCCCCAGGGCCAGGTCTTTACTGTTGGCTTTAGGAGGCAGATCACAGCTATTCACCACCTAATGCAGAGCCTTCCTGTCTGACCTCATGCTTGGGCCCACCAGGTTCATCATTTGCAGCAGCAGAAGCCCCAGGCTCAGGCAGGGCTCAAGGTGGATTCCATGAACGCAAAAGCCTCTGCAACAAATTTAAAGCTAAAACCAACCAAGCAAAACCAGAGCTGAACTTTGCAAGTAAATGAAAGCATACCTGGTAAGAAAGAAGACAAAATAAAAAACAAACAAACAAACACAACCTGAGTTCCAGCTAATGTAAAAGAATGTGAAATTCTAAGGCTACATCTGTCTCTCCTGGACTTACTAGTCTCTAACTGAGGCCTAGCAACTGGGCCTAAGGAATAACACTCCAGGTTTTAAAACAATTGACTTTTCTATGACCTGTCTATCCAAGTCCGCTGGGTGTGACCAAAACTAGGCATGCTGACTAGTCATGGAAAGGACAGGACAGTTAGGAAAGTCTATGTTCTTTCTGGGCAAGGGAGATTTTATGAAGATATTACTACTAAAGACTAAAAGATCTCCATTTAAGCACGTAAGTCTCCTAGTACTGAGGTTAGATATCTGGTACAGGATGTATCTTTTACACATAGAAATTGTCTTGACTGAAAATAAAGGCATGTAAAGCTTGCACAGGGAATGCTAGATATTAAGAAAAACATGTTTTCCAATAATTCAGTACTGAAAACTTGAACTTGGTAAGAATCTAAGACCCTAAACTCAGCAGAGGTGGTGCATACCTTTAATCTCAGCCTTCCAGAGGCAGATGGATCTCTCTGAATTCAAGGCCAGCCTGATCTACAGAGCAAGTTCCAGGACAGCCAGGGCTACACAGAGAAACCCTAGCTTGAAAAACCAACCAACCGACCAAATCTAAAACCTTGTCTGTGGCTCCATGACAGAGTCCAGTGCCTGTGGGGCTCTGAGTTTGATCCACAGCACAAAAATAACCAACTCACACTGATGTTTTCAGAATGTAGAAATTGAGAATGTAACCCAAAGAGGAACTACTCTTTATAGTTTTGTGATTTTATTTCACAACTTAAAAGTCCCGAAGATGGTGAGGTCATAACCGGCCACATGTCATCTGCATTCCAAAGAAAAGCATTTCCTTTATTTCTTGGTTTCCTGTCAATCCAGTCACCAATTAAAACCCCAAATATTAATACAGAGCCAGCCACGGCTAAGCCAAATGCTTCCATTAGGAGATTATGTCCGTATAGCTCTATTAGAAACAGACATAGCAAACTGCCGCATCCCATCTCCTCACGAGGCAGAATAGGCAAAGCTCTAATCACTGAGACAGGTAGAAGAAAATTAGCTCCAGAACAATGCAGTTGACCCAAAGGGCACACCAACTTTAAAAACAGGATGTTAAAAGCGTACTTTTATGGAGAATGACCGTGACTTTATCTTATGCAATGTAATTACAACCTTAAAAGTTTTTTTTTTTTTTTTTAAAAACAAAAGCATAAAAGAACAAATGAGACATTATCAAACACTTAGAACATGAAAGTGTCACCACGAGAACACCCTAAGAACCTCTGCTGGTCAAAAGCAATAGATGAACCAGCTCTGCTGCCCTGTTTGCCTCAGACTATCAGCCCAAAGAAGCACTTTCTACAGAGCCCAAAATGCTTGGAACCACACCCTCAGTGCAAGGAGGGTGAATGAGAAGCAAAGGAACCCTTACGTGGGCTCACAGGTCAGCTGTTCCTTATCTGCATGGTCCAGGAAGCCTCTGACCTTAGACCTGGAGTGATCACTGCTTACCAGCTTCATCACCCCACCAGCAACTGCAGCCTCAGGTCAGAGGCAAACAGCTAGCCCCCTCCATGTGGGGACAAGGCAGTTACAGGCTCTTGAGTCCTGCCTGCTAGCATAGCTGTTGCCATTTTGTTCCGTGACTGCCAGTAACGTACATAGAAAAATAGCTTGACTCAAAGCAGGGTCATGATGACCACAAAACCTGTTATGTTCTGTATGTTCTGAGGTTGGTTACTCTTAAGAAATTCCACAGCCATAAGCTCCGCTTAGGACCAATATGAATAAAGGCCCGTTACAACTGTTGTGTCTAGCTAGCCCAAATAGCATGAGTCAGAGCTGAACACTGGGCAGCACTTCCTGCACCTGCGAATGAGCTCATTGTGGTTTTTCCCTGAGAAATATTCAAGGTCCAGACTTAAGTCCCGAGTCTAGGCTGCGACCCTGATTGGTCAGTCATGGGATGTGTGTTGGATAAACTATCCCTATCTGACTGAGATCGATGTTCGTGTGGTTTGTGGGGCGATTCACATGCCCCAACACAGGCCTTTCCAGTGGAAAAGCCAGTACTTTTGCAATCATTTTTTTAAATCAAATAATGCATCTGACCTTTATTGTGAAGTTAAGATTGCATTCAATCTCTATCTTTGCTACTTTCAGCAAATAACAGACATTGTCCTGACATGTGTATGGAAAAGTACATAACATAAGATTATAGTGGCTAATCTCCTTAAGTTATATAATTGATTACATGAGAGATCCAACTCAAGTAAGGTTGACTCTTACCTTGCTATTTTTAGAACTTATGATACAGTCTAAGGATACTTATGCCTTTGTGACCTTACATGGTGTTATTTTTTTGATACCTTATTTACATTTCAAATGTTTTCCTCTTTCCGGGTCTCCCCTTTGGAAACCCCCTATCCCATCCCCCCTCCCCCTGCCTCTATGAGGGTACTCCCCCACCCACCCACCCACTCCAGTCTTCCATCCCTGGCATTCCCCTATACTGGGGCATCTAACACCCTCAGGCCTAAGGATCTCTCCTCCCACTGATGGCCAACAAGGCCCTCCTCTGCCACATATGTGGCCAGCACTATGAGTCCCTCCATGTGTATTCTTTGGTTGGTGATCCAGTCTCTGGGAGCACTGGGGGGTCTCGCCAGTTGACCCTGTTGCTCCTTCCATGGAGCTGCAAACTCCCTCAGCTCCTTCAGTCCCTTCTCCAACTCCTCCATCTGGAACCTCACACTCAGTCCAGTGGTTACTGTGAAATGAAACTTGGGTATTCCGAACTTTTGGGCTAATATCCGCTTATTAGTGAGTACATACTGTGTTCATTCTTTTGTGACTGAGTTATCTTACTCAGGATGATATTTTCAAGTTTCATCCATTTGCCTGCAAATTTCATTAAGTCATTGTTTTTAATAGCTGAGTAGTACTCCATTGTGTAAATGTACCACATTTTCTGTATCCATTCCTCTGATGAGGGACATCTGGGTTGTTTCCAGCTTCTGGCTATTATAAATATGGCTGCTGTGAACATAGTGGAGCATGTGTCTTTGTTACATGTTGGGGCATCTTCTGGGTATATGCCAGGATTGGTATAGCTGGGTCCTCAGGTAGTATTATGCCCATTTTTCTGAGGATCCACCAAACTGATTTCCAGAGTGGTTGTCCCAGCTTGCAATCCCACCAGCAATAGAGGAGTGTTCCTCTTTCTCCACATCCCCGCCAGCATCTGCTGTCACCTGAGTTTTTGATCTTAGCCATTCTGACTGGTGTGAGGTGGAATCTCAGGGTTGTTTTGATTTGCATTTCCCTGATGACTAAGGATGTTGAACATTTCTTTAGGTGCTTCTCAGCCCTGTGAATTTCCTCAGTTGAGAATTCTCTGTTTAGCTCTGGTCCCCATTTTTTGATAGGGTTATTTGGTTCTCTGGAGTCTAACTTCTTGAGTTCTTTGTATATATTGGATATTAGCCCTCTATTGGATGTAGGATTGGTAAAGATCTTTTTCCAATCTGTTGGCTGATGTTTTGTCCTATTGACAGTATCCTTTGCCTTACAGAAACTTTGCAATTTCATGAGGTCCCATATGTCAATTCTTGATCTTAGAGCATAAGCCATTGGTGTTCTGTTCAGGAACTTTTCCCCTGTACCCATGTGTTCGAGACTTTTCCCCACTTTCTCTTCTATTAGATTCAGTGTATCTGGTTTTATGTGGAGGTCCTTGAACCACTTGGATTTGAACTTTGTACAGGGAGATAGGAATGGATCAATTCACATTCTTCTACATGTTGACCACCAGCTGAACCAGCACCATTTGTTGAAAATGCTGTCTTTTTTTCCACTGGGTGGTTTTAGCTCCTTTGTCAAAGATCAAGTGACCATAAGTGTGTGGGTTCATTTCTGGGTCTTCAATTCTATTCCATTGATCTACCTGCCTGTCACTGTACCAATACCATGCAGTTTTTATCACTACTGCTCTGTAGTACAGCTTGAGGTCAGGGATGCTGATTCCCCCAGAAGTTCTTTTGCTGTTGAGAATAGCTTTTGATATCCTGGGTTTTTTGTTGTTCCAAATGAATTTGAGAATTGCTCTTTCTAAGTCTATGAAGAATTCAGTTGGAATTTTGATGGGGATTGCATTGAATATGTAGATTGCTTTTGGCAGGATGGCCATTTTTGCTATATTAATCCTGCCAATCCATGAGCATGGGAGATCTTTCCATCTTCTGAGGTCTTCTTCCATTTCTTTCTTCAGAGACTTGAAGTTCATGTCATACAGATCTTTCACTTGCTTGGTTAGAGTCACACCAAGATACTTTATACTGTTTGTGTCAATTTTGAAGGGTGTCATTTCCCTAATTCCTTTCTCAGCCTGTTTATCCTTCAAGTATAGGAAGGCTACTGATTTGCTTGAGTTAATTTTATATCCGGCCACTTTGCTGAAGTTGTTTATTAGCTGAAGCAGTTCTCTTGCAATCATTTTAAAACAGGATGCCCAGCACATAACCAAAGATATCCTGTTGTAGAAGGCAAAGAAGTCACCATAGATGAAATCTAAGCAACAGCAAAGATAGACCTACAGAGACTGCACAAATCCAGGTTAGTAACAGTGAACTAACTATTCCAGCTAAAGGCTAAGATTGACAAGTTGGATTTTAAAATATAATTATATTCTACTTAAAGATGAAAGTTTCTAAAAAAAAAAAAAAAAAAAAAAAAAACCAAGAAAACACAGAAGTAACTGGATGAGTAATGATGTAGCATAAAACCCAGGACACTAAATGGCCACCATGCTTAAAGACTTTACCAGAAACAAAGGCAGCCCCTTTATACTGATAAAGCCAGATTCACTAGAAAGCTACACAAATTCCAAGCCTCCTTGTATCCGTGAACAATAGTTCAAATCCCTGACCCAAGGACCTACCAGACAGAGGTGACAAATGACAACCACTGGAGGTGCTTTTAAGTCCCCATCTCCCTCTTTATAATTGATAGAATATGAAAAAAAGATGAATATGTATCAAATGTGTGCATTTGTATGTCGGTGTGTGGTCAGCCTAAAGTCACTTCACAGGCGCGGCAGCAAATTCTGGATGCACACAGAATGCGCACAGAATACCGCACATGAAGCACGTCCTGGAGTCAGCCGTATGGTGGGGTGAGGTGGGGTGGTATATCTTGATGTTCTCTGACCTTAAAGCAATTAAGATAAAAACCACTACTTGAAGAAGCCAGAAAACTCCCATGGACTTATAAATTAGTTTCTAACAAGTCCGTAGGATGAAATAATAAAATATTCTAACAAAATATAACAAAACTTGTCACATGCATGGTTAGAAAAATTTGTGATCTCCCATGTTTCTACTAGAAAGGAAAGGCTAAATTTGCTTATTAAAGCCAATTATTAAACTGCTCCTGAGTTCAATTCCCAGCAATCACATGGTGGCTCACAACTATCTGTAATGGGATCTGATGGCCTCCTCCGGTGTGTCTGAAGACAGCTACAGTGTGTGTGTGTGTGTATATATATATATATATATATATATACTGTAGCTGTATATATATATATATACACACACATGCATATATATATTATATATAATATTAGAACTATTATAATATATATATTAGAAAGGGGCTAGACATGATATCCCATGCCTGTAATTTCATTCATTAATTTTTAAGAGGCAGAGGCAGAAAGATTGTGAATTCATGGCCAGTCTGGTCTATGTAGAGAGAGAACTGATAGCCTGCCACAAGAAAAAAGGTGAAAAAATGAAAAACTGAACAGCAAATGAGCCTCAAAGAGAGCAAAGGAAGGGTTAAATAAAAGTAAGGGAGAGAGCCTGAGGCTAGAACTGCTGCTTAATGGCAGCACAGCTGCCTCAGGAGAACAAGGCGGTGGTTTCTGTCAATCAAGAGAGAGGAAGGAGAGACAAAGGGGGAAGAGGAAAGGAAAGAGAGGGGTGTACAAGAAGGAGCGATGGAGGGAAAGCCAAACTTAGTCAACTGCAAATCTAATGAAAATGAAGACACACAAGAAGAGAGGATAAGAAGCTAGGGGTGGGAAGGGATCTGGGAGAAGTTAAGGAGAGATCTGGTGGCAAATATTATCAGAACACATGGCATGACATTCTCAAAGGATTAATAAAATATTAAAATAAATTAATTTTAAAAGCCAATGGAGCCAAAGCTGGATTTTGGGAAACGCTAATAAAGTAAATTGCACTACATTAGACAAGAAAATCTGCATAGTAATGAAATGTTTTAGGGCTGCTTCTGACAATGTAATTATCATGAGCATGATAGTGAGCAAAAGAAGATCGAATGTACACCGTAGGATTCCATCTATATAAAGACGAAACGACTACACCACTGAGAATTGTCTGCAGCAGAGTTACACTGGAGAAAAGAAAAATCAGAAATGAAAGATAGCAAGGATGGATGCCATGAGGCTCGCAGCTAGTCCTCGAGGGTGAGGAGGCTCACAGCTAGTCCTCCAGGGTGAGGAAGATCACAGCTAGTCCTCCAGGGTGAGGACGGCTCTCAGCTAGTCCTCCAGGGTGAAGAGGCTCGCAGCTAGTCCTCCAGGGTGAGGAGGCTCACAGGTAGTCCTCCAGGGTGAGGAAGCTCACAGCTAGTCCTCCAGGGTGAAGAGGCTCGCAGCTAGTCCTCCAGGGTGAGGAGGCTCACAGCTAGTCCTCCAGGGTGAGGAGGCTCACAGCTAGTCCTCGAGGGTGAGGAGGGTCGCAGCTAGTCCTCCAGGGTTAGGACGGCTCGCAGTTAGTCCTCCAGGGTGAAGAGGCTCACAGCTAGTCCTCCAGGGTGAAGAGGCTCGAAGCTAGTCCTCCAGGGTGAGGAGGCTCACAGCTAGTCCTCCAGGGTGAAGAGGCTCGAAGCTAGTCCTCCAGGGTGAGGAGGCTCGCCGCTAGTCCTCCAGGTTGAGGAGGCTCGCAGCTAGTCCTCCAGGGCGAGGACGGCGTGGCTGCTGAGAGTGGCCCCTGAGAGGCGGCTTCAGAGCCACCTGTGCCCTTATTCCCTGGGGTTCCACGTTACCCACTTTATAATTTGTTAAAAAGCATGCTTTATACATATACTTTGTGCTTTTTCTCCTCTTCATTCTACAGTTGGTCATTAAAAACATTTTCCCTCTTCTCTTTTTCTTGTTTGTTTGTTTGTTTGTTTGCCTGCTTGTTTGTTTTGGCTATTTTTTAAATTTCCAGACAAGTTTCTTCTATGTAACAGCACTGGCTGTCCTAGAACTCACTCTGTAGACCAGGCTGGCCTTGAACTCTCAGAGATCCTCCTGCCTCTGTCTCCCAAATGCTGAGATTAAAGGTGTGCACCACTGTGCCTGGATCATTTAAAACAAACACCTATATTTTGCACCCATTATTTTGGGACATTCCAACATCTTTAATGTAAGTTTTCTTAGCAGTATAAACATTAATTTTATAATTCATCTTACCCATATTGATAAGGTACAGCTTACATAAAATCTTGGACTCATGAGGTAGACATAGACACCCAAACATTATGATTATTAAATCCAATATGAACATATATTCAAAGCAAATTCTCCAGTGACTGAGAAAGTAGTGTTGCTTAGCATTAATATACTTTCAGAAAGTAGCCTATGCTAAATAAAATGCAGGCAACAGATATGCAACATATACAAATTAGGGAAACCCCAGATTTTTTTTCCTTTGGCTTAAAGTAGTCTCTCATTGTTCAGAGTGACACTGGAGAAATATTCGACTATGTCCCCTTTTTCAAGTGCAGAGAGACAGTCACTCCATAGACGCGGCCTATTGGATAATGGAAAAGCTTAGTAGCCTCAGCCAGCCCAGGTAGGACAAGCGCCTTCAGCAGATATTACTCCTGAGCAATTCAGAAAGCACGTAGGAGTTGAGCTAGGAACAGGGCTGGGGTGGACCTAGCTCTCTGGATGGGGAGGTCAGTGCTGCAAAGGTCTGAAGGTGACGGAGGCACAAGAGAATCTCGAGGTTAGGGGGTAAAGTGCAAATTATGGATGATGAGAAACTGGTGTGGTGCTCTCTCTGGAATCGCCACACCCAGGGGGCTGAGACAGGCTTGCCCCGAGGAAGAAAGCACAGGGAAACAGAAGAGGGCGCCCTTGTCTCTCTCTGGGATGAGAGCAGAGGTTCCCTACCTCATTCTCACTTCATTACAGCACACTTATGGTTCGTCTTCATCATAGCAGCCAGAGTGGTGGAAGGCAGGCCACAAAACTCCCTGCTCAAGCCTCCAACATTTACATCTTACCCAGAAAAACTTGAAGTCCTCACAATAGTTCAAAATGTTTGGTTTCCGACTCTTCGCTCATCCTTCACTACACCCGGAAGGGTGGTGACTTCCCCGCTGAAGGAACATCATTCGTGCCTCTGTCTCTTCCACTTGCTCTTCCTCTGTCTGGAATTCTCCTCTCCATGCACGCGACTCCATCAGTCTTAAGTCCTTCAACTCCTTACCTCATGGTCATCTCCACCCACCCATGCGGAAAGGCGTGTGCGGGAGCTGGGCTCAGCAGCCCGGGTCTATAGTTCTAACTACTTGGGAACCGGAGGCAGGAAAATTGTTTTAGTTTACCAGTTTGAGACCAACCTAAGCTACAAGGATACCTGATTCCCACCACCCCCCCCCCCAAAAAAAAAAGAGAGAGAAGAGGAAAAAATGAAAGAGAAGGGAAGGGAAAGGAAAACTATTTTCTACACCAATACCAGCCAGTGGAACTTTCTGGAATGGTGGGAATGCGGCCGGTTGACTGCTGGGAAAGCACTGTGTGGCTACTGAGAACAGGAAATGAGGTGTGATAAGGAGCTGAACGTCTTGTTTTATCATAGGAGCTTGCCATGGAGCTCATGTGGAGGTCGGGGGACAGACAACCTGTGGATTGTCTTGTCTTTCCAGGTTTATGTGGATTCCAGACAGTCGACTCAGGACACGTTGGCTTCTTTACCCCTGAGGGACCTCATCAGCCTTGAATGAACGATCTCTCTCTCTCTCTCTCTCTCTCTCTCTCTCTCTCTCTCTCTCCCTCCCTCCCTCCCTCCCTCTCCCTCTCCTCCTCCTCCTCCCTCTCCTCCTCCTCCCTCTCCTCCTCCTCCCTCTCCTCCTCCCCTCCTCCTCCCTCTCCCCCCTCCCTCCTCTTCTCCCTCCTACTCTCCTTCCTACTCTTCTTCTTCTGACAGGGTTTCTTTCTGTGTAGCCCTAGCTATCCTGAAACTCACTTTGAACAGGCTGGCCTCGAACTCAGAGATTTGTCTGCCTCTGCCTCCTGAGTGCTGGGATATGTATTGACATGCTTGGCTTGAATTTTTCATTTTAACAGAACCTCTGTGTTCTAACTGCAGCACCTACACACTTGCCATCTCCTTTGCTAGTGGCTCCTTACCATCTGTCGGTAATATACTACATCTTTCTATTTATACTATACTACACCACTACTGCACTACACTATATTATACTACACTATACTATGTAATTTAATTCTGTGTCGTATTTATAACTTGCTCTTCCTGCTACAAGGTAAGCTCCCCAAGGAGAAAAGACAAGTTCTCAGCACCTAGGACAGATTCTGGCACATGGCTTATACGTTAAGGAGAATTGTTTAGTGAATGAACAAACTATGAGAAGACCTGCACGCTCTGTTGTGACTCAAGTCTGCTGACCAGCTCTGAAGTTCCTCTTCTGCCTAGCTGGTCTCACTTCCTTCCAGCTCCTTGCTGTGATGTGTCCATCCTTTCTCATACTTTTTTTTTTTTAGTTTCTTCATGATGAACTCACTGCCTGAACTCAACACACCACCCTGGCCTCTGGGGCTTGACTCACTTGAGACTTACAGCCTCAGTTTACTGGGTTTCTTACACTTAATTCAGACAACAGATGGCTGCAGGGCAGGAACAGCCTGGAGTCCTGTTGGTGGCTTCTCTTTGTTGCTTCCAGAGGGAGCACAGCACGTCACAACAGTGCTTAGCTACAGACCAGGACAGACCTCAGCTGAACCCTGCATCCTAGACCATCAGGCAAAAAAGTTGGGTGACAAAGGCCGTCTGCCTGCTCCACAGGACTGTCTCCACTGTGCCCTCCTGGGACCCACAGCCATGCGTCCTCCTCTGATCACTATGTGCTTATTTCTGATCTGATAATTCATCCCTGCACCTGTACAATGAGCGTATTGCACCTGTTAGCAAAGAGTAAAGGAAAGGGGACACTGGGCAGATCTAGGAAAGATCTAGCTGCGACCCTTGTTATGGTTAAGTCCAGACGAGGCTTGAAAGCTGCCTTAGCCGTTAAAAGTACTTGCGGCTTTTGCAGTGGACCTAGGTTCAATTTCCAGCACCCATATGGGAGCTCACGGTTGCTGGCAACTCCAGTTCCAGAGTATCCAACACCTCTTCTTCACCCTCTGAGGGTTCCCACATACACATGTGGTACACAGGAACTCACACATACACACACTCATAACAGGCACACATGCACATGCACACACAGAGACACAAGTAAATAAACGATTAATTTAAAAAAGAGTCGAGGTGTCATGAGTTTCCAGTTGCAAGCTTACTTAGGATGGAGAGGGAGATTAGAATGGCTAGTGAAATTCTCGTTTATCTCTTTCTTTGTTAAAAAAAATTACTCAGATTTAGTTTAGGGCTTTGTGGAACAGCCAGAAACATTCTTCTTGCATAAACGAAGGAACACATTCCTGCCTGATACAGTACCTTGCACTTAGAGGACACTTGACCAACTGTGGCTAATAATGAGACCAGGAATAGTTTCCATTGTGAATGAACAGACTCCATTCTGTTCTTTGAGTCTACCACAATGAGAACAGACTTCAAAAGTTCACTGTATTCTGAAATGGATTTCCAACAGAAGATACAAAGGTAGTTTCTGTGGAGGGTGAGTTTCCGTTTCATTAGGTTCAAGAGATCACACAGTTAGAAAACCCAAAGTCTCCTTTTGAGCCTCAGGCATCAACAGGACACTGTGCATAATTAGCTTAGGTTTTGGTTTCATTTAACACCACTTCATTATCTAGTGAAACACCATTTCCTTTCTAAGAAAAGGGTAACACCAATTCAGTTCAGGAAGTGACAAATCACTGTCACTTCCCCCTTTTCTGGGTAACAGAGGGCCAGTAAGTCTGCGTGATAACGCAGCCACACCAGAGGCATTGAACCACAATGGACTCAGTCTTCCTAGGTAAGTCTAATTTCAGACTGCCCTGGAGCTGAGATCAGCATCGATTGTTCTAGCCTCTGGGGGCACCACAGAGGACTTCTGGGCAAGAGTTTGCTTTCAGATGCAAGAGGAACATTTTCTTCACTCTAGCCTACCACATCCTGTTCTCCACTGTGGCCAATGCCTCCAACTCCAGCAGCTGCCTTGGAGTTGTGATTGTCAAAAGCCAGTCTGCTGAGGATACCCAGACAAATGGGTAGAACCCGCTGGAATCCCTATGCTACCTAACCAACAATTCTCCCTCTCTCCCTCTCCCTCCCTCCCTCCCTCCCTCTCTCCCTCCCTCCCTCCCTCCCTTCCCCACCTTCCTCTCTCTTTCTGGGTCAGGATCTCATCTTGTAATCCAGGATGGATTCAAACTCACAATGTGCTGGATTACAGACAAGCATGTCCCACCATGCCCAGATTGACTATTGAAATTGTCCTTCAAATTTAACCTTGTGTCTGCTGTGCTCTGTGTAGCCACAGCACTTCCAACTGTGTGCAGATCTTCAGTTCCTGTTTCAGGGACTGTCCGTACACCCAGTATCTAGATTTAACTATTTCTAATATTCTCCCTATTTGCGTTGTGTGTACATTTGCATTTTACTTATATTATTATTATTATTGCTATTATATTGTTGTTGTTGTGTGTGTGTGTGTGTGAGAGAGAGAGAGAGAGAGACAGAGACAGAGAGACAGAGAGAGAGAGAGAGCAGGGAGGACGTTGTATGCCTGTAGTTCATGTGGAGGCCAGAGGACACCTCTGGAGAATCAGTTTCCCCTTCTCCTTTACACGGGTCTGAGCAAGTGGACCCAGGGTGTCAGGCTTGGGCACAAATGCCTTTCTGGGCTGAGCCATCTTTCCAGCCCCACCTTTGCATTTCTAATGTGGGGAATGGGTTGGAGGTGATATGGTACTCTACTTCCTCAGGAGTCATCTTCTGAAAAGAACATTTTCCTTCAAACTCACAATGCTTGTTTCTTCTGCAAATAATATTAGTTCTTTGACACCACTTGGGAACCTGCCCACACTCACTTTCCTTTATTGTGATTTTGTGATCGGAGAGATTTGTCATGTAAATGAGACAAATGGGACTTGGGAAATTTTCACCTTTTCTTCTAAGGAGAAAAGGAAAATTCACTACTTCTTGTGAGGTTAAAGTCACTTCCCAGTGCAAGATGGCTTCTGAGGCCCAAAGAACCCCAGAGAAGCACAAAGACCTTTGTGAAAGGGTTGGAGTGAAGCTGTAACTGATCTCCAGAATGCGCTGAGCAATTGTGAGAGTGGTATGTGTGGAGCTCTCCTTGGGAGTGCAAGCTCTTCTCAGAAGGACACACTGACAGCCAGCTGGACAGCCAGCCACAGAAAGCACCTTGAATGCCTAATGCAGAGCTAAGTGCCCTCTCTGAGCGTGGGCTCCTTCCTGATCACACAGTTCCCAAAGCAACATGAGAAAAGAACCAGAAGACGATGTTTTAAATGCAGTGTTGGGGGTAATTATACTGCTAATTATGTATAAGAAACACTCAGCACTGTTTATGAATATAATTAAAAAGTAGAATTAGCCCAAACTTTGGAAGAGATGGGAAACCAAGCTAACTGTGCTGTGGTATTTACATTAGTAAAAGCAATCATGACTTGTTTAGAATAGTCTTACATAAAAGGACAAATGTTATTTATCTTTGCTTGTGTTTTAGCCTTTCGTTTTTTGCATAGTCCCAGCTGCTGTGTTCAGAGCGACTGCAGCCTGGACCGACGTGAGTGTGGCAGCGTGGTCCACACAGAGGCACAGATGTCTTCTTTACGAATGCCACGGCTAACAGAACTTATCCCCAGCACTCGTCTCTGCCTCCATGTGCATGTTGTCTGAGGCTTTAGTTTGTCTTTCCTCATTTCTGGAATTGTCAATGTTGGTCAATTTTCCCTCCATAATTAGATGCTAAGAGAAAACAGGTTTCAAATACGGAAGTATGTTCCAGTGACCACAATATGGCTGTGCACTGGAAGATGGCAACATGCTTCATTCTGACCGGATTCTGTTACAGCAATTAATGTCACCCTCATGTCACTGTAGAGAGTTAACTGTGTGAGCCATTACAAGGGCTTCATTACACATGAACAAGAGCATAGCAGTTTATTGTTATTATTAATTATTAATGCTCAAAGCCTATTATTTGGGGAAACATTCATCCAGCAGTAATGAGAGACTCAAGAAATTAATTTAATTTTATTCAATTAAATAAACACATGAACAAAGGTTAAAGATAGATTTGGACCAAGTTCTCTGCATTACCAACCCAGAATTCATAGACTATGCAATGTATCCTTCTTTAACAGGCTATTTTTTCCAACTTTAAATTTCCAGCAGGGTAAATGTATTAAGGCCAGTGAATCATGACTAATGAAAGTTATAAATAAAAGCTTCTTTTCCCTCGACATTTGTCCACAAGAAGAACATGCTCGTTTCTGCTAACGCCTGTTTTATTTCTAGGGTGAAAACAGGCATTTTGCTTTCCAAACATAGACAGCAGTAGGGCTCAGGTCGCTCCTCCAGAACACCAAATGCAAAGGCAGAAGAGCGCTCTGCGCAAGGCTTCTAAGCCACACACGGACTGCATGTGAACCGCTTCTAAACCGCACACGGACTGCACACGGCTTTGTATGCAATGCCCTGCAAATGTATCCTGCGGGCTATGTGGAAAGAGGCCAGCAGTTTCTGCCTCCCTTGACTACCCAGCATGATACGCTCTGGCAGGGACCCTTCTGGGCCTTTCGTTTGTTCAGTGGACTACAAGGATACCTGGAGCTCAGCTACTCCGGGCATCTTGGACCAGGACATGCTCAAATGTTCTTGTCTTATAAAACCTGGATAGATTCTTAAAGGGAAAAAGAGCCTACTGTTACTTGGAAATATGTCAGAGATGTCTTAGAAGCAAATAGCTGGTCCTTGGTAGAGTCAAGAGGGTGGACAACATGTCACAAGACCACTGTCATGCTTAGTGACTGCCTCCTGAGAGCCACAGCTTCCCAGAACAAGGTTACCTAGCACCCCCACCCACCCACCCCCCTACCCATTTCTGACTCTAATCTAAAATGCTGGGACTCACCCCTAAGTCAACCAAGCAGGCAGCCCCTAGGCAGATGAATCCCACTACAAGAGCCACCAGCTTTGAACTGGTTTTCCACGAGGAGAGCCTAACCTTGAGAGAGCCCCGACTTGGAACTTCCCACAGGGCCTTAGGGAAGGTCCTTGAGTCCCCATCCCCTGCCCAACCAATTAATGTAAAGGTGACCAGGACCACCAATCATTAGGTGCCTAGTTGCTGTTGCTATAATCTGCCCTCAAAAATGATATAAAAAGCTATGAAAGAGAAGTCGCCTCTCCTCTGGGTGCAGGACAACCACAGCATACTGGAACAATGAGCCTCTTACTTTTGCATCGAACTCCCTACTTGAGTCTCAGTTGGGGGGTCTCCCAGTAGCTAAGGCTCACTTTGAGTCTTACAACCTAAAGAGTTTCCACTTAAAATTGGAATTTCAGAGCCAATTATTTATTTATATGTACTCATAGCACAGTATTTGGGGGGGGGGAGGGGGAGACATAGGACTAGAGAATGTGATGGTTATTTTTACATTGCTGTGACCTGACAAAAATCAGCTTAAGGGCAGGGATGGTGATGATGGTGATGATGGTGATGATGGTGATGATGGTGATGATGGTGATGGTGGTGATGATGATGATGATGATTTGGCCTACAGTTTCAGGAGGTTTTAGTCTAATATGGCAGTAGGTGAGGCACAACTCAGACATGTGTGGCAGATGTTGTTCACATCCCAGAGGCCAGGGAGCAGAGGAGGAGACCAAACTCAGGTGGGTAGACGGTTCAAAGGCCTGTCCTTCCACCTCCTTCCACCATCTATGCCTCCTAATGGCATTGCCAGCAGGAGAAGACCAAACCACGGCCTGCCGGGCTTTAGGTTCAAACCACAGACTGTCCCCAGGTCTTAGGGCCACACTACAACAGGGAGTATCGCGTGGCAACTGGGATCCCCAGGATTCAGCACTGAGTAGCAGGGTGCCTCGAGTCACTTCAATAATTCCTAAGACCGTCCCTCCAGGCGTGTGCACGCTCCTGAGCTGCCTCGGGACCGCCTAGTCTGAACATTGTCTGCAGCTAGTGGAGAGTTGGTTGAGAAATTTAAAATAGCAGAGTTTTCATGTCGTAGATGCTCTTACTGTTGGGACCTAAGTAAATGTCAGGGCCTGCCTGACTGTCACCTGGTTAGCTGCCATTATAGGGAACCTCCTCCTGGGCTTCTGCTGTTACTAGGAAACTTTCTATAGCCACGGGTGGTTACATAGTCTATTATGTTCTGTGTCCTTGGAAACCAATCACAATAGAAGCTAGTAGAACTGTTTTGAATAGTTACCCATAATAAGCTCCGAGCAAACCAACCACCCAACAGCACTTTCTGCACTTGTGTATAAGTTTTTACGGTATGAGCTACCCCTGGGATGAACCCTAACGTAAGAGAGACACCTGCACCGATATAAGAAACTATTTGGAATAAGACTTCCATTTTGAGTAGGGGTCAAGTAAAGTTTAAGTTCTCCCTGGGAACTGACATCCTACTTGGCAGAAAGAGACACGGGCGTTGGTAACTGACACCCTGGTTGGCAAGTTGAGACATGAATGCTACGCAAGCCCCATCCTGGTACACAAATTAAGACAGGAATGTTAGACAAGGCGAGTCCCCGCCACACTTGAGTGCCCTAACTAATGGAAACAGGCTAAGTGTACAGCAAAGACACGTTCCTAAGGAAGTCCCCTATCCCTAAACCCTGATTGGTGGAATAACTTGGCACAGATGTTTGTAGATCTCAGGCTTAAAAAGCCCTGTAGGACTCAGGGTCACAGACCAGTTCCTGGATTTGAACTGTGATCCTGGTCAATCAGTCCTGGAGCATATGCTCGGTAAGCAATCCCTATCTGACTGAGGTGGTGTGGTTTGTAAGTGTTGGACCCAACACTTACAAAGAAGTAAGATTTGTGTTTAACACATTAAAGAAACAGTATTTAGCTTTTGCTGCAAATATTTCAGCCTAACATAAATGGTTTTGTTTTTAGAAATAAGTAGCATGCATTTGCCAAAACTCTTCAATTTAGAAGCGCTGTAGTCCTGGTGACTGGGGAAGGGAGAGTCTAGCAGGCTGATAAGGGGAACACATAACTCCCACTGTGGTGAGGCTCTTAGCCACTAAGTCCTCCCAACTTAGACCTCACCCAAAAGGTGGACACAGAGCACGGCCCCATTTGCTGTACTTTCAAGAGTGACTTGGGAGAGAGGTAGCTAAGAGGAGCAGAACATGTTCCAGCTTCCTCTTTGAGGAACACACATGTACATTACTGGGAGGGGAAGAGGAGGAAGCAGACTCGCTCCCTCCAAAAAGACACTTGCAAGGCATGTGGAGATATCTGTGCAGCATTGCAGCGACACGGGTTCCCATGCAGAGTTAGGAGTTGGAAATAGCCAGTTTACCAAAGAAAAAAATACAAAGGACCAGTAAACATTTTAAAAGGTGTTTCACATAATTAGTCATCAGGAAAATGCAAATTGAAACTGCGTTGAGAATCTACCTCTGCTATCATTAACAGCAGGTTGCATATATATATATATGTATATATATAGATGTAGTTAGTGGCTGCTGAGGGAGGAGAAGCCATTTTTCTTTGGGGGTGTGGCTACTGTGTTACCCATGTTTCAGGGAATGCTTTACTACAAACATGGACAATGCCAATTACACTCAGCGGACTATAAAAAATAAAGAATAGAGACGATCACAAAGGGGGGACATTTCGGGGGAGGGAGGGGGCATAGATATGATCAAGACATACATGTACACATACATGATTTTTTAAGATGCCAGTTTAGTACTGTAGACGAAAGTTTGAGTGCCTGAGGGCGATGTGAGAATTGAAAAGAGTGCCATCATGTGGCTCTGATTTAATGTCTATTTTCCCAGTTAAAAAGCAAGACACATTATTTATGCCAATATGTACACTCTATACATATGTGTATACAATATGTATATGTGTATATGTATATATAGGTAGTGATGCATTGTTAATAATGTTTCAGTCAATGGTAAACTGAATACATGATGGTAAATCCTTCCATAGGATTAGCTTGAGCTGAACTCTACTTATTGCCAAATGAAATCTCAGCCATAGCTACAGTTTGTACGAGTTCTTATAATGAAATGACCTAATACATTTCTTACAATATACCCCCGTTATTAACTATTAAGTGACTGTACACATATGCAGTCATTATATTAAACATATATTTACATATTATTATGTATTGCATTGAATGGTTCCCAAGTGAATCAAATGTTTCCAGTTAGAAGTATATGTACATATGTGTGCTTTTAAAAGAGCATTAACCAAAACTCTGGAGACTGGGGGAGGGGCTCTTGAGAATAAAACAGGCTTTATTGTACAGATGTTAGTCAGAAGAAGACCACATGGTCCTTGGACAAGTTACTCAACTCCCAGCAGGAAGGCAAAGTAGCAGTTAGTGATACGTTTGCTAGAGCTAAGACCCACAAGTGTTTTCATAATGGAAACTTGGGGAGGAAATACAAGGGGCTTACACTGAGACTGCACTGGCTGCAGGTAAGACAACGCCAAGGGGGCGGGCAGGGATGCACCTTACGGAGAAGCACTTGCTGCTGCAAGGCTGCTTATTTCCTTCTGACACGGTAGTGTGTGACGACATCCAGTGTGTGTGAATCACCTTGGCAGATGGTCCCGTGGGCACTCTTGTGGGAGATTCTTGAGCACATTAATTCACGTGGAAAGCCCACCCTTTTCTCCGTTATTGAGCGGGAAGTCCAGGCACGCATATGATGCTTTTTGATCAAGTCTGTCCCTCACTCCTCCCCTCCAGTCCTTCCATTCTCCCGACACCTCCATCCTCTCCAAATCTCGTATGTTCTTTTCATCTTTTAACGCCTGGTGTCCACTTAGCACTGCCGGTATGTGTGCATGCAGAACACCTATTGGAGCTCTCCCAGGACAGTTCCCGGAAGGAAACGGGCTCTCTCTCGGTCTCAACAGCCACCGGTTGCCAATAGTGCCTCAGCTAGGGGTGGGATTTCCTGACCATCTCCCACATCCGTGATGATATTTTGTCTGCCTTGATCCTGTGCAGGCCTGTGCACGCAGTCACATCTGTTGTCAGTCTATATGTGCAGCTTCCAAGTCGTGCCAAGAAAACACTGGGTTTTGTTAGTTACCTGCTGCCTCTGGCTCTGGCTCTGGCTCTGGCCTTGGCTCTGGCTCTGGCCCTGGCTCTGGCTCTGGCTCTGGCCCTGGCTCTGGTTCTGGCCCTGGCTCTGGCTCTGGCTCTGGCCTTGGCTCTGGCTCTGGCCTTGGCTCTGGCTCTGGCCCTGGCTCTGGCTCTGGCTCTGCCTCCGGCTCTGACTCCAGCTCCAGCTCCGGCTCCAGCTCTGGCTCTTACAATTCTTTTGAGCCATCTTCCAGGTTGATCCCTGAGCCTTACTTAGGAGGAGGGAGTGCCATACAAATGTCCCACTTAGGGCTGATGGCTCCACAATTTCTCATTCTCTGCACCCTCTACTGTCACTAGAAGGTTCTCTAGTGAGGCCTGAGAGCTCTACTTATCTGTGGTTATAATGATATGTCTTTAGCAGTCTGTTTAACACTATGTGTATTTAGAAGAATAGTAGTGGGGGTTCTTCTGTACTATCTAGCCTCAGGTTGGCTCTGTCAGTGGTGCCAGATTTGAGCCCTGTCTTGTGGAGTGGGCCTTAGACCCACCCAGAGTGTGTTTGGTTGCTCCCATAACATTCATGCCATGTTCTAACAGTTGGCATATCTTGCCACACAGTTGTTTTTGCAGCTCACAGGGTTCACAGCTGGGTAACACTGATGAGTGCTTTTCTCCCACGTAGCATACACAGTACCTTCCAGCACTATAAAAGAACTAGCCAGTAGGGATGAACCTTCCAGGCCGGTACCAGATTGATTTCTCCATGCTCTGTGACTTAGGTATGGTGTCTTCAGCAATAGTGGGAAAGATCCATCGTAACTGTGGGTGGGATCATTCCCTAAGCAAGGGATTCTGGATTGCATAAAGTGGGGAAAGCAAGCTGGGCACTAGCAGACATTCATCACCTTGTTTCCTCATTGTGAGCTTCAAGCTCCTGCTTCCTTGCCTTTTACACCACGAAGAACTGCTCTTTGAGTATGAGCCAGAGTAAACACTTCCTTCCTTAATCTGCTTCTGTTAGTGTCTTATCGCAGCAACAGGAAAATAAGCTAAGACATGGCACCTGATGTTTGATCATTCAGAAAATCACAGTTTCTGTGTATTAATACACTCAGGACAGGGAACAGTCTTGGTTGGTTCTCCCGACAGCGGCGAGCTGATTAACTGCCTTTATCTGTCTTCTCATCCTTCCTCTAGTTGGAGACATTTTGGGACTTTTCTCCTTTCAATAGGTTCGCTATAGGAACCTACAGGGATGATAGTGCGTGTATTATGTGCATATATCACGGATGATAGTGCGTGTATTATGTGCATATATCACGGATGATAGTGCGTGTATTATGTGCATATATCACGGATGATAATGCGTGTGTTATGTGCATATATCACGGATGATAGTGCGTGTATTATGTGCATATATCACAGATGATAATGCGTGTGTTGTGTGCATATATCACGGATGATAGTGCGTGTATTATGTGCATATACACCCAAGTGTATGTAAATACACTTCAGTTCTGATCCCTATCATCTAACTCAGAACTTTAGTGATTTTTATCATGGATGCTTTGACTATGACCATAGAATAATAAAATAAGTCCCCAAATATGGGTAGAGATAGAACAAAGAGGAAGATGTAATTTAGTGTGAGATGACCAGCTTCCTGACAAACAGGAAGACATGGGAATTACTTCAAAGTGCACTACTTTATGCTTTCCGGAGCACTAAGAAGCAAAACTGAAATCAAGAGAATCAGAAGAAGCTGTTCATTGGCCCCAGGTGGGCTAGCCCCGACTGCCACTGAAGGATGTTTACTGTCATTGTTTTACATAAAGCCAGCCAGTGAAGAGGAAACTCTTGTACGTGGCAGTAGACAGGCTTTACTCCCCAGTTAAGATCCCACCCCATCGTCCCTGCTGGCCTGCCTGGGACACCTGCAGAGACAGGAGCCCAGCATAGCAGCCCTCTGAGAGGCTCCACCCAGCAGCTGACTCAGACAGGTGCACATACCCACAGACAAATATTGGACTGAGGTCTGGGACCTCTATGGAAAAGTTAGGGGAAGGGCCGACAGCCCTCAAGGAGATGGCAACCCCACGGGAAGACCAGCACCATCAACAACCTGGGCCCCTGAGAGCTCCCAGAGACTGAACCACCAACCAAAGAGCATACACTAGCTGGTCCGAGGCCCCAGGCACATATGTAGCAGAGGGCTGCCATGTCTTGACTCACTGAGAGAGGATGTGCCTGCAGAAACTTGAAGCACCAGGGTTGGGGGTTATGTAGGGGGGTTGTCCTCTCAAAGGCAAAGGGGAGGGGGGAACTCTGCAAGGGGGGACTGGGAGGGGGCAGTATTTGGGGGTGTAAATAAATAGTAATAAAAAATTCCCGCCCCATACACATTGCCTGATAGAATGGTGCCCTTGACTTAAACACCCAGGGGCAATGGTATCTGTCTTCTAGTGTGTGTGTGTGTGTGTGTGTGTGTGTGTGTGTACTCCTCCTGCAGACACTGACAGCCAGCATGGCTCTAGGGAAGGCTCTCTTCTGGGCCCACACTGGAATCAGAGTGCCTGCGTTCAGACCCGGGCTTCTCTACCCACAAGGCACACAGCCACACTCAGCTTGGCTGGCTTCTTTAAGCCTTGGCTTTTCAACTCTAAAATGAATATGATAATGGTGCTTACTTCAAGAATGGTGCTGCAGAGCAGATGGGAAGATGGTGTCTGGTGGAGTTAGTTAGTGCTTGAAAGAGCTTAGGGCATAATGTGTGTTAGTAGCGGTATTCACATTCAGTCATCATCATCATCTATATCATCATCATCACCATCACTATTGTGTTCAAAGCATCAAAGGACAGTCAGTGTGAAGGGGGTGTGGCAATGAGTATTTTGGGAAAGGTAAGCTTATGACTCAGCCTTTGTTCCTTCCCTGACTGTCAGGCCCCAAAGACGAGGGGTTAATATAAACAGGATGAGTTCCACAGAGCAGGACCACAAGACGGAACAAAGCCACCTGTGTGGCATGGGACATAAACAATGTCATCTTAACATTTGAGCTTAATACTTATGCTGTACATGCCCAGAGCCACCTTACAAATACTCAAACAGCAGATGAAGGGAGACGTCTTTGTCCACCATCCTGAACCTAGGTCCGTCCTTCCATGCCCTGTCCAGAAAGGAATATGCAGTATGTACACCATAAATGGATTCAGCTTCCACACTGCTCTGCAATGTCCTTCAGCAGCGTCTGGAGAGGTTTCCATGTGACTACTCATAAACAGTTCTACCTCATGGATTCTTTCCCATTGTGCCTCTTACCCCTCATCACGGTGGCTGGCATCAGTGGTGAGCAGCATCCCTTGTGTCCCTCAGTCTGTTGAGACTGCCAGCTCTAAATGGAGAGAGACCACAAGCTCACTGTTAACCCACTCGCTCCTGGCTTCAGCTTCCTGATCTACTGATGAGAGGCCTTGTTTCTAAATTCCCACACAGCTATGCTAATAATCCCTGTTTTGGGTTTTGAGACAGAGATAAAACAATCTTTTCTAAAACTCAGAACAAAGAAAGTTGTGTCAGTGTGCAAAAGCTGATAGCCCCAGGGAGATGCTTCACACCAACAGGACATGCATCCCACAAAGTGGGGTTTGTTCAGAGAGTCTGTCTGACTTCACTCTCTTAACTCATACAGAGTACACAATAGAATGCGGGCCTATTCTACATGCCAAGAGTCAAGGTACTTTGATTTATTCCCAGATTAAATAATGCAGTTGGATTGTTTGTTGAAGTGTTAGCAGATCTGAGAAGAATGTGATTAAAAAGAAAGGATGAGTGCCCCCAGAGGGTATACTCAGTCTTTTGTTCAGTGTTTATTGAGCACCTACTATATGCAGTGGTGGGAATATTAAAGAAAATGGTCTGAGAACCTCAAAGTCTTAGTCATTGATGCTGTCTTCCTGTGGGGTGTGTGAGATTGTGGAGATTTTCTCTTGCTGCCCAGCCCCTCTCCAAAAAGTGTCTATGTGCTGTTGAGGAATTTTGATAAAGCCTTTGAAAGTTGCTTGTCAGTTTGCTTCCCTAATCACTGGAGGAAAATAACAGTGACCTTCTCATTCTTGTTTTTATTTTTTATCATTGCTTTTAGAACATACCAAGCACCATGACTGAGAGCAAAAAGGAGATTCTCTTTCACCAGTAACTGGGAAAGAGTGGCCAGTTAGGGTATGAATGAGCAGCGTGATCACTAAAACTATCAATTTGACCAGATCTGAAAACAGCTACAAGACAAAGCCCTGTGTGGGGTGTCTAGATTAGTCTAAATCAAGTGGGAAGATCATGCCTAAACTCCGTGGGCTGAGGTCCTGGGTCTGATAGCTGCCTCATTTTCCTGCTGCCGTGGCCCTGCCACAAACTGTGGAGCCAAACTCAGGCTGCCTTTGTCGGGAATTTTGTCTCAGTAATGAGAGCAGTCATTACTGCAAACAATGAGCCCGAGTGTGGGGAGTGTGGAAAAGTTAACTGTGAAGGCTGTAGCGTTGGATGCGAAGGAAGGATCATGGCAACTTCCTTCTCCCACTTCCTTCCGGGTTAGCTTTGAGTCATTGCGACGAAAGGCCCGAGATCAACAACGTACAACATGCAGGATTTATTTTAGCTCAAGCCTTCAGAAGTCTTCACCAGCCACTTGGCCTGGTGACCTTTGACCTGTTAGGAGATGATACATCACAGTGGGAGGAAGCTGATCACCTCATGACAACCAAAGAAGCAAAAGAAAAACCAAAGGACCCAGGCGCAGTCAGACCCATCCAGGGTACATTCCCAGCCACGGACTTTCTCCAGAGAGGCACCACCCCTTAAAGTCCCCCGCTGTTCCTAAAACTGCGATGCCATCAGTGATTTCAGACCTCTCACGAGCCAGTCGCCCCCAAACAGCCCACCTCTTAGCACTGCTGCACTGGGGACAAAGCCTTCAAGACCCGAGCAGGAGGTAAGCCTTTGGATTCAAACCAGCTCCACTTTCGAATTACAGTAGGTAAGACACGGGGCGCTCACAGCCTCCTCTGTCTTCAGGTGCTAAGCCCTTGAGAAGAAGGGAAGGTCAACCCCCTTGTCCCCAACTCACATTCTGAGTCTTGTACTCAATGTCAACTGCATTCGACCTCTTAACAGTGGTCTCCACCCTGGTCCGTTCTTTATCTCATAGTCCCCAAGAGAGTAACATTATTTGTTCTAGAGAGTTCTTGAAGAAACTGTTTTGCTTCGTTTGGTTTGGTTCTGTTTGTTTTTGTTTTGTTTGTTTTTGTTTTGTTTTGTTTTTCTTTGAGACATAGTCTCACTATGTAGCCTGTCACCTTGGAACTCACTATGTTGACCGGGCTCACCTTGAACTCATATTCACCTGGTTTTGTCTCCTGAATTGCTGGAATTAAAAACATGAATAGGTTTTGTTTGTTTGTTTGTTTTTTGAGATAGGGTCGGGTTGTGTAGCCTATGCTGCCCTCAAATTTGCCATGATGCTGTCTGTCTCCTGTCTCCCTAGTGAGTACAGGCATGTACCATATCTGGTAGAAATGAGGGTTTTAACGAAGGATTGGGAGTATTTTAAGTCTCACAGTTTTTGTTGCTGTTTTGTTTTGTTTTCTGAAGCCCTTCAAATCTCCCCCAAGTGCCTTGCTAACACCAGCAGTTCCATGACTTTGTCTAATTTCTCTTTTCAACCTTAAAACTTGAGAGGAAGAATCGTGGAATAAAGTTGCCATCTGCCTGTGATTCATCAAGACAGAACAGACTACATACAGGCTGTGAGTTATTTTTAATGTGAACTGAATTCACAGTGAGTTAAAGCTAGAATATTTGTATACTTTGGCAGAAGTACTCTAAGCCCCTAAATCTGTGTTGGGTTGAAATTCTTAAAAATATTCTATGTAGATTGCTGGTATGCAAATGTTCATTTTCTGATAAATCATTAAATTTATATTAATTTTATGTTAGAAATAACAGTTGACTAATTTAAATTTGTTCTGTTTAAATGGAAAGAGATGAACTATTGAAATTAAATTTCAGTTTTGATTGAATTAAAACTCTACTTTTGAATATATATTGAAATAATTCCTTTGGGAATACAATCTATTTTTCACTAATATAATAGTTGGAGTTGATGGACTGAGAGATGCCTGGAGAATTAGGAAGAACTCCCCTGAGTGAATCTATGAGGGCGTTTTCAGAGAGGATTAGCCAAGAAGTGAAGACCAGAATCATCCTATGGGTTGGGATACCCAGATAAAACAAAAGGCGATGCCGAAGCCTATTTATGTAGGCAGACTCCACCCACCCTGACCCCACCCTCATTCTCCTCTTGCTTCCTGTCCACTGTAATTTGAGCTGTTCTTTTCCTTCACACCTCTCAGCCCAGACGGACTGACACCTCTGAAGCTGTGAGCCCCAGCAGGAGAGAGTCTGACTTACAAAGCACATTCATACAGGAGAAGTAGTGCCTTTGTGTGCCTCACTGTGGCTTGGAGGCCCTTGAAACCAATTTGTGAGAGAAATTTGGGAAAGCCCTGAGAGGCATGCTAGGGAAACCATGGAGAACGCTGTACACTCAATTTCAGGGCTTATTGTGGTGGGAGTTAAGAAGACCAAAATGCAACGTCTATGCTTGTGAGGTTTCAGATAGAAATGAAAACCCGATTAAGAATTGGATTTAGAGGCCAGTAGTGTTAGATTCTGGCATCGAATTTATCTACATTTAGTTGGTGTCTTGAGATGGTTGGAGTCTTTGAGTTGAAAAGGTAGTAGGATAATTCATCTGGTAAGCAGCATTGAAGGTGGTCCAGCATTCAGGCTATGGTTTGGGTTTTGTTGATTGCTTTTAGTCAAGTTTACAGTGAGAGTGGTGTACAGCATGAAAGGTATGGAAGCTTACAGGGCTCCAAGGAAGGAGAGGCAGGGACAGTTAGGGCCAGGGCAAGTTGGCTGCTGAAAATTCAGGACAACAGGGAAGAGGCCTTGAAGGCATCTGTGGGGTTAGCTGAACCCCACACATCACAGGGTCAACGTCGCGAAAGGTTTCTGCTGCAGTTGGTCTTGTTTAGTCTCTGTGGAGGGGATTGAGACAAGGTCTCACTATGTAGTCCAGGCTGGCCCAGGACTATCTAAGCTAGCCTCATTCATGATGATTTTCCTGCATCAGCATGCCACTGAGTGCTGAGATTAGAGGTGTGTACCAACATGCCTGGCCCAAGGGTGTAAAAACTTTGACTCGTTTGGAAGACTCCATGGGGGAGAGAGTACTGGGGAACCCCGATTGCACTTGGGCACCCTGAGAACTTATATACAACCCCCCTACCCATTCTCCATCCTGGCACTCAGGGGCCACTGGGACACTACCCGAGGGTTCCAAGGATGGCTCAAGCTGATGACAGAACTGGGCATCTGAGTGCTGCTAGTTTTATAGCCACAGAGGCTTCTACTCAAAAGGAACCCATAGAGGTCAGGGAGTGTGTGACTGGGTCAGGATCCTTTCAGGTAGCCCTTGAGAAGTGACACAGGAAGTAGAGACACAGTGTTGACCTCAGAGGCCAGGAAAGTGGACTACTACTAGTTGAAAATCAAATGTGAAGCTCCCATCATGGCACCGTGCCCAGTGTCCCATGAGGAGCTAGAGGGCTTAATTCCTGTCCCACCCAGTTTCAGTCTTGCTCTTGTCCCATCTCACTCTTCTCTGTCCTACTGCTCCTCCTTTTTAGAATGGGGGTGCTTACTTTGTGCCCATGGATTAGAAGTATGTACCCCAGCCAAACACATACACACACACACACACCACACTCCCTCTCTGTTACACACACACACACACACACTCTCTCTCTCTCTCTCTCTCTCTCTCTCTCTCTCTCTCTCTCTCTCTCTCTCTCACACACACACACACACACACACACACACATGCACGCACACAGTGTCAAGTTTAAACACTTGCCTTGAGTCTCAGAGGATATTTGAACAATGTTGGAGTTGTTGAAGGCAGTGGGGACACATTTGAAGTCAGATGGAATATATTTTGCATTGTGAGGCCAGTGATGTTATGTTACAAGCAGTAGCTTGTGCATCAGATAGACACTGGACTGAGATCAACAAAGCACGACTTTGGGTGCTTTTGTGAGTTTTGAAAAGAGAATAAAATCGGTGTTAGCATTTCGTTTAGGCTCTGCCCCATAGTTACCTGGCAACCGCCAGGTGTGCCTGACTCACTATAAAAGGGGCACTTGCCCCTCCTCTCTCTCCCTTCTCTTCTCCTCTTGCTCCTGCTTCTTACCCTTTCTCTCCCCATTCCCTTCCCCCCTCTCTATCCACCTGCTCATGGCCGGCCTCTACTCTTGTGTTCTCTCTCTCTCTCTCTCTCTCTCTCTCTCTCTCTCTCTCTCTCTCTGCCTTTCTCTTAACTCCCCACCCCCCCCATGCCCTAAATAAACTCCAGGGGGAAGGGATACCTCAGCCTGGGTCCGCAGAGGCACCCCTTCCCCACACCATACCCGGCCTCCACCAAGCTCATTCCTTCCTTTCTTTTTACAAAGACTCCCCCTAAGTGTGAGCAGAGCAACCTCCAAGGCAAGGGCCCAGGTGGGGTGAAGAGAAGAAAACCTGCCAGCCAGGGTGTTCTGCTCACTTCAGTTGCTGGTCTCTGCCATACTGTCCCCAACATGATGGACAGAGACCTCTGAAGCCAGGAACCTATCATTTCTCCAGGAAGTTGTCTCTGACAGGTGTTCTGTTACAACAGCAACAAGCTTCCATAGCAACCAAGGCCATCCTTAGCAACGGCACAAAGAGCGAAATGAAAATGTAACTTTCTTCCGAGTTTTCATTCCAGCAGATCAGGTTTTGGTAAGATTTGGTTCTGTTTCAGGCGCTTATATATAAATGCTATCCCACAGAAAGATTTCCAGGTGTATAAAAAGGTACAGAACTGTGTTATGCACTCAGTCCTGGGGAGGGACCAATGTGTACTGAAAACGTGGGTGGTCCTTCAGGTCCCAGGCTGGGATTCCAGGCCGCTGCATGCTGAAAGTCTTCCTTACAGGTTGGTGATCTATGAGACTCTTTGAACTTCTCTCCCTCACCGCACATGGCTTTGAGCCTTTCTCAACTTTTTCCTTATATAAACCTTATTTTGCCCCTGGGATTGAGGTAAACAACCTTGAAAGATTTTAGAAGCATTGTTTTCAAATAGAAACCTATCCTACTTCAGCTGCTGAAAAGCACTAGTCGCTGCCTGGCTATTGGTCATAACTTAACCCCTCCCCCTTTAGATCTCTCACAGACTGGGTTGGTTTTCTAGACAACAACATATAAGGCCTGGTGTGGGTCACAGATGTCAGTAAACACCAGCGCATCAAGGAAGCCTTTTTTAATTACTGTTTCTTTCTCTTGTTCACACCGTGAAACCCAGCTAGATAGATGAGCCTGAAGTTTAATGCAAAACGAAAAGATTCCAAGTTCTTCAAAACTGGCATTCTCAGAGCTGTCATCTTGCCTTTCTATATTTTAGAAACAGACTTCTGGACGCTATGATCATATTTAAACCGGCTCTGCAAATTCCAGCAGGAGATTGTGTCCGAATCGATGCCAGGCCTGCTCTGCCGACTGCCCTTGCTTCCTCCTAGCCAAAAAGAGAAGCCATTTTCATAATTATAACTTTACTTTGAAAACTGCTTAAGCATTCAGCATACACTAACCATGTTCCTTGAGAATCATGGTACAGAGGAGAAAAGGAAAAACCTTACAGCACCAGGCAGAGTTCAAGCGAGACGCTAATGAGACTCTACAGCAACGGGGCAAAGCACACTTCAATCGGCAGACTGCAACTGTGGCCGCTCTACAGGCTTTAGTAATTTTTCAACTAACCTGGCACTAATTTGTTCAAAATGCTTCCTCCAGAACTTTTTAAAGTATGCAGGGTACACCTAGTGGCATGAGGTCCTTTCCTGTGGCATCAGACAGCAAGGACTGTAGCTGGGCTCTTCTTTTCACCACCCTTTAGACCCACCCTTGGTTTCACCCCATATCACTAGGTAGGAGAGAAAGAAAATAGAGGGGAGAAAGAGAGAGAGAGAGAGAGAGAGAGAGAGAGAGAGAGAGAGAGAGAGAGAGAGAGAGATATCCTGGAATCTAATTTCTTTCTTCTTGTCTTTCCTTTGAGCACAACTCCTAACAGATTACGACCAGCATCTCTGAACAACCAACAACCACCCACCCTGCCTATCAGGGCTCTAGCATGTATGTACCCTCTGAAAAGTTCTCAGGATTCCAAATGTCACACAATTGCAAAAACTATCTGCAGCTGGAAAAACCACACCTCTGTTAGAGCATGAGGCAAATCATAGTCAGCTGCTGTGGACAGTCCAAGGCAGCCCATATCCCCATACCTGAGATTAAAACAAAAACACATTCTTATAATATTTCTGTGTGTTTTTTTAAAAAAGAAAATATGATTCTAGAATTCTCAAAACTTGTCATTACAAAGGGCTTCACCACAGAGCTTCTCAGCAGCTGCAAAGCCCAGGAAGAGAAGTGGACTTTGGATCCAGTTTCCTTATATCTTCCCACCTTGTCCAGGTGTCTGTGCCTTAGACACATTTTGTATAATTCTCTTTGGTTGTTGCAATAAAACAATAGGAACTAATAGAGGGAAGGGGAGGGGAGGGAAGGGGAGAAGAGAAGGAGAAAGAAAGGAGGGGAGGGGAGAGGAAGAGAGGAGAAGAGGGAAGGGGAGAGAAGGGGAGGGAGGAGAGGTGTTCTACTGGGCACTTCCAGACACAGAGCAAAAGGCCTCACTTCGTTCTTATTTTGTATTCTCCAACTCTGCCATCTCTTTTTAAAATTTTCAGGCTGGGTGTTCAGAATATAAATCTACTCCCTGTTATCTCTGAACACGGATCTCCCTTCTCTAAGCCACATGTATTCAACAGATACTTATGAAGCTTGTGTCTGTCAAGGAGTTTGCTAAAGGATGCATACTTGAATATTTAGTGCACTGAATTCTCATCAGAGAGAAACAACACACAGCAGAATGAAAAGGCCTGTATTACTGCATGGCACCAAGTGCTGTAACATGCTCTATTACAGTGCAAAGTAACATGTTCTATTACGGTGCACAGTAACATGTTTTATTTTAGTGCACAGCACCAAGTGCTGTAACATGGAAGGCAGAGCCATGGGAAGAGAATAAAGAAGGAAGGCTTGATCTGGTTTGGCGGGAAAGGAAAGTTCTCCAGGAGAGCAGGTTTGGTCAGACTCCAAATGAGGAAAGAGAGTTGTGTCTGAGAGAGGGGCAGCAACTGTAGTATTCAAGGTAAGAACAAGGTTTTTTCTGTTCTGTAAAGACAATGAGACAGCATGGCTGGTGTGACACGGTGTAGGCAAAATAGATAAGATCAGCTGTGTCTATGAGGCCAGGGAATGAGAGTCCTATTGGGCCACATGGCTCTTCAGGGTATATTCAGTGACAGGGAAAAAGGGTACAGGGTACCCTGGAGCTGGAGTTAATGCGGTTGTGAGCTACCTGACATGGATGCTGGGAAATGAACAAATGATCTCAGGTCTTCTGGAAGAGCAGCAGTACTCTTAAGCACTGAGCCATGGCTCCAGCCCCAGACAGTGGGAGGATTTTAGCAGGGGAACTTCATGGTGCCTTTCTGAAGCTCAATAAAGCGGTAGAAGTGGTTTACTCTGTCTAGCAGGGACTCTCAGAGCATTTTATTCTGTGGTTACTATGTGGGTGTGACTCTTCTGCCTGGTATAGACCTTTTCTCTAATCTTTGCCCACCATGACCCAGCAGCAATAAAGACCCATTAAGGGAAAACTGGTTAACAGGATGAAAGCCTGGGAGGAGATCTAACTACACATAGTCACTCTAGTTGGGCAATCATGTGATCAAGGTGCCACCGGTCAGGAAAATAGGACCACTCCTAAGGAGGCAGTCCACCTTAAGCCATGGTAAAGAGGGGTGTGCAGTGACGATTTGAATCCTGATTTCTTTAAAAAAACAAACAACAAAACAAAAACCAAAAAACAGAAATACTATACGTTTCCAAGGTGTGGGATATGGGGCTGCTTCAGATTGTCCAAAGCATCTGACTTTGATTTGCCTTGTGTGTGATTTTGCCAGCCACAAAATTTGCCTTGTGTGTGATTGTGTAACGTTTGGGATTGTGGGGACCTTTCAGAAGGTATATGAATACTAGGGCTCTGAGAGTTGTGGTGGGTTGTTGGGGTGTGGTTGTTTGCTGTTGGTTGTTGTTGATCATGTTTATTAAGTAGTTGTGTGCAAAGAAGAAGCAAGAAAAAATTAGATATCCTGATAACGAAGATCAAACTTGCCCCACGGAACTTGGTTTCCCTAACTAGCAGGAAGTAGTCTAAGGGTATTGTCACCCTTCCCCTCTATCCGTTTTTCTTTTCTATCTGCTGTCAGGGGGTCAAAAGGGTGGGGAAAGAGTGGAGAAGGGTGGAAGAAAGAAGAAAGCACCAAGTAGCCAAAGTCCAGCTATACAGGTGGAATAATTTTCACCTGGTGAACTACTGTGCTCTTCCCAGGGTCCCCATCCCCAGTGCAGTGGCTATAAGCTCCGTGGTGTTCTGTTGGGTTTGCCCACCTTTCTGAAAATTGGCTCAGAAATATATAGCCTTTTCTTTCTCTTTTTTTGTCTGCTTCCAGGTTGACGGTCAGCACTTAAGTATGCTTTTCCTGCTAGGTTGGGCTCCATCATTCTTCTCTCCCTGCCCCCTCCACTTCACTTGTCAGAAGCAGCATTACAGGATTGACTCAGTATCCCCTCCGGGAGGCATCTGGCAGTATAAAGAGGAATATCTGGAACACAGTGCAGGAGGGGCCTGTGCTGGGGTTCTAGGTGAGACAGTCCTGCACAGTGTATAAACTGGGACCATGGCTGCTCCATAGTATGGCAAAGGGAAAAGTTTTTATTGTAGATACGAGGAAAAGCACAGCTCCAGGCATCTGGGAGAGTCCAGAGCAGAGGTAGAAAGTGGTAGACCACATATGGCCATGGGTAAGAGAGAGGGAGACACGGGGGGGGGGGGGGAGAGAGAGAGAGAGAGAGACAGACAGACAGACAGAGACAGAGAGAGGGAGCCAAGAAAGGTCAAAAGAGAGACCAAGAGAGCTCATAGCAGAAATAGTAGCAGGGTTACAAGGGGAAATGGGAGCTGCGGGGAGAGAAGCTCACGAGCTGCAGGAGGGGATGGCCAGGATATCAGCATGGGCTCTGAAATGTCAAATGGGTCCTGGAGGTCATCATGCGCTCTGGTATGCTAATAGGCACCACAGACAGCCATTTCTCTCTTCCCTTCCTCTCCTTCCAGTGAAAAAAAGAAATGGCTCCTTTGGTAGAGAGGAACTTGGCTTCACAAATTCCTGAGGGATGCTGCCTTTTGTCTAGCTGCCCAAATGGGAGGAAATAGAGTTTCCTCAGGACCTGGCACATCAAATGCGTTTCCCGTCTGAGCTTCCTATGTCATCCCTCCGGGAAGTAAACAGGCGGCAGCAAGTCCTGTGTGTAGGTTGCTCATGTTCCAACTCTAGAGAGCCTATGAAGCCTGGGCCCCAGAGGAAACTGCATGGAATGCCAGACTCAACCCTAACAAGGAAGAACTGGGAGCTTGAGGTATTTTACTGTAGCTATTATTTCTGGCAGCTTCTTGACCCACAAAATATGGACTTCTTCATCTCATCAGCTCTTTGCAAGGCTACAGAAATTCATTAAGATGTGTACTGTGCATGCTTTCATTACATTGTAAACCATAAAGCTAAGCCGCCTACCCCTCTCGACATGCAAGCTGTTAACATGATAAAAAATGCAGTCTGTGCCCCAGAGAGCTTGTAATTCAATCAGCAGAACTAAAGAGCTACAAGCCTTTATTAGACAACAAAGTAGGAAATATGCTTTCCAGATCATAGGCTGTTTACACAGACCGAACAGCTTAGATTTAATTAAGCTTGCTAATGTCAATTCTTTTTCTTTTCTGACAAAGAATATTTTTTCAAAGTAATATTTATACTATTCTAAAATGCATTAACTCAAAGATATCCAGGATGTTTCTTGGTTTTTAAGATTTTATGTCTTTTACTCCTTTTTACTGCTGTGCTTTTATTGAGAATATTACTATTTCTTATACAGCAAATTAACTTTACGGGGAGAAATTCTGACCTGCTAAAATAAAACTAAACTTAGAAATTATCAAATTCCTTACAAAATATCATGGAAAAACATTGTTTTTAGGTTTGCTTATTTTATGTATACCTGTGTGTGTGTGTGTGTGTCTGTCTGTCTGTCTGCCTGCCTGCATGCCTGGTGCTTGAAGAGGTCAGAAGAAGATGTCAGATCCCCTGGAATTGGAGTTATAGATGGTGTGGACTGCCATGTGGATGCTGGGAACCAAACCTGGGCCCTCTGTAAGAACATCAAGTGCCCTAGTCCTCAAAATTCATTTTTGTTCACAGAAAATAATGGTGCCCAGGGAGATGTTTTTGATAGTATAGGTTTGCTACAAGCATGAGGACTTGTGCTCATGTCTTCAGAGCTCATGTAAACAAGGGCAAGATAGTTACCCCAGGGCTGTCAGTAACTGTCAGTCACCCCAGTGTTGTCCATCACACATCAGTCACCCCAGTGCTGTCAGTAACTGTCAGTCACCCCAGTGCTGGGAGGCTGAGACAGGAATATCCCCGGGACTTGATGAATAGCCCTCTAGATGAGAATGATGAGTCAATAAGAACCTTATCTCAAAATATAAGGTGGAGGCCAAGTGTAGTCGAACACAACACTATCAGGAGGCAAAGGCAGGAAGACCTCCAAGAGTTCAAGGCCAGACTGGTCTATACATCGGGACCCTGTAACACCAATGGCAACAAAAAACAACAAACAACAACAACAACAGCAGCACCTCCAGAAAAAAACTAAGGTGGAGAAAGAATGAGGAAGAGACACCCAGAATTGACCTCTGACTTACCCACACTTGGGAACGCCCCCCACATACACACAAACATACACACACACACACACACACACACACACACAAAACCCTTATCCCCTCATTACATACATTCACAAAACCCTCCCACATACAGTTACACAGACTTACAAATATACACACATTCACATACACACACATATTTTAAAAAATTAAAAAAGATACTCTACCACAAATAAAAAGCAAGCTGTAGTTTGGGAGCATCTGGGCAAAATATACTAAAATATGGACTCTAACCATTTCAGGAAGATAGTGTTACTCTCCTTAGTCAATCAAATAAATAAAGTGAAGTGAAGATGTGTTTAAACATGCTGAAGTTGGAAGTTCAGCACCGCCATTGCACGCCCACAGCAGTTATGGTACAGCAGAAGGGCAGGACTTGTGAGGCAAAAATCTCAGCAAAGACAGGATTTAAGTAATACTGAAAACTACACTAAGATAATCATTTAGTATTACATCTAGTAAATGCATAAATATTCTCTTTAGGTATACATACATTCACCAAGACAACATTTATTAAACCGTAACACAGATCTCAAGAACTCTGATGGCATTGACAGCCAAGTTATTTATCTGATCAAAACAGAGCTAGGGGCTGGAGCTGGAGCTTAGGGACAGATTTAGCTTGCCTAAAATGTTCAAGGTCTTGGGTTTGATTTCTAGTACCGAAAAGAAAAAGAGAATTAAAATAGAAATTAGTTTCTTACAAGATATCCAGGAAACCTTAAATATTTAGAAATTTAAAGAAGAATTGGAAGGAATTAAGAAATTGTTTTGTACAGAATGGTAAGCAACCAACACTTAAGACTGTGTGTGATGCAGGCCACAAGTTCTGGAGAGCAACGGGCATTGCCCGAGGCAGGGCCACTACTGCTGTGATGAAATGCTATGACCAAAAGCAACCTGGGGGGAGGAAAAGGTTTATTTCACTGACAGTTCCATATCACAGTTCTTTATCAAAGGGTAGAAACTCATACAGGGCAGGAACCTGGAGGCAGGAGCAGATGAAGAGGCTGTGGAGAAGCGCTGCTCACTGGCTTGCTCCCTGTTGATTGCTCAGCCCAGTTTCTTATAGAACCCAGAACCACTAGTCCCAGGATGGCCCCACCCACAATGGGTTAGGCCCTCCCCCATCAATTACTAATTAAGAAAATGCCCTACAGTCTTGCCTGCAGCTCAAACTAGCCAATCCAGAGAGCTTCAAATGCTCCTGTTGGAGAAGCTCTAAGGCCATGATCATTCTACTGTAAGCTTTGAAACTATTGGAAAAGCCAGCCCAAAGCAAGCAGAGAGGATAAGATCAACTAGAACAAAGTCAGTAAAACAGAGCAAAGAGAGGAAGAGAAGATGCCTGGTTGAAAGCAGCAATCACCAAGGCCTGGGGAAGCCAGAGCTGAGATTGCTCTGTGTAGACAGCATAAATAATAATAACAGAACTGAGATGGATGTTACAGAGAGGAGCAGCCAGCTCATGTCAGCTATGTGTGTAGCAGATAAGAATGAAGTACTATGTAATGATGTAATGCTAGCTTGTAGCTAATAAAAGCAGAGGCTCGAAGCAGCCAGGCAGAGACCTTGATACTAGACAGTGAAGAGCGTCCTGCTTTCTTGCTCTCTGACCAGAGGACAACTTGTGGGACAGTGGACCTTGCCAGGAAACTTGGTAAAGTAGAGCAAGTCTGAGTCCCTGGGAACTTGGAGTACACACATGAGACAGTGGGCAGCTTCCTGCTCCCTGCCAGATTCCTGGCCTGGAACACGTGCCACACCATCCACATAAGGAAATGGGACCTGTAGTCACGTAGGCCCAGAACAGAGTTCTCCATGCTAATGAGGCCCTGAGGGTTTAGCCAATAAGACTCCCTTCCCAGAAATTCCTTCCTGCAAAAGGTATTCAATCTCTGGTCCACCCTGAGAAGTTGGTATGCAACCATTTTCCACAGTGAACAACCAATAAACAGTTTGGAACCGAGGACTGTCTCTTTCATCTACCACTGCCATAGGGAGCATGGAGAAGGCCTTCATCCCCTCTGCCCTTGTTGCGGGCCATAGACCCCTGATCCTTCATTCCAGATTCCTCTGTGTGGAGCTCTAGCAGCTACTAGATGTCTGGGGGTGGGGAAATATCAGCTTCAGCTTCCCACATCTCAGACTGCATCTTCGCACTCCCAGAGTGGTGTCTTGGCGCTTCCCTAACGCCCAGCACCTGACAGCTTGGGATAAGCGCAGTCAACCTCCCTGTGTTTCACCTCCCCAGCAGCCATGCCCAGCAGTGAGGTGGAACATGGACCAACACAACTGACTGCTACCCTGGCTGCACTGAGATAAGAGGATCCAGAATAAGGAGCTGCTGCCTGAAAAACACAATGGACAGATTGTGAGCCCTGCCTATGAGCCTCTGCCTCCTGCTTCTGAGTCAGCTACCCCATGCCTGTGTTGTGAACTGATGCTTGTCATTGTAATGAGTAAACCTTGAGATCTAGACTCTGTCTCTCCTTCTCAGGCTTAAGCTGGATGTGACTTGTGATAGTTGGCAGGATCCCACCTTCAAGATGGGATCCTGAGAAGGAAACTGAACCCTCTAAGGACCATAATAGTCCTAATTATTCTAAATTTCACCAAATTGGCAATAAGCCTCTGGTCATGCAAAATTAATTGCAGCCCAGGTGCAGAACTAGGCAGAGCTCTAAGGAAGATAGTGAAAGAAGAGAAAATCACCCCAAAGTCAACTGCTGCTAAAGCCAACTGGTGCTGAGGTAGAAGGAAGGGCCGGGCTAAGGAACCTCATCACTACTGGTTACCAACACCTGATGCCAATTGCTGCCTACACCATAGGAAGAGCAGAAGGTGCAGGGAAACCCATGAAAGACTGGTTGGCCAAATGCCTGGTCAGAAGGGCAGATAAATTATTGGAAAAAGTAATAAACCCTTCTCAAACTACCTTTGGGTGTTCTATAAAATATTAAAGATCTATACTCCCTAGCAAATATAACACTAGAATGAAGACACTAATTAGTGGCTTCAAAGCCATGACAGTGAGGCCAGATTCCACAGGTCTCACAGACAGGAAATGGCTTGGATCAAAGAAGAAGGCCAAAAGACAAGCCGGGATTAAGGAAGTGAAGATTGGGGTTCTTCCAACAAGTCCACAAGGAGCAGAGCCACTGCTAGAGCACACAGCTAGTAAAGAAGTGCCAGCAACACCGATGAAAACCGTAGTGGACACATAAAGACAGACAGATGGGCAAAAGACTAGCCAATAATATAACTAAGAAATGGGGGTGGCAAACAAGACAGCCATATCCCTCCCAGTGACGTCTTCCAGGGTTAATAACCTAGAAGATTCACAGTATTTGGTAACAATGACGAGGAGCATTTTGAGCAACAAATAGAAATTAGACTATACGCTACTCAAGAAATGAGTCAGTTGAGACAAGAATATGCCCAGAACGGAATGAAGACTGCGTCCTATATGATAAAGCTCTAGGGGAAAGGACAGACACAGTAATGGTGTCAGAATTAGAGATGAGGAAAAGTAAGAATATACTAGAAAACCTAGCAGTGTATGAACTTCAGAGCAAGTCTTAGACACTGCTCGAGATGATGTGCACCTTCTCCTGAGCTGGATAACCACAGCCTGAAGATATGCGTTTCCATCTTTAGACCTTACACAATTTGAGGCAGCAGCAAAATGGAGCACTTTCCAAGAGGACATTCAGCTCGTGAGAAAACCAGGAGTGCTGTGACTTATATATAACAAAGTAGCAACACCACAGGCAACTCCATTTATACCACAATTCAAAAGAATTTTAATTAAGGGGGCATCACACACAATTAATTTGGCAGGACCACTTCTAAATTGCAGAACTGTATCTGAGGTAATTGATTTCTTTAAAGGATACAGGGAGTTAGACCAGGAAAAGGTAGTAACATTAAATATAAAAAGAAAGCCATTTAAATTAAAGAGAACACCCAGATTTTTCAGGCCATTTACGATCATTAGATCCTTGGCAGAAAATCTGGAGTGCCATTTGTAAACAGAACCCCAGAGGGGTACACAAAATAGGATTTTTTGGAAGGAACAAACCTAAGCCATTTTTAGGGAACAGAAGGCCATCACAAAGGAAATATCAGTGCCCCATTATAAGAAGGCAAACATGTATACCTTTCAACAGGAATCAAGTCAGGCACCAGTAAGACCATGTATTATGTTGCCCATAAGAATTAAGAATAAGAAGATAAATGTTAGATGTCTAATTGACACAGGCAGTGTTGTTAACATATACACAGGACTATCAGATACTATATCAAGGAAGGAAAAGAATAATTATACCAGGGGTGGCAGGGGAATCCATAGTACCTGTATGTAAGTTAGAATTAATGGTATATGACAAAATAATTCCCGTGGATCTTTGCATGTTGCAGTGCACCAGAAAATATTTTAGACTTCCCTACAATTTTAAAAACTTTCCCTGACTTTCTAAATTAAAAAAAAAAAAAAAAAAGATTGCCAAAGTAAAATGTAATCTAGTAGAAGTAACAATAGAAGCTATGGGCTACCAACAATTAAACCCTCACTTCTGCTACAGTACCCACTTAAAGGAGGAGGTGAGGAGATATCTGAAACCATTAAGCCCTACTGAGGAAGGAGTAAGTGAACCAACTCACAGCTTCTATTTCAACAGTCCAATTTGGCCAATCTGAAAACCAAATGGTAAATGGTGAATGATGGTAGATTAAAAGAGAATTAAAGAATTGTTTCCTAAACTGCCAGGACAATTACCAGTGTAGAAGATATTTTTATGAGGATTAAGAAAGCAGCACCAAAATGGCTGGCAGCTATAGATTTATCAGACTTGTGCTTTGGCATACCCCTGTACTCACAAAACAGAGCATACACCACTTGGCAAGGAAGACAGTAGCCATTTCTAAGACTACCATAAGGGTACATAAACAGCCCAATCATTGCCCACAGCGTTCTAAGATGGCCACTGGATGAGGTCATACCAGTACCTAACTGTATTCATATGTTGATGACCTTTTGATAATAAAACAAGAAAAAGAAATAATAATGAAAAAAAAACCAAAACAAAACCAGTAGACCAAACCATACAAGCATAGAGAGATGATGTTGGGCCTTCAGTAATGATAAGGTATCAGGACCAGATACAAAGGTCAAGTTCTTGAGCGTAATGTGTTCCACTCCAGGACCAAAAATACCTACAGAAGTTCTAAGTAAATTAGAACAGCTTAAAACACCAGCCAATGAAACAGAGGTACAATGTCTTATAGGATTATTTGGATATTGGAGACAATACATAACAGATTTACAAGTCATTTTGCAACCCTTGTATAATATTACAAGGAAATCGAATTTCATTTGGAATGAATGCCAAGAATAGGCTGTGAAAAGAGTGCTAGAGCCGGGCAGTGGTGGCGCACGCCTTTAATCCCAGCTCTTGGGAGGCAGAGGCAGGCGGATCTCTGAGTTCGAGGTCTACAGAGTGAGTTCCAGGACAGCCAGGGCTACACAGAGAAACCCTGTCTCGAAAAACCAAAAAAAGAAAAAGAAAAGAGTGCTAGAATATATAAAGGAATATTCTAATGCTCACTACATCTAAACAGACGATATAGGATATTTAGACATACTGTATCTAAAACTGAAGTATCTTTGCCAAAAGAAATGGTAAAGAACGGCCAGTAGGCTTCTCTTGTAAATGCTTCCCATGGTTGGAAAACAAATTCTCTCTAGCTGAGAAAACAATTTGGACAAAATACGAGGCCTTAAAAACTTGCCACAGCATCCTGATCCTAGATTGGATCAAGGCACCAGAGGAAGCATGGGCCGGTCTACTCACGGAAGGGAAGTACTCCAGTGGAGATGGAACTTAGCGGAGCCCCTTCGCTCTGGTGCCCTGTCTGCACAGGGGTCGGTGCCAAAGGCATCGGACTCAATACTTCAGACCGACTGCCCTATGACTCCACAGGGGTTATCAACCATCCCAAATGCCACCCCTCCCCAGAAACAGGTACCACTAGGGCATTGGGGGACAGGAGAGTACCAGCCTTCCCTGGTTAATGCCTGCTTTATGGATGGCTCTGCAACCAGTAAATAGAATAAGGTCTTGTGGAAGGCAGCAGCCTACAGACCTGAGGATGGAATGGTGATCACCAAACAAGGAACAGCTAAATCTGCACAACACCCAGAAATAGTAGCAGCCACTCTGGGAGCAAGACAAAGCCTCAGAGAAAAACAAAAGCTACTACATTTGTTTACTGACTCATGGTGCGTAGCCAATGGTATAGCCATACGGTCAGGAAAATGGAAAGTGAACGATCAGAATATTAATGGCAAAGATATATGGTCTAAGGAATTTTGAATGAAATTATATGATATAGCCAAAGAAGTTAAGGTATATCATGTGGACGCCCATACTAACAAAGAAGGTGACCAATATGGACATACTGATACAGTGGATAAAATAGCCACCCTGGAATTAGATTAAAACAAAACTGGAGGGCAGAACACATAGGCTCCAACAAGTTAAGGCTTAAAGCAGAATGGAAGCCCATACCAACTAGAAGCATGGAGAGATTACCACTGAAGAAATATTAAAAATGCATGAGCCCCTGGGACATGCAGAGACACATGCCACATTCCAGTGGTTTTCAGGTAGAAATGTAAAGGTGACACGGAAAAGGATTGAGGATGCAATAAAGCAATGCAAACCTTGCCCAAGAGATAAAACCAGAGCCACACACAATTACAAGGGAAACAGGACATAGGCTGCGTTTCAATCTTACCAATAGACTTTATAGAACAATTAAAACAATTGAAAGGAGCATACACCTTTGGATTAGGATCCACCAAAAGTGGGCCACACCCAAACCAATCTCTAACTGTACTCACATGATGGGATTGGATCTCCCATTAGGGGACCCCAAATATTATGCAATCTGATCAAGGAAAGCATTTCACAGGGAGCAAGGTTAAAAATGTTTGCATGATTATGAATATACAACGGGATTATCACCTGATTATCAGAGAACAGCAGCAGGAGCCACTGAAAGTTTAATGGCCTGCTCAGCACTAAGCTATCAAGTAGAGATAAGAATAGCTCCCTGGCACAAGAACTAATGAAACGCATACATGAGCTTAACGTTAGACCAAGATTGAATAGGGAATCCCCAACACAAGAGACAATAAAATAAAACATAGGTATAGATTATCCAATGAAACACGATAAAATACTAATTAGGAACTATAAATGCATTCACAGGAATAAGAAGGGTCAGATGCTTGAAGCAGCAGAAGTGATGACCCAAGGGCGGGGAAACACCGTCTGGATTGCACAAGGTAAGGCTGACCTAGAACTGTCCCAGACTGGAAGATATTGCATAATACATTATGTATCTTAGTAAAACTTTATGCAAAGGCCTCTGTTATACATGCCTAACAATAGTTATAGTTGTTTATATTGTAGTGCCTGTGGTGAATTTTCCAACACACTGCAAATAACAAGCCAAGAGATAAAACACAACCAACACAAAGTTGGCAGGAATAAATTCGATAATTGGGCTATTTGCTGGACTGGGTTCCTACATTCTCATACAAGTTAAAGTATCTTGGCAATCCTTTTGGTATTGGGACTGGCTTCACAAGCATCGCGTGGATAACTAATTATAACTGAATGGCGACATCTCAGCATGCCTATCCTGTGTATGCTCCTGAGAGCAATAGCAGGAAGAGCCTAATTACTGTGGCCTCCCCACAGGTGATTACAGCCACAAGCACATTAGCATCATTATGCTTGTGGCCCTTACTGTTTTGGGATTATGTCAGGGAACATCAGGCAACAAGACAATTGGGAGCACTGCCACCAGTGCAGCAACAAATACAGGAGCCACCAGCACCATACCTAGCACCACACATCAGGCACAGAGGTCAGCACAGGAGCCACAGAAACCAGTTAAATGCTAGTGCTTCCTCAACAAAACAAGCCACCACCGTACCAAATATTGGACACACACCCCCAAGAAATTTTAATGCCACCAGCTACTCCACTCTTACAGGACTAGATAAAAAATTACCAGGTTATATGAGAGATACTGGACATGGTTCAAACAGAGCATCCACTCTGTTTAGCAGAAATATACTTATTGTTTAATTTATGGACAGTTTAAAAGATGTGACTAATTCAGAGTAGCAACCAAACCAGCATATGCCTTTAAGACCTACATGTTAGACAATGCAGATGGAAACAATGCTGACATTCATGAGCAGAGTCCACTAAACGCCATCACGATGAACTGTGTACCAGTGCTTCAGTGCTAGAGCCATATTCAATAACCATTGGGGAAAACCCTACAGCTAAGATACAGGTACTCAACCATGTGTATAGACATAGAGACAGGAGCAACCTTTGACTGCGCCATGACCATCAGTTCCACATTCTCACAGTTGTGATTTGCACCCATAACCAAAGATGGCCAGGAGGAAATCGTTTATCAGTATAATCATACAACGCTAGCTCTGGAAGAACAGATAAATGATATTATGAGAGGGGGTAGATGAGGAGGATGCTGGTGATACAGTCAACCACACAACCCACAGCCACCACAACCACAATCAATCCACGTAAAGCAATGAATGGGACACATTGCCCTGGTATACCTGTTCAACCCTGGCCCCTATAATCAGGGATGTCTCCTTAGCCCAAGCCATATGGGAGCATATGCTCCAATTCCTTGAAAGCAAAACTAGATGAAACTTTTAAGACAGGAATGGAACGCAACAAGTTGTCTATGTGTAGCAGAATTCCCTAATTTGCCATGGTACTGCAACCTAATGCCATAAAATGCACCGTCCCGGGACTATGGTAGTAGAACTAAAAAATTCCCAGACCTAAAACAAAGGTGGAAAACAATGGCGTTGGGCATACAACACTCCAGACAGCTGTGACAGCCTGGAGAAACTCACAATCTTGCACGTATAGCGCTAGTATTCATATGTGCTACCCAGTAGGAGGAGAAGGCAATGCTGCAGGTACACAGACCCCAATATAGCTTACAACTGTCTGAGCAAAACATCAATACTGTTGGCTACACTTGCCAATGAGTAGATACTCACTATATAAGAAACCAGTTAGACAGGCAATCCACTGCATAGCCTCTGTGTTTGTAGTCTATATAAACAAAGGCAGCCATTATCAAAGTGACCCATGGAAAGCTTTGATGACACATGACGGTGAATCTGCAAAGGCCTTGCTCCATGGAGACTGGTATAGAGCTAAGTCTCCCACAGCACCCCATTAGCCAAAACATCAGAAGCATCTTATACAAGACAATTGGTAAAACCATTTTAGTGGAAAGCCTGTTTCAACCCTCCTCCCCCAGTCACAATTTAACAAGTGAAAAGTTGTAACCTACCACCAAGACTGGAGAGGCTAACTTTAAGATTAGGCCACTATCCAAGCTTTGCAAAGCTGAGCGTTACAGAAAATGCCCTGCATTACTTTGGCACCCCTGGCCTGCATGCCCTTGTGTATCCAACCCCATGAGTGCCAAAAAGATTCAGGGGATGGAATGTAGAGAGCATGTAAATAAGAACTAAGAACAGGACTCGGATGGATGTTCCAACGCAGAGCAGCCAGCTCCTGTCAGCTGTGTGTAGCAGATAAGAATGACGTACTATGTGATGACACAATGCTATGTATGTAACAATGTATGTATGTAACAATGCAGGCAGGCAGACCTTGATGCTGTGACAGTGAAGACTGTCATGCTGTCTTGCTCTCCAACCAGAGGACAAGTGACTGACACCCTGGCTGCATCGAGATAAGAGGATCCAGAGGAAGAAGCTGCCACCTGAGACACGCTGAGTGACAGACAGATTGCTAGTCTTGCCTGTGAACCTCTCTGCCACCTGCTTTGGAGTCAGCTACCTCACGGGTGTGTTGTAGACTGGTGCTTGTCATTGTAGTGGTGAGACTTGAGATCAAACAGTATGCAGACTCTGTCTTTCCTTCCAGTCTTAAGCTGGACATGACTCGAGACTCTGAGCATCAGTAATGAAGACAGGTTAGGTGAAAGATTAATACAGGGACTGCTAGATCAGAAAGCCCAGACCAGGTCAGTTAGATAAAGCCCCACACAGGGTCAGTTAAATTTATTTTTAATGCCAAGCTACTTAAAACTCAATAGATAAAGTAACCTTTCAATGGAAGATGTTGGTTATTTACTGGGGGAGGATTAATCACTGATTCCTCAAATCACATACAAAATTAAGTTGAATTTTATACAACAGGCAACTGTAAAACCTTAAACTACAAAACATCTAGAAGAAAGCATAGTTACCTCAGATTAAATAGTTTCCTAGGTGAAAACACAAAAATATGTAAAGTCAATGGGAAGAACAAGATGTCATATTTTAGCAGCCAAAGAAAGGAGAGTCGTCAGGCAAGGACTGAAAGATGTTCCATTCAGTAGTCATGGAGGACACACAGCTCCAAACCACAGCAAAGTGCTGTGCACAGCAAAACCACTTGCAACGTGCTGGGGCCTCACTGTGCAATGCGCTGGCTTAGCGGTCGGGTTTGGAAGGACTGCCATGGCCTGCAGCCAATGCGGGATGGGATGGACACTGGAGGGCAGCCCAAGATTCCCCAGAAGGAAGTTACACAAAGCCCAGCAGTCCCGCTCCCGCTCCTGGGAACGTGCTGGGACAAATGAAAATGCTTGTCCATGTACAGAGCGCCACAGAGGTGGTCATAGCATTTAGTTGCCCCCAAATAGAAACAACACAAAATTGACAAACTCGTGACTGGGTGATCAAGAAAATGGTGAGAAAGCTTGAATAACTGATACCGAGAATTTTAAAAATCCAAGTTAAAGCCACATACAAAAGTCTGCACCATGGTTAAAGGAATTGAATGTTTTTTCCACCATCACAGAGTGAACTCAAGGCCACATGATTTCAGCAGTGAGTTCGCCAGTCAAGGAACAAAAACATTGCCTGTGGAACTCTTCGGAAAGTAAAGGTGGAAACACCAATCCTTCATCCTTGAGATTCAAACTTGCAGATCCTTACAGAGGCCTCACATAGTGAGGTCCTTCAGAAGCTGCAAGGTTCCTCTCTTGGGGGATATTTCACAGTGTGAGAGCTGACAGGAAAGCAGGAGGGAGCCAGACGGAGTGAAGGTATAGACACAGGAACCATGTGTCTTCAGTGTTTGAAGGGTTTTACTTTAAGATTTGAAGGAAAAAAATGGTAGGATTATAATTTCCTTAGATTCTAATAGATTTTTAATTTCTACATAGAAGTACACAGCTATAAAGATAACCAGGAATATATTATTAAAGCTGATGAGATAAATTAAACAGCATGGTAAGGCCAGGAAGATAGAAAGTATAAAAATTAAGCCAGGCATTGTGACACACACACCTTAAATCTCAGCACTTGGGAGGCAGAGGCAGGTGGATTTCTGTGAGTTCGATGCTACCCTGGTCTACAGAGTGAGTTCCAGGACAACCAGGACTATTACAGAGAAACCCTGTCTCGAAAAACCAAAACTAAAACTAAAACCAAAACCAATAAATAAAGCATAAAAATTGTCACATCCCAAAGGAAAGGTAGTAATTATCACCATACATTTTTTCTTTAAGTTCTTATTCCTGAAAAGCAAAGAGAAAGAGCTCACTGCAGTTCTGGGTGGAAAGTCCTCATCTTAAAAAGCAGGGTGTTCTGTTTGTTTTTTATTTTATTTTGGTTTGTTTTTTTTTTGTGTGTGTGTGTGTTTTTGTTTGTTTGGGGTTTTCTTTTGGGGGGTTTATTTTGCTTGGTGTATGTGTGTGTGTATGTGTGTGTGTGTGTTTTGTTTTTTTGTTTTTGCTTTGTTTTGTTTGTTTGGGTTTTTGGTTGTTTTTGGTTTCTTGTTTTGTTTTTTTTGTCTAACCATCTCTTTACCTTTATCTAAACTCCTCATCTTCACTTAGTTACTTACTTATTTTTTGTTTGCTTATTTTGAGTCAAGGTTTCATACATAGCCTATCTTGTCCTCAGACTCTCTCCTCAGTTTCCAACATGCTGAAATCACAGGTGTATGATGTCTTAGTTGCAGTCTTTATTGCTGTGAAGCGACACCATGACTATGGCAGCCCTTTAAGGACAACATTTAATTGTGGTTGGCTTGCAGCCACAGGTTTAGTCCATGGTCGTCATGGTGGGAAGCATGGCAGTATGGCAGTCATGGTGCTGGAGACTGAGAGTTCTGTATCTAGATCAGCAGGCAGAGGGAGAGGGAGAGGGAGAGGGAGAGAGAGAGAGAGAGAGAGAGAGAGAAAGAGAGAGAGGGAGAGGACAATGAGCCTGGGTTGAGCATTTGAAATCTCAAAGCTCACCGTCAAGGACATACTTCCTTCAACAAGGCCACTCTCCTAACGGTGACACTCCCCTATGAGCCTATGGAGGCCATTTTCATTTAAATCACCAAATTCAAATCCCAGGCCCCCATAGGCTTGCATCCCTACCAGAATGCATAACAGCATTCAGTCCAACTTCAAAAGTCACCACAGCCTATCAAAGTCTCAACAGTTTAAAGTTTAAAGGCTCTTAGACTGATGGCAATCTCTTATCTGTAATCCCTATAAATCAAAATCAAAATGCAGATCACTTACTTCTAACATACAATGCTGCAGGATATACATTACCATTCCAAAAGGGAGGAAAGGGAGCACAGTGAGGAAATAAAATCCCACTGGGCAAACTCCAAGCCCTGCATCTGATGTCTGTCAGATGTTCTTCAGATGCCCAGCTCCTTTCAGCTTTGATGACTGCAGCACACTTCTCTCTCTTGGGCTGGTTCCGCTCCGTTAGCAGCTCTCTTCAGTAGGTATTGTACAGTTCTGGTATCTCCAACTTCTTGAGGTCTCCAAGGCAATCCAGGCTTCACATTCATAGCTTCATGCAATGGCCTCCATAGGCCTCCATTCAGAGACACCCCTGACATATGCCTGGTCTTAGTGGCTTTCTTTAGTCTCACAAGGAGATTCCATAGTCCCTTTTTTGTATCCTTGACACTAAAGCCATGTGTCTGAAACTGTCAAGCTCTGCTGCATGCTGGGGCTGGAACATGGCCCCTTCTTCAAATACATTTTTACCAGCTTTCTGTTTTTGATTGTTTCTTTCACTGTCTACACCTGGCTAGATTGGAACTTAGTTTGTAGACCAGGCTGACCTCAAACTAACAGATCTACCTGCCTCTGCATCAAGAGGGCTGGGATTAAGCTGTGCACCACCAGACCTGGTCCTGAACCTTTCTTTAATTCTTTTTCACAAGCTGGAAGTTTGGTTGGGTGGGGTCTTGTCCTGAGATTACTTCTTTAGCATCATGCTTTTCTTTAAACTTTTTATCTCCCCGAGCACTGGATTTGACTCCATTAAACTTCCCAATACTCCTTTTCTCCTCAAACTACATTTAAATTTTTTTTTCTTGTTTGGTTGCTCCTTTTCATTATAAATTTGCATAAGACTGGCCACTAATAACCACATGACACAGTCAATACTAGGCTGTTTTAAAATCTTCTCTGCCAAAGCTGTTAATCCATAACTTCAATTTAGCCTCAGACAGATTTTTAGACAAGGATAGAAAGCAGCTACATTCTTCACCAAAATATCACAAAATAATGTTTAGCCCACATGCCAATATTATCCTCTGAAAACTCTTGATCTGGGCCCCCACAGTTCAAATTACTCTCAGCACCACTATCTTTCATTTTCCTAGTAGTATGGCCCATTAAACCTTGCTTAAAGCATTCAAACTGCTTTTCTAATGCAAAGTCTCAATAGCATTCTGGAAAAAAAAAAAAAAAAAAAAAAAAAAAAAAAAAAAAAAAGCAATACCCCAGTCCCTGGTACCTAACTAAACTTCTGTCTTAGGAAGAATTTCCTTTGCTGTGATAAGACACTATGACCATAGCAATTCTTATTAAAGCAAACATTTACAGGTTCAGAGGTTCAGTCCATTATCATCATGGCAGGAAGCATGGCAGCCTGCAGGCAGATATGGTGCTGGAGAGGTAGCTGAGAGTTCCATGTCCAGATCAGAAGACAGCAGGATGAGAGAGAGAAGACACTGTCCCTAGCCTGAGCGTTTGAAACCACAAAGCCCACACCCAGTGACACACTTCCTCCAGTAAGGCCACACCTCCTAATGATGCCACTCTTTATGAGCATATGGGGGCCATTTTCATTCAAACTACCAGATATGAGGTTTATTTCTTTAAAAATTATTTTTGTGCATGTGGTCCTGGGGAGTGAGCCTTGCTCATTTAACATAGGACAGAAATAAAAAGTGCTCTGCCCCTGGGATGCATCCCCACCTCAAGGATTTAACAACATATATATTTTTTTAATTATCAAAAAGTGTGATAGCTCTTCTGGTCTGGACCAGTGCCCTGAGCAGACGTTGGGTGCAAACTCTGCAGCCAGTCCCACAACACCCAGAGGATGCTCTACTCCCAGGTGCTCTAACACACCCAGGAACCCCGGGATCCTGGGATCTCAGGATCCCAGGAGCTTGCTCACACCAGGATCTCAGGGTCCCAGAGGCAGCTTGACTCCCAGGAGCTCTGACACACCCAGGATCACAGAATGCCAGAATCACAGGATCGCAGAAACAGCTGGCCTCTGAGGAATTCTGACACAATCAGGATCACAGGAAGGTCAGGCTCCAGTCAGATACAGGGAGGGCAGGTAGCACTAGAGATAACCAGATGGCAGGAGGCAAGCATAAGAACATAAGCAACAGAAACCAAGGTTACCTGGCATCATCAGAACCCAATACTCCCACCATAGCAAATCCTGGATACACCATCACACCGAAAAAGCAAGATTTGGATGTAAAATCATTTCTCATAATGATGATAGAGGACTTTAAAAAGGACATAAATAACTCCCTTAAAGAAATATGGGAGAACACAGGTAAACAGCTAGAAGCCCTTAAAGAGGAAACACAAAAATCCCTTAAAGAATTACAGGAAAACACAATCTAACAGATTGTGAACAAAACCATCCAGGAACTAAAAATGGGAACAGAAACAATAAAGAAATCACAAAGGGAATCAACCTTGAAGATAGAAAACCTAGGAAAGGAGTCATAGATGCAAGCATCACCAACAGAATACAAGAGATAGAAGAGAGAATCTCAGGTGCAGAAGATACCATAGAAAACATTGACACAACAGTCAAAGAAAATTCAAAAAGCAAAAAGCTCCTAACACAAAACATCCAGGAAATCCAAGACACAATGAGAAGACGAAACCTAAGGATAATAGGTATAGAAGAGAGTAAAGATTCCCAACTTAAAGAGCCAGTAAATATCTTCAACAAAATTATAGAAGAAAATTTCCCTAACCTAAAGAAAGAGATGCCCATGAACATACAAGAAGCCTACAGAATGCCAAATAGACTGGACCAGAAAAGAAATTCCTCCCGTCACATAATAATCAAAACACCAAATGCACAAAACAAGCAAAGAATATTAAAAGCAGTAAGGGAAAAAGGTCAAGTAACATAAAAAGGGAGACCTATCAGAATTACATCAGACTTCTCACCAGAGACTATGAAAGCTAGAAGATCCTGGGCAGATGTCATACAGACCCTAAGAGAACACAAATGCCAGCCAAGGCTGCTATGCCCAGGAAAACTCTCAATTACCATAGACAGAGAAAACAAGATATTCCATGACAAGACCATATTTACACAATATCTTTCCACAAATCCAGCTCTACAAAGAATAATAGATGGAAAACACCAACACAAGGAGGGAAACTACACCCTTGAAAAAAGCAAGAAAGTAATCTATCAACAAACCCAAAAGAAGATAGCCACACAAACATAATACCACCTCTAACAACAAAAATAAGAAGTAACAATCATTTTTCCTTAATATCTCTTAACATCAACGGACTCAATTCCCCAGTAAAAAGCCATAGTCTAACAGACTGGATATGTAAACAGGACCCAGCATTTTGCTGCATACAGAAAACGCACCTCAGTGACACAGACACTACCTCAGAGTAAAAGGTTGGAGAACAATTTCCCAAGCAAATGGTTCCAAGGAACAAGCTGGAGTAGCCATTCTAATAATGAATAAAATCAACTTTCAACCAAAAGTTATCAAAAAAGATAAGGAAGGACACTTCATACTGGTCAAATAGAAATATTTCAGGGGTAACTTCAGCAAGTGTTATAGGTATCTGATGAGTCTCAGTGTAATGGCCTTGGGAAACGCAAAGGAATGTTGCTCAGAGTGAAGCTAACATATCTTCAAGGGAGAAAATTGGAAGTATTTGAATTTTATATTCACATTAGGGAGGTGAGTCCTGTATATTTTAGAAGACTAGTATTTTCTCTGGATTTAATCAGGAGTCATCAACTTATTTCTAATTGAGTGTGACAGTAGTAAGGTTTTCAAAACCTACTGAAAACAAGTAACATTAAATGTATGATTTATGAGATTAGGTTGTATGCTATTTTGACTAAAGTCAACTCTCCTTTGTCATTTCAAAGGAGAAAAAAATGAATGGCCTATAAAACTGTAAGAGTTGATCTGTCAGAAATAATTTCCAATTGCATAATGTTTTTACAAAGTGATTTAATTTATTTTAGTCATATTTATAATGTGAAAGTATAAGATGACGATAATATTGGCTTCTAAAGTTTTAGCCAAAAAATAGCATTTTAATTATTATAGAAATGTCTACAAGTAATTTCATAATTTATTAATTCTGTATTTGATGTTGACATGTTTCTCATAATTTACCATTGTGTATAATACTGTGATAGCTATCCCACAGTACATACATATTTTTGTCAACGTAAATTCCTAGAAATAAGTTTACTAGATAAAGTTTTATGCACAATTTATACTTTGGTACTTTTTGGTAAACTGTTCATTGGAAGTACTGTATTGATTTGTACTGTTATATGGAACATTTCTCTAAATTTCTCTAAGCATTAAATTTTATTATAAAAAAACTCTTGGCACAAACATAAGAAAATATGAATATGTATATGATCAGTAGTAGTTTTGTGTGAAGGTATGGATAGATATCTATCCTATGCACCTTCTCTCATATCAATTTTTTGTTTCTAAAATAAACTATTTATAAATAAAAAAAAAACAACCAAACAACAACAACAACAAAAAGTGTGATGGCTAGTTTTTTCAACTTGACACACAGTAGGCATGTGAGAAGAAGAAATCTATTGAGGGACTGGATTGCCTTGTGGGTACATCTGTGGGGCATTTTCTTGATCACTGATTAACGTGGGAGGGTCCAGCCCACTGTGCATGGTATCACCCATGTCAGGTAGTCCTTGGGTGTATAAGAGAGCAAGCTGAGCAAGCCGTGAAAGCAGTGCCCCTCCAAGGCCTCTGCTTCAGTTCCCTCCTTCAAGCTCCTGCCTTGAGTTCCTGCCTTTGCTTCACTTGAGAATGAACTCTAACCTATTAGATGAAGTAAACCCTTTCCTCCCTAAGTTGGATTTGGTCACAGCAACAGAAAGCACACTAGGATAGAAAAATATTGAAAGTTACTATAACGTCATTTATTTACTTATTCATTTATTTTTTTAAACCAACTCTTAATTTATTGTTGCTATTATTGATACTTTATTTACATTTCAAATGTTTCCCCCTTTCCAGATATCCCCTTTGGAACCCGCTTATCCCCTCCTCCCTCCCCTGCCTCTATGAGGGTATTCCCCCTCCCACCCACCCACCCACTCTCTTCTTCCCTCCTTGGCGTTCCCCTATACTGGGGCATCTAACACCCTCAGGCCCAAGGGCCTCTCCTCCCCCTGATGGCTAACAAGGCCCTCCTCTGCCACATATGTGGCCAGTACCATGGGTCCCTCCACGTATATTCTTTGGTTGGTGATCTAGTCTCCGGGAGTATCGGGAGGTCAGGCCAGTTGACACTGTTGCTCCCTCCATGGGGCTGTAAACTCCCTCAGCTCCTTCAGTCCCTTCTCCAACTCCTCCATCTGGGACTCACGCTCAGTCCAATGGTTGCTGTGAAGTGAATCTTGGGGATTCCGAACTTTTGGGCTAATATCCACTTATCAGTGAGTACATACCATGTTCGTTCTTTTGTGACTGAGTTACCTCACTCAGGATGATATTTTCAAGTTCCATCCATTTGCCTGGGAATTTCATGAAGTCATTGTTTTTAATTGCTGAGTAGTATTCCATGGTGTAAATGTACCACATTTTCTGTATCCATTCCTCTGCTGAGGGACATCTGGGTTGTTTCCAGCTTCTGGCTATTATAAATATGGCTGCTATGAACATAGTGGAGCATGTGTCTTTATCACATGTTGGAGCATCTTCTGGGTATATGCCCAGGAGTGTAATAGCTGTGTCCTCAGGTAGTATTATGTCCATTTTTCTGAGGGTCCACCAAACTGATTTCCAGAGTGGTTGTACCAGCTTGCAATCGCACCAACAATGGAGGAGTGTTCCTCTTTCTCCACATCCTCGCCAGCATCTGCTGTCACCTGAGTTTT
>CM052700.1:144058698-144110471 GCA_028551405.1 Uromys caudimaculatus
GCAGCAGCAGTGGAGTACAGGCATCTGGAGCTGTGTGTGCTACAAAGGGCAGAGCTGGAGAAGTGACTCAAGCCCTTGGATGAATTCAGAAGATCCTGAGTAGATCCCAGACATTGGATGGTTGGAATTTGATTTTGCTTTTGATTGTGACTTTGCCCTGATATATATTCCCTCCTGAAGAAAGAAGGTATTTTAGTGGAACCCACAGTTAAGAGACTTTGAATTTTTAAAGACTGAATTTTAAGAGATTGGATGTTTAAAAGGGACCGAAATGTTAGTATGTAAGAATTTGTAAAGACTGTGGGACTTGTAAAGTTATTTAGATCTTGGGGATGAATAAGGAAGTAAGGGTCGAGGCTTATTGGTGATGTGTTTGTGTGTCCAGTTGACAAGGGTCGATTGTACTGGCTAGGTTTGTGTGTCAACTTGACACAAGCTGAACTTACCACAGAGAAAGGAGTTTCAGTTGAGAAAATGCCTCCATGAGATCCAGAGGTAAGGCATTTTCTCAATTAGTGATCAAGGGGGGGAGGGCCCCTTGTGAGTGGGACCATCTGTGGGCTGGTAGTCTTGGGTTCTATAAGAAAGTCAGCTGAGCAAGCCAGGGGAAGCAAGCCAGTAAGTGACATCCCTCCATGGCCTCTGCATCAGCTCCTGCTCCTTGACCTGCTTGAGTTCCAGTCCTGACTTCCTCTGGTGATGAACAGCAGCATGGAAGTGTAAGCTCAATAAACCCTTTCCTCCCCAACTTGCATCTTGGTCATGATGTTTGTGCAGGAATAGAAACCCTGACTAAGACACCTGGCTTTGTGAATCTGTTTTAATTCTCAGGATTTGTAATTCTCACATAATTCTAGAATTGTGTATGACACATTTTACAAAGAGGGATCACGGTATGTCCTAGTGAGAAGAGAGTGGGGATGTGTAGATTACATTAATCTAATCAATAATTCAGTTGACTTGATCCAGGTTGCAATTTTATAAGGCTTGATTTACTCTGACCTATCAGTTTCTAGGGTAAAGCTCTGTGGTGTATGAGGTTTTTCTGTGGCTTTGCTATGGTCTTTGTACATGCGGAACCTGTGCCTTAGCACCATGTCCCATCCCAGCTTATCTTTCCCTCTTGAGGGTCCTTAAATACAGACTTTTGTCTTTTTGCCCATTCAGTATCAGGAGCCTTGTTTTCAACCTCTCTGTCTCTGTATCTCTCTGTTTTTCTCTCCTCTCTCATCAGTCTTTCTGCTCTGAGCAGTTGATGAATATAGCAACACATCCACTCAAGGGAACAGCCACTTCAAGAGACAGCCTGTCAGAGGGACACCTATGAAGGCCAGACTCGCTTTTCTGAGTCTGCCCTTTACTGGAATCTTGGCTCTCCCAAGTACCAGCTGGTTTGGTGGCCTTTCACTTGTTTCTAGTTCTTTGTGATGTTGCTACAGGATGCTTGCTTCTCTGATATTTGGCAGTAACTCTTCTTTAGGGGCCCTTTGCCCTAATTTGTGCCAAACCCCAGCAAATTCCAAATGGATGAAATAGCTGTGGAAAATGTGCCCCTCCTCAGATTATCCTCTGTACTGGCAGCCCCCACATCTCACAGAAGGATTCCAAGCGCTCAGACTACAGCTCATAGTTACGAGTTATTACAGCAAAACAACAGAGAGCAGGGTCAACAAAGGGGTGACGGGGTGAGGTCCAGAGGAAGCCCGTGTGCTTGATTCAAGCCTTATCATGCCCATGCTCATTAGCCACTTACTGTCCAAAGCTCATGTCATGGCTTGTGCACTACTTTACTGTATTAAAAGGTCTGTACTGAATGCCCAAAGAAGGCGTTCAACATAAACTGCATGGCAAGTATAAGCCGTTTGCACTGAATAGGGAAGGCAGGAGCCTTTTAGAAAGCTAAGTTCTCAGATCAGAGCCAAAGCCCAACTTAAAAGTTCAATAGCTTCAAACTTGGGTTTCAAGTAATTTTATGCAGTGTTGTTTTTCTGAGTGTTACACTGCTGTAAAACCTCAGGTTAGTTTTCTTTCCTGCTGAGCACTGTTTTTGAGAAACTGCAAACCTGTACCTGATGGTGAACTGCTTGAGCCTCTGGAATAGACGTGTTTTACCAGGCAGCCAGAGGAGTATTTGAACGTGGTTTCTGAGATGAACTGAGGAGGGAACTGACAGTCTTGCTATGTATGCAGACATTGCTGATTGTGAACTCGATGTCCCCCTGCCTCAACCTCTCAAGTGCTAGACGGCAGCATACACTTCCCCTGGGACTGGGATGATTGAAGGCTTCCTGAGTCCTCTGTCTGTCTGTGGGACAGTTAATTTTACTTCAGGTTTACTCCTATGGTAGAGATGTTTAAGGCCCTAAGCCAGTGGTTCTCAAACTTTCTAATGCTGCGACCCTTTTTTTAAAAAAGATTTATTTATATTTAGATTTTTAGATTTATTTATTATTTTATGTATATGAGTACACTGTAGCTGTCTTTAGACACACCAGAAGAGGGCATCGGATCTCATTACAGATGATTGTGAGCCACTGTGGTTGCTGGGAACTGAACTCAGGACCTCTGGAAGAATAACCAATGCTCTCAACCACTGAGCCATCTCTCTAGCCCATTCTGCGACCCTTTAATACAGTTCCTCATGCTGTGGTGGACCCCCAAACTTGAAATTCCTTTTGTCGCTACTTGATAACTGTAATTCTGCTACTATTATAATCATAACGTAAATATCTGATAAATTACTCACAGGTTGAGAACCGCTGACCTAATCTAAGGCACAAGCATTTTCTCAGGTATCTCTCATGACTTGGCAGCATTGTCATCCAATCTTTAGGCTCCTGGATCAATAAGAAGAGCAACAGTAAGCTTATATCTTACATCTAGCACCAACCAGTATCCCCAGAGAAGTCTTTGTTGGGCCAGTGAGCTGTGAATGGACAAAGGCAGGTGCCACCAGGTCTGACCTGAATTCAATTCTCAGGACTCACGTGGTAGAAGAGAACCAACCCGAGCATTGCCCTTTGACCTCCACAAGAGTGTGTGCCCCATACAGAATAAACAAATGTACAAAGTCTTTTCCTAAGTTTTTATTATCTAATGGAAGAATTGATGTTAATTACTGTGATGGCTAATTTCCAGTCAGGATTAAGAATCACCTAAGAAATAGATCTGTGAGTGTATCTATGAGGGTGTTTCTGTAAAGATACCCGATGAAGGAAGGCCCACCCTGCATGGGGGTGGCAAGTTTCCTTTGGTTGGGGTGTCAGACTGAGTAAGAGAGAGCAGCGAGCTGAGCACCAGTATCCATCTCTCTCTCCTTCCTGGCTGCAGATGCGATACTACGTCACAGTCCTGCCGCACAGCTTCCCAACCACGACGGACTGCCTCTGTCTTCATGCCAGAGCCAACAAGAGCCCTTTTTGGCTCAAGCTGCCTTTCTGGGTGTTTTGTACAGCAACGAGAAGTATGATTGCCTGTTGTGCTGTTACTAGAAATGGAACTCTCTCTCCTTACATCTTAAGGTGAGGTTCTTCAGGAACCTTTGGAGAGAACCAAGATGGCGTACACAGTATCAAGTGTTGCACATAGAAGCATTTCACTTGGGGAAGGCAAACCTAAATCCAGACTCTGTGATCAAATGTGTTCTGGGAGGACAGACAGCTGTCTCTCCTTGACAAGGTAGTATTGATGGAAGGGGGCACATCTTGCCGATATCTGTGCATAGCGTTGATCCAGCATACTTTTATATCTGTTGATTGAGCAGGGATACCAAAGAGCACTACTGGGACCCCCCCCCCCCATCCTATGTGTTTATTAAGAGCATCCTTCACAATGGTGCCTGTGCCTAGCATTTATGTTGCAATTATTCCTACACTATGTGTCCATTTTTAGAAGTCCAGTCATACCTCTAACCCCTAAATTCCAACACTAATCTTCCAGTCCTGCCACTTCTATGTCCCTAGGCACTTGGATGTGTGTAAAGGATGCAGATCTGAACCTGAGATGGCTCCCTGAGCAGACGAGTATGGCCTGAATTCCTTACTCTGCCCCACTGTCCTCTGACACCAACCTTGAAGGGGCTTTAACACCTCAGTTTCTTCTAGCCCATGCCAGCACTGTGTGCAGTATTGCTGGTATGGTTTCTACTCTTCAGTGAACTCAAAGTGTATTATTTCCCATTGCAGGTATAGCTCATGGCTTGCTTTCTGGATGGTTTATTCCTTTCATAGGTCTTAGGAATTTCAACTTACTGGTGCAAATGAATTAAAAGGCCTAGAAAGAGAAGTAATGTGTTCTTGGCTGGGCAGTGGTGGCACACACCTTTAATCTCAGCACTTGGGAGGCAGAGGCAGGCAGATTTCTAAGTTCGAGACCAGCCTGGTCTACAGAGTGAGTTCCAGGACAGCCAGGGCTATACAGAGTAAACCCTGTCTCAAAAAAAACAAAACAAAACAAAAAAGTAATTCTTGAAACAGGATTCTGAACTAGTATGGAATTACATCGGAAGAGAAAGTGGTACTGGATTATGGTAGGGGGTTCATTTTAAAGTGACAGGGCAGAAGAAACTGCGACGGAAGATTACGTGGCACTATGGGAGGCTCAGAGTAGAAAGGAGTTGGTGAGAGAGAGAGCAAGAGCCTTCAGAGGGGCACCACACAGCAGTGCACCTGACTGCAGCCACTGCAGCCAAGGCAAGAAGAATGTGTGATATGAATCCAGGGCTTGCCTAGTTTGTTGCCTTTCTGGAGACTCATTTTCATTAAAGTGCACCAGATACACAGGAGAGAATGGTGCTGTAGAAAACTCAGTTAAAGCCAAACACTACTGCAGAAAAATCATTCCATCCCACTACAGCTTCGAGGAAAAAGAAACACGATATGATTTACAAAAGGCTTGTGCAGATTCACGTCAAGTGATCACAGTTTACAGCCTTTTCCTCCATGCAGACTAATGGCAGGGACTGGGTTTCTGACTTCCCTGGAATGCATGAGAAGGCATACAGAGCCCCTGCGTTTCTGGACTAGAGTCAGACTCCACTTAGTAAGCACATCTGTATCATACAGTGTGTGCTAAAGCCTTACTAGGGAGACCAGCAGCACAGCACATTGCAAAATGACTGTAGCGGAGCACCCAGTTGGGCCCAAGAGTTGCTGGGGTGGAGGTGCTTCAGATGAAACTGTGGGGGATCTTCAGGGTGACCCTGAAGTCAGGGTCAGAAAAGTCAGGAGAGACACATGGATACACTCTGCCTACACACTGACTTACCAGCCCTGAAAAGGAGGAGTAATTCAAGCCCATGAACACCGGCTACAATGGGCAGCATCTGAACGGCTCAGAGAGGACAGGCCTGCCCATGTCAACCTGGCTTATTAGTTACCGGTTCCAGGAAATCCATGCCCAGGAAAGAGTAGAATGTAAACAAATGAAGTCAAAGCACAGCATCTCCACTTCACTTTGTATGCACGAAACAGGTTGGGATAACAATCTGCAGTCCTAGAGTTGCTTCTCAGTGTTGACTTAGCAAGGGTCTTTATGAACCCTGTCTGCTGCCACTATTAACTCTTCCAACACCCTGTCCGCACTTGACAGAGATGGTCACTTGCCGTGGACCTTACTCCATGGTGCAGATGCAGCTAGAGATGCCAAGGTGACCCTGAGTGTAGTAAGTTCTGTTTAGTTTTGCTTTGTTGATACGTCATCTGAAGTTAAACAGTAGCAGAGCTTTAAAAGACACTGTTAACTATTGGGTGTGTACTCTCGTACAGAAGTAGTTGGTTTTTGGTTTTTTGTTTTTTGTTTTTTTTAAATGACAGGATGGTTTGTCTTTCACTACAGGTCTCTGTCAATAAACTCACTGACAATCTTTGGGAAGCCTCTCTGAGAATACCAGATTTCTTTGAGAAGTCTTTTCTTTTTCTTTCTTTTTTAAATAGGTTTTACCTGTATTTTATTATTTTATACTTTTCTTTTTTTTTTTTTTTTGATACTTTATTGAAGTCTTTTCTAAGAACAATCTACCACCAAATATCTAATCCACTACTGGTAGTTACTAGGCCAGACTTGCTATTGAACTGAGGAACTTACTAGAAATACAGGTTTCCAGGTTTCACGCACACAGATTATGATTCTTGGGAATTAACACATGCCCCAAACATCTCCATTTTTAAAAGCACCAGTTTCTCATAATGTAGGCGGTCATTAAGACTTATTTGTGGGTGGTATCTGTGGGGGGTGGGGGTATCTGAATGAATATATGCCATTTGCGTTTGGGTTTCCACAGAGAGCTGGTTGAGCCACCAGAAGCACTCTTAACTGCTGAGCCCATCTTTAGACCACATTTTGAGATAAGATTTCTTCCTTTGTATCAACAAACACACATGTATACTGCGTATATAGAATAGGCACACATATTAGCTACTCAACATAAATATAATTAAGTGGGCTTGTGATATATACAACATATACGCATTTGTTCTAATGTGTATGCCATATTCCAGTATATGGACTAGTTGAGACATTAACAAACAATGATACAATGAATACCTTGCATTTTAATGTTTATTCATTTAGGTCAATTTAATGCAAAACAGTAGAAGAGATATAAGGTAGAATTACTATGTCAGAATACATGGATAAAGATTCTGCTCAATTGCTCACTAATTAATTTGTAGCAACTTACTTTCCCTCCAATTGTCTCAGACACTAATGATTTCTCCAGATAAATGCAAATACTCGTTCTAATCAATCAATCTGAAAAACTAAAGAACCATTTAGTTTAATTTAAATTAGCATACTTTTAATATATCAATGACTAGCATTCAGATTACCAATGAAATACAATTATCTCATATCCTACAAAACATAGCATCATTTAGTTTCATGGAAATTGTATTTTATTTTACTTTAAATTTTAATCTTATGAGATGGAATAACTGAATTTGAAATACATGTTCATTTGATGGTACTTAGGACCCTACTTGACTAATTGACAACAAAGAAAGAATTGTAAGGCCTCTGTCCAGGGCACGATCCCCGGCATCGGCAACCCTGGAAACCCACTCCCTGAGCATTTCAGTTCCTCTTTTGAAAAATGGGGTGCTGTTTCCGTTTACAGATAGCTTTGAATGCTTAATTTAAGTCACAAATCAGCCTCTGTATAATAAGGCCTACAGTAATAATCCAAGAGAAATTATGGAATAACTATTTATAGTCCTGATTAATGATTATAAAATGTGCATGCAGATATTAACAGTCAGACTGTACTAGGGGAGCCAGCTATGTGTCAGAGACTGTAGTCACTAGGAGTGCAGATCTCACAGGCATAGTAATAATCTTTAAGTCGCCAGGTGCTGGTTTCTACAAGTCATCTTTGAAGAGTAAATCAGAAAATATTTCCTTACTCCTTAGATCAGCTGGACTTATTCACACATATAATCAACTGCCCACAAGAACAGTTCCTTTCTAATGGGGTTGGGTTCAGTAAACAGATGCAGATCAGGAATGCCACAAATAAAATACTCTGTAGCCAACAAATAAAATACTCTCATGTATCCCACTGACTGGAAACTAGCAGCAACCCAACTTGCTCCCTGTCTCCATGTCCCCACGCTGAAGGCCTGTGCTCATGTGTGTCCACTTTGCCCATGCTTCTGGCATAACAAATCAGCAACCACTTCAAGGCTCCTGGAGCTCAGCATTGGATGGACACTAATGAGGCTGTCCAGTTCCAGTTCCTCTCATCCTGAGGTGTAAAGTCAGGAGTGAGGGTTATCAGCAGGCCAATCCCTGTGGCTCTGTTCACACAAGCCTACTTTCTTCTGCCCCACTGCGAAGCTCACAAATTTTTATAGCAGTTTTTAGTGAATAAAATAATCTAGAAAAACACTTTTTTTTTTTTAAAAAAAAGTTTTTATTTCAACAAAACAAGAGGAAACACTTGATGTATAAAGTACTGCATATGGAGAACATTTATACAAATGTACAAAACTTCAAAGAACTCAACTCCAGTTTATTTCATACCTTAAAAACATAAAGAGCACATAAAAATATCCAAAGTTTATTTTTACGAATGTAAACTTGTAAATGACAAGTTTGTGAAAAGAGTTTAGTATTACCACATGATCAGAAGTAAAGGTCAGAGGCACATGGTCAGTTCCAACAAGAGAGACAGTGTGAGGCCCAGAAAATGCAACAATTGAGGCCCATGTCCACTAGCACTCTACTGCAAAACACAAAACATCTTCAAATTGTTCATGCTCAGTCTTCTTGGATATGTGCACGTTACAAAGTACAGAAGGTAACCCACGAGTGCTCTCTGGTGAAGACTTAAGCACACATCTCAATTACCCAATGTACCAGCATTCAGCAGCAAATGTGCCAGTGTAAACTCGTGCTCATTAAAGGACTGGGGTTAGCCTTTCACTGGGGCGGGAAGACACTATTGTACAATGCTTTCTCTCTACAATGCCTTGGTACCCAATGCCGTGTGTTTTAGCATTTCTCAGCTACAACACTTATCGTATGCTTCCTGACTGTGCTTTCCTTTATGGAGGTTTACTGTGCCCACAGACGTAAACATCAAGCTGTCTTATTCTAATTCCTTGCTTAAAATCATGTTTTAGAGTATATATTTTCTTCCATAATTTACCATTCAACATTTTAACTATGATAGTTTGAAATAGGCAAAAACCCCTTTAAACTGGGAATTTTTAGAAATCTTTTTTGATTTAAAGATATATTTCCTTTAATTCAACCTTTTACAACTGGGAGCTAGTTTCAGAGCTGTTGCATTATAGTTGAAAGGGCAATGGAACACTGCTTTTTCAAAACAGATGAGTTGTTCTGGAAACCCTGCTCTTCAGTGCTACAGAGATGGACTTAGAGTTCAGGCAGTGTCCCAGCCATTCCAAGGTGCTTTCCTGAGGCTCACGGAGAGGAAGGGCAGCACCCGGGCTGCGGGATCCTTGGAAAAGTCTACTCTGCTTCTCTCTTCACTTGGATTGCAGAGGTTCATGCCAGGCACAGCTTCACAGGAATGCAAGGGTTGGGTCAATTCAAGAACCCCTATCTAGAGCTAACTATGGGATGCCAGACCCCAGTTTTGTGTGGAATCCTCTTGGTAAAAGCTATTCCCCTGGGCCCAGGAGATGCACACACTATTAGCGTCTTTATAGACAGCGGCCTACAAAGCCACACAATGTCTCACATTTGAAAGATGGATAGGAACGAGTGACTACAACAACGGCTTCCACAGCTGGTATGGAAGCCTCGGATGCACACAATCCTTACTTGAAATAGTATCAAAAGCAGTACAAAAGAATTTGTTGTTCACAAAACTCCACACTCCAGAAAATCAATTGGTGTAAATCATTTAGAGCAAAACTTCAGACTCATTCCATTGCATAAGCATATGTTACAGATTTTGTAGAAGAGAATGAACATATGTGCAACTGTGCTGTGCCTCATGTCACATATCAAGAACAAGGGGGCTTTCCTACTTAAAACCTGCAGCATCTGCAGCTCTGGGTTCATCGATGACCAACAAGAGAAGCAGAAGACACTATATTTTTATTACAGAAACAAGTGAAAAGTGGGTTAAAATGAGAGCCTGTAAGAAGTCACATGTCATTGTTATTTAAAAGCTACTTAGTTATCAAAAACTATGACGATTGTGAGGCTCTAGTATCTAGTACCTGTGCTTACGGGCTGTGAGACACTGAGGGCCCTATAGACGACACAAGGAATCAGTGCTCTAGAGCTGTCTTCACAAAGACGAGTGTACAGCAGCATCTCTGGGGACCTTGTTAAAATGCCAGCTTTGATTTACTAGGTCTGCCCCTGAAATGTTGAAGTTTTATTAAGATACCAGGTGACATCAGTGGCCTTTGGGCCACACAAGTCGCAAATGTCTACAACAATATCAAAATGAGGTTCCATTATGGTAGCTAAACATTATTCTTATCTCTTGCCTGAGCCAGCTAATGTTTCTTTAAACTCACTCTATGCTTAAGCAAGCACCTCAACTTGCCTAATGGCAATCCTTTAAATTTCTTCTTAATAATATCAATACTGTTAGTAACTATGTTTAAGAAAAGTTCTTAAGAACTTACAAAAAGACAACAGGAAATTCACAGTGACATTTTACAAACATTTCAACTGCATACAAGATCACTATTAAATTATTCTAATTATCAATTTTACTGTCTAGTTACCTTAAAATTGTTGAGGATAATTTAAGCCAGCAGTTCTTTCTGTTACTGAAACTAAGATGTTAAACTCATTTATGCTAAAAAGCACAGGCCTTGGATAATCAGGTTTAAACTAGGAGGTAAGCATTTAAACCTGTAAATGCTTGCATTCTGCAACGTGTGCAGTTTTCTCATCTCCGTGAGCTGGACCCGCGCAGTTGGAGAGGGGAACACTGGCATGTTCTGTGAGCACAGCGAGGGACCGCAAGTAAGGAGCCTTGGTGTGCTACTGAGTCAGTGGAGCCGAGAAGTAGACAGCGTCCCAGGCCTCCCCACTGACCCTGCTCCTCTCAGTCCCAGCTAGTACCACAGCACATGCACCTCAGGGCGTCAGCCAACCGAGCAGACCACAGGCACCAAGCCTGTGTGTCCGTCTAGAGGATGCAGACTTCTGCTTCTGCCTCCCCACATCTTTTAGTGCTTGGTTTCGGAGTGGGTGGTAGCTGAACTCTTTCTATATCCTAACAAGAACACTTAAAGGTCACAAACAAGTACACTCTTTATCTTATGTAAATTTAACAACACAAGCAACCCTAAGCTAATACACAAATGTCCTCTGTCCACATCTACTGTATTTTCCTTCATCACATTTTGTAGATGAAAAATAACCTAGTTTCCTTCATTCACAGACAATTCACTATCAGACACTTCCTACTGGTATCCTGGGAGCTGGGCTACAAGATTTCAGGGGTTTTCAGGAAGTCTTCTGTGATGTGTGCTCTGACCACTAACATACAAACTAACTAGGATTTCCAGAGTTGAGCAGCACAGTCCATCAGGTTTATGACTGGTCACACTTTAAAAACCGAAAGGGACTTTCACCCCTGCAATCCAGATTGAACACCTGAGAATGCCATCTCCCAGCAAGCTCAGCTTTCTGTCTGATGGTCTAAGGACTGCAACAGACATTCTCCCAGCTCCCCCTTGCAACTGTCCTGCCAGGCAACTTACGGTGTGGAGCAAACTGTCCCCACCCTAAGCATGATGTGGTGACAGCACTTAGCATCCCTACTGCTCTCAGGGCTTCTACTTTCTCATATGCCTGCTTAGCAACATGGCTTCACAGACTCGCTCCTCTACCTGGGCTCTACAGCCCCGTCCTCTCACAGAGACTCTCTGACTTCCCAGGGCAAATACACAACCACTATAAAACGAGGTACTGAAAATAACCTCTCTGAGGATGTAACCACCAATAACAAGTAACAGGAAAGGATATTAAAAGAATAAAGAACTTAAAACTAAGGGGAGAAGAGTACCCAAGAAATAACAAGACCACATCTCAGCTTACTGCAAACTAGACATTATTCCCTTCATCATCAAAGGAGAGCCTTTAGAATTCAGGACACCAGGCTCCTGCTGGGACCGGGCATGAAGGACTCAGTACTTTCATAAGGGAGCAAAGCCATCTTCCCAGCTTCACTAGTTCCAGGAGAGAAATAAGTTACAGTTAATCTGCAGACAAAGTAATGCTAATACTAGGAGGCCCCTGCTGGCCTGCTTGGCACTTCATTGTAAGTTCACTCCTTTCTGACACGTAAATAAGCTTTTCTTCTTGGAGACTACAGGCAGAAAATCTATGGGCATCTGCCCCAGCAACACAGCCAATGGCCGGAGAAGGGCTACGAGGGACTGGGGCACCACTGACTTGTTCAAAGGATTTACTAAATACAGTGGCCGCAGTCTTAGCCAAGCCTTGGCTGCTGGGCTTAGGCAGGGACTGGCTGGAGGTTAAGGTCAGTCTCTTCAGAGAGAGAAGCTCAAGGTTCTCGCTCTGGGCTCTCTGGGTTTGTTTGCGAGCAAAGTGATCTCTGCAAGATTCCCCTGCAGTTTCTCTCTCTTTTGCTCCAGCTTTGCTTCCTCCCGACCGTCTCTGGTTCTTTCCTACACTTGTCTTGTTACTACAATTGTGACTACTGTTTGATAGACCCGACTGGCTGGTGCTAGACGCAGCCCTGGAATAAAATCCCTCGTCAACTTCAGTTATGTCCATCAGTTCTTCTTGACCTGTTAATTCTGTATCTCCTAAACAAAGAAATGACAAAGATTAATTCACATTAAGTATCTTAAGTAACTTTTAAAAGAGTAATACCAAATCAATTACATTTCAACCAATACCTTAGCAGAATTTCTTAAGGCAACAGATTACAGAACAAAAATCAAAGGATAAGTTGAAACATTTTATAAATGTCAAAACACATTCATTGTAATTAAATGACAGTGATTTAGAGTATATTAAACCACAAGCATGCTGTAAACTACCCCCACTACGGCTTTGTGAAGAGTTCTCCTATATGCATGCAAAGAGCAGAAGCAATTAGAAAGGTCAGACATTAAATGCTGCTGATGACCTCTGTATCGTAGCTCCTACCATAAACTTAACTCAAAACAGAAGTATATGCAAAGAGATCTTTAAGAAGGTTGTGTTCTCCATTCTAGATATTCTTAGAATTAAAAAATATATATGTACATATATATAGATATCACAAGCTCAAAACTTATTAAAAGCCTATACACATTATCCTTCATATTTAAGAAAAGAAAAAATCATTTTAGTTCCAAAACTTAAGCAGAAAGTTACTTCAGAAGCAAATTTCTGCCTCGGTTTCTCTAACAAATTCCTGCGACCACATAGGGGTTATCATTCTGAAGAGCATTAAAGGTCATTGAGAAATTATGATGCATAGTTCATGCACTTTATCAGATGACATGCAAATCGTCTGTGATGTGCAACTGTAGTGCACGTAGCATGCACGGTGCCCTTGCCTCAAGGTACCTTGGGCTGCGGCTACAAAGCGTCTGCTAAAACTGCACTCTGCCAGCTGTGGCCAGTCCATCCTCCATCATCTTTCTTACAGATTTTTGCCTCCTGAGTTCGGGCAAGCCTCTGCTCTCACTCCTAGGGTCTGTGGCTGTTCCCTGCACACCCTGCATATGCTGGCCGTCAAGGTCTCCTAGCGCTCTGCCTCCTTCCCCATTCCCGGTCCTCTCTCCGGACACATGTGTGACACTAATCTCAGGAATGACAAGGACGCCCGCTTCAGCAGCAGCACTGCTGCTCTCAGGTTGCTCTAGGATTGAAGATGATCAGACAAAATGATGGCTGAAGACAAAACAAAAGAAAATGCAAAAAACAAAACAAAACAAAAACCAAAGAGAACGAAACTGGACGATCGAATGGTGTAAGTTAAGCCAAACACGGACGCTGTCATTTCCTTCATTTACAGCCCTGCGACAGCACAGGGGACCACAGGTCACGCTCTTTAAGAGACCAATGAGTTCACTTTCTGTAGTTTCACACACATTTTACATGGAATATGAAACACAGTTTTTTTCCACAAATGAAAACGGAATGCCTTTTAAAAATATTGTGAACAACTAAATTTATGTAAACTTTAGGTAAATGCCCCAAAATATAAAGGCAAAAACTCTGGCTCTTGTCAACAATGATAACCAAAGCAATTAGACAGTCCCCTTTTGTACACTTCAAATCTTATTTTTTTATTAGACTACATCCAGTCTGACTTAATCAACCACAATAGCTAAGGAACTGCTTATTCAATCATGCCTTGGTGATCGGCAACCCTTCTTGTCTCACACACTCAGAACCTCAAACTTCAGTCACATTAAGGTGCTGAAGCAGCCCATGTCTTCAGGTTCCTACCGAGTCTATACATTCCTCTGTGCTTGTAACAGTCCAGTACTATAATGGAGAAAAATGAAAACTAGATATGAAAAGCAAACTGGTTCTCAGTAGTTTATTCTGAAAACAGCCTCTGTAACTCAAACAAATGAACAAAAGTCATACCTAGTGAATATCTATACATATAGCTTTATTCTGTGCCTTAAATAAAAAGGTTTTAAAGTTCTTAAGTAAATATCTATAATAAGTAGTAAAAATAACATAAATATGTAAAACTTGGACCAGTGGTGAAATTTCAACTCCATAATGTAAGACAAAACAACCAAAACCAAGAACAGTGTATACGCATTAAAATGAAGCACACAAGTCTGTTGAGAAAGACGACTTTGTTTTCAGAGCTAGAATTATCAAACCTTTATGAACCGTGCTAAAGTCTGTTAAGCAGCATCGTATAGTAAAAGGGCAGAGGCGCAGCAGCGTATACCCAGGGAGGCCTAGCTCTGCTGCACATCTTGGCCTTACCTCCTTGAGCCTTACAGGCGCCCATTTTCACCACAGCAACCCGATTCATCCACAGGATGAGGTGGTTTGGGCACTACATATCGTGAGCTCCCAGGTGACCAGCGTGCAGCTGTTTAGAAATCAATGTTCTGTTCTGAGTCCTTCACAGTTTGAAAATGGATTCCCAGCAGTGCCCTGACGACCACATCTAACCACAGGGAAGGCTACATCTCCTCGAAGCTCCTGGTGCCCTGCATCCATGATCCTGACCTGATAAAGTTTTGTCTCCTTAGCTGGTGCCTCACACACCACGCTCCTCATTCTCAGGCAGGCTGAGGATGGTGGGGCCTTTGAACCTTGCTCTCCCTGTGTGTGGTACCAACCAAGCCTATTCCCAGTTGCTAACAGCTATTTCCAAAAGTAAAACATGTAAAAGATACATATAGGCATTCTAAAAGAAGGGATACTCAACAGCACTGTTTTTTTTAGCACATTCTTAGATATTACTCTATAATATTCTTGAAACAACATGGCAGTGAGACTCTGAAGCAGGCCATTTAACCCCCATTTGCTAAGAGGAAACTGAAGTTCAGAAAGTATGGGACTGTGTAAAGCAAGGCTGAGAAATGAGACTTCGGGTTGCAAATATCCATTCACGCATACAGGGGATTCTAACTCAATTTGTCAGAACCAACTTGACATAGTGTTCTCTAACATCTCCCAACAATGTTTAATTTATCAGGTTAGATTCTTGGTCATTTCAAAGAAGGCAAATAATTTACTTTGGCTGAACAAAGAGTCACAGCAAATACACGACAGAAGAGTTCCTGAGGAATTTATAACTCAAGGTCAGTTTGCTATTATTTTGAATTGGTTTTATTTGTGAAAATATGCTGATGGAAGTTAATGGTTTAAAAATGTCAATTCACCAATGGAAATTAGCAGGGAAACAGAAACGTGAAGGACGGTATTTCTGAAGTGGAGCTGGCAGATGAACCGTTAGTCAGTCTCAGGACAGCGGTCAGGGCAGAGCAGACAGAAAATCATGAAATTAAATGTAACAATAAACTCTGATTAAACTACATGTGGTTGCTTTAAAGGTAACTGAAATGTCTGAGTACTCAGTAAACTCATAAAAAGAAAAACATATTCTGGACACAGCAAGAACGAAAAGATTACTCTTAGGAAAATTAGACAGTAAGGAAACATGATTATATAACCCAAGTATTTATTACATGCTCTTTTCCTTAGTGGCGTTTCCTACTGTGAGACTCCTGTGACTGAGTCCCTGTTCCCCAGCACAGGGCCAGCCTCCCAGGCTTCCCCAATAGCTGAAAAGCACACCTTACCTCTTCAGAAGCCTTTTCAATGAAGGCTCCCCTGCTGCCCCATCAAAAGTCCCAACACCCCTATATCTCATATACACCCCTATATCTCATATGCCCTCTCTTCCATTCTGCTTCTTTAAAAATCACTTATAACAAGCTGTGGGCACCTTGTCTATCTAGTTGTATATTCTACACAGACTAAGTTTTGTTTGGCCACTGTTAAATATCTAATACTGAGAGAGTTTAGTAGACAATATTTCTGGTTAGTGTCTTTTTTTAATTTTTAAAATGTTTATCCTATATGTACAGGTATTTCGCATGCATGTATATATGTGCACTGCTTTTGTGCCCAGTGCTGTGTGGGCTAGAAAAGGGACTCCAGTCCCCTGGAACTGGAGTTAGAAATGGTTGTGAGCTTCCTTGGGGGTGCTGAGAACTGAACCTGAGACCTCTGGAAGAGCAGACAGTGCTCCCAATGACTGAGCCATCTCCTGAGTCCTAATAAATGTACTTTTAAATGAACTAAATGAATCTCTATTACAAGATAATAAATAAAGGTGAAAACATAGAACATATGAAAAAGGTAAATTTGGAAAATGTTCTCAAAAAGAGAAAAGGAAAAACCTTTTATTCAGTCAAGTAATACACAGCTTAAGATAATAAATATTTTTAGGTGGTAAAAAAGAACAAAGTTTGTTGTTTCAGAAAATTGAAATAGGAGTTTCTAAATGTGGGTTTATTATAATGCTTAGTAACATTAAAAATCTTTTATAAACTAGTTCATTTTTATTATGTTATCAAAAATGGCATATATAACTAAAGAGAGATAACCCTTTTTTTTTTTTGGTTTTTCGAGACAGGGTTTCTCTGTGTAGCCCTGGCTGTCCTGGAACTCACTCTGTAGACCAGGCTGGCCTCGAACTCAGAAATCCACCTGCCTCTGCTTCCCAAGTGCTGGGATTAAAGGCGTGCGCCACCACTGCCTGGCGAGATAATCTTTTCTTTAAGAAAATTATATAGAAGATGTTTTAAGGGAAATATAAATTATGTAACAAGAGTTGCTTTTTCTTGGAACTCAAAAATGTATGCAAAGGGAATTATGATTAATTTATACCCAAAGAGAAATATTTACATAATGATTTCAAATAATTTGAAAAAAAAAATCCGAAAAGAAAATTCCCTGAGACTGTTTTATTTTTATTTATTTATTTATTTAATGCTCCAGATCTTGTTGCCTCCCCTGGTCCACCCTCCAACTGTTCCACACCCCATATCGCCTCCCCAACCCTGTCTCCATGAGGATGTTCCCACTCCCCACCCCCACCCCACCTGACTAAATTCTCTGGGGCCTCCAGTCCCTTGAGGGTTAGGTGCATCATCTCTGACTGAACCCAGACCTGGAAGTCCTCTGCTGTGTATGTGTTGGGGGCCTCACGTCAGCTGGTGTATGCTGCCCGGTTGGTGGTCCAGTGTCTGGGAGATCTCGGGGGTCCAGGTTAGTTGAGAGAGTTAAAGAACGCTTACTTAGAGTTAGCAAGCTGCCATGAGTAAAGGCACTTGCCATGCAAGCCTAAAACCCAGAACTTATGCAAAGGTGGGAGAGCCAGCTCTACAAACTGCCCTCTGACCTCTACACATGCACTACGGCATGTAAGCTCCCCTTCCCTCTGTGCACACACGGACATATGTACACAGGTGTGCACACACACACACACACTTTATAAAAGCTAAAATTTAAGAATTAGCTAAGTTTTTCTTTGTTGGAGTGTCTATTTTAAGACAGAATCTTGCTGTATAGCCCAGGCTGGTCTCAAACTTATGATTCTCCTGCTTCAGCCTCTAGAGCAGCTGGAGTTACAAACCATTCTTAGCCACGGACACTTTTAATAGACAATTCCAACTTTGTTCTCAAAGGCAACTCAAATAATTTAAAATTATCACTATCTTTACAAATGTTTTTAAAACCAACTTTAATTTTCTTCAATTTAAGCCCTTTCTCATTGCCATAAAATCAGACACAAATTAAATATTCCATTTCAAGATTTATGAGTTTATCTTCTCCAGTATCTAGAAAGACAATCTTAAATGGTTTGAAATGCTTATAAACAATTATTTTAAAAATACTTTTCTAGAAATGCATTTATGATCTATCTTAAATCTCTTCAACAGAAAATAAGTAACTACTTTCTTGCTTCATCAATGTTATACAGCAGAAACTTATTACCCTCTAAATCACTGATCAGTTTAAAATAATATTACTACTATTGTTATTTGTTTTTCAAGACAGAGTTTTTCTGTGTAGCCCTGCCTGTCCTGGAATTCACTCTGTAGACCAAACTGGCCTCTAAATCACAGAGATCAATTTTCCTCTGCCTCCCAAGTGCTGGAATTAAAGGTGTGCACCACCACATTTGGCCAAAATAAATTATTTTATATACTAGTAGTAGTATCTTTTGCACTTACGTGTAGTATTTGCTGTATGTTCCTGTGTGGGCACATGTGTATGGAGGTCAGAGTTCAGTCACATGTCTCTTCCAGATGCTTCTTCACCTTGTTTTTAAAGACAGGGTCATACTGATCCTGCAGGTCAGTGAGTCACCGACACTGGCTGGCTAGCAAGCTCCAGGATCCCATTTCATCAGCTGGGTCCCAACACTGCGGTCTAGGCCTGTACACCACACCCAGCTTCTATCTGGATGCTGAGATCTGTACTTAGTCCCTTCAGCTTGCCTGGTAAGGACTTATCTACTGAGCTATATCCCCAGCCTCTGAATCTTTTTATCATTCCTTTTTTGTTTAAGTCATCTAATAAGATAGTACTTAATAACTGAGAAAATTATGACACAGATCATTTTTTCTGATATTTTTGTAACATAATTACAAGTCTCTTTGAACTAAGTTATCTTGCTTAGCTTTAAGTATCATAGTATCGAATAAATAAAAACAATTTTATAAGCCAAAATTGTAATCAAACTGCTTGCTGTAATAACTTGCAACTGTACTTTCTTTGGGCTCAATATATTTAAATTGTATCAATCTGATTCTTCCATACAGTAAAACATTCTAATATTCTCAAGGTATTTTGTTTTGGTCATCATGTTAGAAAACTTAAAAATACGTATTACTTATTTATAATTCCTTTTCATGACCTTAAAAGCTTATAATCTTCTAAATTGTATGTCAAAATAATTAAGAAGTAGTACTAATTAAAAGTATCCACATTTGAAGAAGGGGGCTTCTGAGTTTGAGGCCAACCTGGGCTACATACAGAGATTCTACGTTCATACAGAAACTCAAAGGTGAGGGGTTAGCATACGGGAGCCTGGATCCAATCCCTCCTACCTCTTAAAATAAAACTAAAACTGTTGTTAGCATTAAACATTTAGCATGTGCTAGAGCCACAGCAGGCTGATGACCAAAGGATCCAGTTTAGAAACATGATTTTCATTATTTTTTATTATCGACACTTTCCTGTTGCAAACAGTTGTTAACTGTACATCACTGAAAACCCAAGTGGGATCTATTTCCTATTTTGATATTAACAAGATGAAGTAAGATACTAGGTATTAAATACTTAAAAATACTCGTTCTAATAATGACATGTCAAGTACTGGTGGGCACTTCCACAGGAACAACAGCGAAAATAGACACACTGTCCGCATTCTGTAACACGTGCATGCTTTCATGCTTGCTAGTACTCTCAAACTAAGCATATTTATTTCAAATTGAGAAAATTCAAATTTTAAGTTTTAGGAAGGGAGTATTATTTGAATGGAAAATTAATGTAAATTTACCAGGAACATTAATTACTGGATACCTAATAAAGCAATTCTTAAAGAATTAATCAGCCTCTGGCCGATTTAAACTCAGCCTTTGCACTTACAGACCTCGAAGCATATAAAATGTGTTTTACACCCTGCCCCCATCACTGGACACACACAGAGGAAAGGAGACAGAGATGAAGACTTGGGGGTTCAGTGGATTTTCAGACACTCGTTGGCAAAGTTTTCTATGTTCATTGTTTGCAACCATACGTCAGTCCCTAACCTGACTAGGGACTTGTATAAAATGGAAGTGTGATTTCAGTAACCATTTTCAAAGGACAGAAAATAGCTTCTGTTGTCCCCATGTAGGTAATGTTTTTAAAATGGAGGAAGAATGAGTCACAATGGTGTTAGTTGTGGTAAACAAACAAAAATAGGAGTTCCGTTTGCTCTGAAAGAGACCTGAGAAGGGAAGCTGGGTGGAGAAGTCAGACAGTGAGTGGACGGCGCTGGAGTCAAGGTCGGAGTCCCACAGCAGCAGGCACAGGTGCCACCAGCTTTGCACTCTCAGTGACCACAGAAGGAGGCTCAAAGACATGCTGTGCTTTCCTTTTCTTCTATCTTTATTTTTTAAGGAAAATATTTAAGTAAAACTGCCCTTATTGGTTTTTAAAATAATGCTACTGCTTTTATAAATATCTTAGCTTATCTTTCCTACTGGAATTTCCTTTTTTTTTTTTTTTTGACTATTTTTATCATTACAACCTATTTATCTTAAAGTTCCTCTCTTTAAGTGTACTCTTATTTTTCTTCTACTTGCCTTTTATTTTCTACACAGCACTCAACATATAAGTGCTTTAAAAATCTATGATTGAAAAATACACTTTTGCCTTGACTTATTCACCACTACAGAATAAAGGAGACAACTGGCTTGGAAAAGTAAATTATCATCATATAAATAAGGACATGGTTAGCCATGAGGTTATAAAGCTATCATCTTATAAATAGGGACATAATCATGACGTTATAAAAGGTCCAAGCAGGGCCTGTGCACCATAACTCCATTTCCAAATCTAAGTGCAGACTCAGACTGAGTCACTACAACTGCCCCAGAGATTTGAAGAGCTTGAAAGGCACAACACTGGACTAATCTGCTTCACTACAATAATAAAATAATCAAGTAAAAACGTGGAGATTAGGTCAACATGCAATTAGTTGTGTAATATATCTCTTTAAAAGAATTCTGTTATTACTCCACTGTGTTGAAATCAGGAAGAATTATGATCAAATGTGAACCTAGGGCCTTCAGGCCGCTGTGGTGCTGCTGGTTGACAGTGGCGGAGGTGACAGTGGGTGACAGCAGACATCTGAGTCACGAAATGTCTGCAAATGTTAAGGTGAGAATAGGTTTCCTTTGGTGACTGGGTTACCTCACTCAGGATGATATTTTCAAGTTCCATCCATTTGCCTAAGAATTTCATGAATTCATTGTTTTTAATAGCTGAGTAGTACTCCATTGTGTAAATGCACCACATTTTCTGTATCCATTCCTCTGTTGACACATATGGTATGCACTCATTGATAAGTGGATATTAGCCTAAAAGCTCGGAATATCCAAGATACAATTCACAGACCACGTGAAGAAGAAAGAAGAAAGTGTGGATGCTTCAGTCCTTCTTAGAAGGGGGAACAAAATACGGGGGGAAATACGGAGACACAGTGTGGAGCAGAGACTGAAGGAAAGGCCATCCAGAGACTGCCCCACCTGGGGACCCGTCCCATAGACAGTCAACAAACTCAGACACTATCTCGGAAGCCTGATGTAGCTGTCTCCTGAGAGGCTCTTTCAGAGCCTGGCAAATACAGAGGCAAAGGCTCGCAGTCAACTATTGGAGTGAACATGGGGTCCCCAATGGAGGAGTTATGGGGAGAACTGAAGTAGCTGAAGAGGTTTGCAACCCCATAGGAAGAACAACAATATCAACCAACCAACCCCCCCCCCCCCCGAGCTCCCAGGGACTAAACCACCAACCAAGGAGTACAAATGGAGGGTCCCATGGCTCCAGCCATATATTTAGCAGAGGATGGCCTTGTCAGACATCAATGGGAGGAGAGGCCCTTGGTTCAGGGAAGGCTCTATACCCCAGTGTAGAGGAAGGCCAGGGCAGGAAGGTGGGAATGGGTGGGCAGGTAGGTGAGCACCCTCATAGAAGCAGGGGAAGGAGGATGTGATAGGGGGTTTCTGGAAGGGAAACCAGGAAAGGGGAAAACATTTGAAATATAAATAAATAAAATCTCCAATAAACACAGAGTAAGAGAGAGAGAGAGAGAGAGAGAGAGAGAGAGAGAGAGAGAGAGAGAGAGAGAAGTAGGCTTCACCTGCGTTAGGGTATTTCCCATGGCAGTATGAGCTGTGGGCAATTCTTGAAGAAAGGACGCCACACTCAGAGCATCCTGAAACACCTTCTAGAACAACTCAGAAGTTCTTTGTTACACGTAATTTAAATGGTCCAAAATTAATAATAAAACACAGACCGTGAGCTGGACTAGGAGAATACTTTGTACTGACAGTAGAAAAGAATCACTGTGATGAATTGCTAAAACTGTGATGAATTGCTAAAATTGAACGTATGGTTTGTGTGTGTAATCCTTGATGACGCAGATACACATACAAACACTATGCCTGCACGTCGTACCTGAGTGATAGACAAAGGAATAAAAGGTAGAAAGCCCTGCCTGCCTGCTCCAGTGGCAGCAGCTCACTCGCTCCTCCTCCAACTCATCTGTATAAAAGGAGAGGGGTAAAAAGCGTAAGAACAAGTACAGGAGAAGAAGGAAAGGGCCTCAGATGGTCAGCCACAAGTCACAAGTCCATCTGATGAGCTGGAGAACCACCTGAGACACTGGCCTCTGCTGGATGCTCACGGGGGTTATCTCCAGGTCACAGAGGTGGAAACCCACTCACTCTGGGTAGCAGCATGCCTTGCACTGAGACTAACTGGTGGAAAGGAGAAGGTGACGAGCACTCTCCACCTGTCTTCTTCCTGGCTGCCTTGCCTGCACTCCTGCCGCCTCATGGCCATGTGATGACTGTACCCTCCAACTGTGAGTCAAAAGAAACCCCTTTTTCCTTAAGATTTTTTTCAGGGTATTTTGCCATGGCAACTATGGTGTTTTGAATAGGCAAGATGTGGGTTTTGTTGTTGTTGTTTGCTTTAATTTTTGTTTGATTGATTGATTGATGATTGATTGATTGATTGATTGACTGTTTTACTTTGGGGTATGTGGCAAGGGTGGAGGTCGGCTAAGAACAGACAGGGAAATAATAAAAAGAATGGCTCCAATAGGTTCACAGATTTGAATGCTTGGTCCCTGGCTGGTGGAAAGGGGATTATGAAGTGTGGCCTTGTTTGAGATGAGTAACTGGGAGTGGGCTTGGAGGGTTTAAAGCCCGTGCCATTCCCAGCACGCGCCCTCTCTCTCTCTCTCTCTCTCTCTCTCTCTCTCCCCCCTTTCCTCCCTCCCTCCCTCCCCCTTCTTCCTGCTTGTGGATCAGATGTGAGCTCTCGGCTACTACCCCAGGACACTGCCTGCCTAACTACTGCCACGTTCCCCATGAAGACCTTCTGGAACTTCAAGACCCCAGTGAACTCTATCTTCTGTTAAGTTGCCTTCACCATGGTGTCTCTTCACAGCAATAAAAAAGAACTAAGATGAAGCTCAACAGAAAAGATATGCTTTAGTCTTTGTTACAAGTAGAAAACAAAGAAGGAATCAAGAAGAAAACAGTAGACTATTCCTTAAAATGGATGCTGCTTTTCCTGCTTTCTTCCCCAGGCTCCATCACCGCTATGTATGGTTACAAAGTCTTAGCTGTCACGTGGTGAAGGCTTACAAAGAACACGCCCTCCCACAGGGATGGCTGTGGTCAGAGTGGTGAGATGAGCTGAACGGAAAGCTTATCCAGGATCCATCAAACACAGAAGCTCTCAATGTCTTCATAGTCATAACCTGAAGTGACCTCCACAAAACTGTGCTTCAGAAACATGAAAATACAGAAAGAGCACGGTGGGCACTCTGGGACCTACACGTCCTTTATGTTTTCTTTTTTTCTTTTTTCTTTCGGTTTTTTTTGAGACAGGGTTTCTCTGTGTAAACCTGACTATCCTGGAATTCACTCTGTAGACCAGGCTGGCCTCGAACTCAGAAATCCACCTGCCTCTGCCTCCCAAGTGCTGGGATTAAAGGCGTGCGCCACCACTGCCCGGCTGTCCTTTCATATTTCTAAAGAAACGTTTTACTTGGATTTTATTATAGAAATATAATACATAAAATTTTACGTATGAAGAAAATTTCAAATCTACTTTTAAATCAAGGATTGTCTATATATTTAAGAAGTATAAAATCATAACCATCCTCTCCACAAGAAACCATTGCTTGTTCGAAAGCCAGAATAATAATATGTCCAGGCAGAAATCACAGACATAAGGAAAGGTTACAGAAAAGGCTGAGCTAAGCAAAACCCGGTAACTTCATGACCAATGCTTCCCTGGGAAGGTGTGGTCTCCATGTGGCCTGAGTGCTGGAAGCTAGGTAGGCTTCTAGTGTGGCAGTGTGTGAGGTAGGGGTGCTTCTGAAGTGGGGCCCAGTGGAAGGGGGTTAGGGTATTTTGCTACTGCAATAGAAACACAGGAAGCCAGTAGGAAAACTAAGACTAACTACCGTTGAAAAGGATGCTGCAGCCGACCTATACAGACAAGTAAGATCGGGCGAGTACCACTTATTACAGCCCAGTGAATAAGAGACACTCATACTCTGGAGAGTGACAACCCAGGCCAGCCTACACTCTATCTGCTCATGGGGTGCCTCATTTCTTTTATAGTCTTTTCTCTTTTATATCCTCAGTTATAACACTTCCGCTGTAATAAACAAGAGGCACTCAAGTGTAGTGAAGGCTCAACAAACATAACGGGACAGGCAGTAAAGAGGCCACTTTAGTGAAGCCGTAGCCTGAGATGGTCTGCAAGTGGCAGCCAAAACAGAATCTAGACTCACAAGGGCACCACAGACACCATACATGGAAGGACTCTTTTACCTTGTTTTGGTCATCTTTTCCTACAAAACGTTTCTGAAAAATAACTTCCATCTTGTTGCAGAATATGTATCTCTTTCTTGTAAATCCACACCTGTGCATACACACACATTCACACACACACAGAGGGAGCTTCAATAGTGCCCATGTTTGAATTGTACGACCCACATCCTCCACCCCCATTCCCAATCTAAACAATGGAAGGAAGGTAGAAAAGCCATGAGAATCTGCTCTGCACGCCTCTGCACAGTACTTCGGGGATGAGTGTGCACGGTGCCCAGTGCAGCAGCTTGTTGCATCTGTGCCTGCTTTCACACAGTGAGGCTGACATCCATTCAATTATTTTTCTTCTGTAGTGTATTCTCGTTCAACAGCATAAGAGAGTTGGCATGTTTAAATGGATTTTGTAGTTGCCTAATAGCAAACATCACAAACTCTTTTATACCTCCCTGTCAGAACTTCAGGACTCTCAGCGTAACTTTAAAAATGAGTGGATCAACAATGACCATAGGTTAAACTCTGTAAGATCGCCCTTTCTTTTCCAGCACATTCTCTCAGTGTGTCTGAGGGGAAATGGCAAGCCTTCTCAGTCAGGACCAGCTTTCTGTGTTACAACCTGGGACTCATCCTTCCCTTTCCCTTTCTGCTGTGGACCACAGAGAGCGCGGCTATGAAGCAGTCTCCCAGACTGAGCTGCTATTTTCACTTCCATGCAGAGGAGAAGAAAGCAGAGTAGGTCCCCTTAACACACATGCTCCATGCACGAGTGGGGCTAACAAGTGGCAAAGGTCACTTTTGAGGCGGGCGCCATTACTCATCTGGCTCTTGCTCCTCTCTGTTAGAGAGGAGAGAAGGGATAAGAGGAAGAAGGGATGGAATAAGGAGACGAAGGGAGAAGAGGGGAGGTGGCAAAGCATGAGGGTGTACGGCGGGTGAGATTAACTTCCAGCAACACTCTAAAATACTAAAATGAAGCAGATAAGAAAGAAAACTAATACAAGCTTGAGTGAAAATGACTTTGTAAACTAGAACTGGTGAGTGTATGGACAGCATGGCGCTCTTTACCAGGGAGTCCCCACAGAATGCAAGGTGGGTAGTTCTACTCCAACATGAAAAATCCTGCATGCTAAATGCCTGACAGAGCAGTAGACTCTCAGGGACTGCATACAACTACCCAAGACCAGCAACCTAAGGAACATGAGTAGTTACAGTGCACCTTCTTACTCTCCTACTCTATTGCAATAAGGACAACTTTACATATTCTCCGTTCATATGCCTAACATAAGAAGTGTCACCCTCTCACTGCCTGTGCCCCTGGATAAGAACCTAGGAGTTTTGTTTTCCAGGCTACGGTGGTGCTGTTCCTAAGGTTACAGGTTCTAATACCACAGCTGCAGAGAGCCATGTGAAAGAGCCAGCAGTACTCAAACCTGAGGAGAGCTTACCATGTCTTTTCCACCTGTGACCTCTTATTGACATGCTGGTAACTGCATTTCTTGATATTCTAGAGGAAGTTGGTGTGATCTCAACTTGAATACACCTTGTACCTTCCTTACTAGAGTTCATGGCACCATGAGGCAAAGAAGCCTTTATTGCATTAGCAACCTAAAACGAAAAAATAAAGTTTAAGATGGGTAAGCAAATGCATTATTTACTTTTAGATAAAATATAAGGATAACGTTAACAAATTCATAAGAATACTTCCCCCAGGGTATATTAATATGATGATACATAAACCCCCAGAATAGGGAGTTAAGGGCTAGAGGGATGTTTATACTTCAAAACACTGCGAAGGAATGCGGTTTGTGATTGTTAAATATTGATCTAGGTTTCTTTCTCAATTTCAAATGCTAACTGACAAATGTGTTTAGTATGTTGAAACTCTTATAAGCAGAAGAGAGTACTATCAGTTAAATATCTTCAGTCAATCTAATTAAACCTCCACATTTTATACAAGTGCTTTTTGTTTGTTTCTTTGATTTTGTTTTTCCAGACACGGTTTCTGTGTAGCCATGGCTGTCCTGGGACTCACTCTGTAGACCAGGCTGGCCCCAAACTCAGAGGCTTGCCTCTGCCTCCCAAGTGCTGGAATTAAAGGTGTGCACCACCACCAGCTTATACAAGCACACGTGCACCCCCCACACGCCCACGCACACATGCTCTGTCTTCAGACACACCAAAAGAGGACATCTGATTCCATTACAGATGGTTGTGAGCCACCGTGTGGTTGCTGGGAATTGAACTCAGGACCTCTGAAAGAGCAAACAGTGCTCTTAACTGCTGAGCCATCTCTTCAGCCCCATATGAACACTTTTAAATGTAATATTTCCCAGTACAACAAAGCACTGAGTATTAAAAGACATTTTCATATGCCGTGAATTACTTCTCAATGCATAGTTCTAAACTAAAAAATTGTAAGTTAAAAATTTGCATAATCAAGTGCAGAACCTACCAGCAGTGGCTCAGGGTATAACTCCAGCTGGGCTCTGTATATAATGTCATCCAGTGCTTTCTGAGCTAGGTCCCATTCTCCATTGTATCTGTAAAACATGAGAGTTAAACAAAGTATTTTTTTAATGTATCCTATATAACAAATCAAAACATAATGAGGAACTATTTATCTCTACTAAAGAAAGCAACAGACCACATTAGCACACCAGTTAACATTCTATTCTCCTTTAAAATGTATTTTTAAGTCATTGAGTTCCTATTATCTGAAAGTCTATTAATAGCAAAGAAAATTTTATACATGTACATTTCTTCTCTAAGGAACATGACTATTTATGGAACAGAAATCAAAGAGCTAAGGCAATTTCAGGCATCTTACACTGTCAAAGTAACTCAGAACATAATAAATTATATACTGTAGAATAATTTGCTGAACAATTATGGTCAAATTACCATGTAGTTCCCATGGTTGTACTGAGCACCCAGCCCTACCCACTTTCCTATGAAGCTGTTCCTCTGCACTCTGACGGCCATTTAGAAAGGAACATAACAAATGTTGCAGATACAAGATATAAGAAATTCAGCATGTGTGTATTATATATGTTCAACTTTCAATGATATATCAAACCTTTCCTAAAAATCAACTGAGTAATCCAAATCAACTGACACATAATAGTTTCTGCAAACAAAATAAGGAAACGTGAATTACATCAAGAGCACAAGAGAGGAGGGCCATAAGAATCAGATGAGAAGTAACTCAGCTCAGCTCCCCAATAGGGTCTAGCACAGTACAAAGCTGGCTCTGGAGGAGCAGGGCTTACAAACCTCTGCAGCATACACACAGGCTGTTCATACCGCCTCATGGGCGTCCTCACCCTCCTGTACGTGTCAGCAAGAGACATGGGAAGCAGGACTGGGGACCAGAAAATGCTTGAAGGAGCAGAGTGGCAGCTGCCATGGGAAAGGCGCAGGCCTGCCAGATACTCTCTTCATATGAACAGAAGTTCCACAGCCTTTGGAGAAAAGCCAGTCCTGTCAGCCTATTATCCCCAAGGCACAGCCGAAGAAGAACTGTGGCTCTGAGGGAGACAGGGATGTAACTGCAGTCTATGCTGAGATAACTAGGAGCTCTCTGCTTCTGACAGAGAGGCAAGGACACTGGGGCCCCTCCCCCACAGCACACGTCACTCAGGGACAAGGAGTCTGCCTAGAATTGACAGGGAGAAAACATCAGAGAAAGAGCACTGCTGACTTTCCAGCCCATCACTGCCAGGCTATTGTACACTGAGAATAAGAAAAACGTCCTTTTCTTTTTCCTTTAACTTTTTGGGGTTTTTGGATTTCGCACATGCACTCCAACACCACTCATCACCCCATCCCCTTGAATCTGCCCTTGCAATCTCCTCCCAAAAAGAAAAAACAGAAACAAAACTAGAGAAAACCAAACAGAAACAAAACCCCCATCTCATTGCAGAAGCCTGCGTGTGTCACAGTGTGTCACACAGTAGACCCTTGTATATTTTACCCATAGTCTTTACTTGCAAATGTTCATTACAATGAGTCACTGGTCTGTTGCAAGGTCTCTGGCTTCTGGGACACTATCAAGACAGGATCCTCCCTGGCACTCCTCTCAGGTATCCTGTTGTTGGCTTCTGCTGTGGAGGTCCTGCAGCTTTGCATCTACAGGTCATGCCCTCTAGCAGCTCACAGATGGGGTAGATGCTGCAGTGGGACAACTCACAGTCCTGGATCTAGGCCTGGGCGGTAGCTGTTAGTCAGCCTGCTAGATCTCCCACGCCAAGCCGTCAGGCCATCAGGACAGCTCTCCAGCTCAGCTCTGCTACCTCTTCAAAGGCCACAGCCAGCAAGGGGTGGAGCTAGCTCTACTGTGCTCATACCCTCCAGGCTAGCTCACCCATGTCCCCCACACACACACCAGGGACAGTTCTGTGCCACCCAGGTGAGGTGCAGGACCTGCTCTCCCAAGTTCTGCAGCAAGTGAAGGGTGGGCTAGCTAGGAACAACATTCTATTGCTGAAGGAGGGCCTAAAATGGGAGAGGAGACCCTCTCTGAGAGACAGGCATACAGAGAAACCTGAAGGAGGAAAACTCATCAGCCATCCCACTTCTACCCAAAATACTAGGCTAAAGTCGGGGGGTTTGTAGAGGTTACCCAGAATGTAACTATGGCAATAGTATAACAACCCTCCTGACACCATCCTGGCAAGAGCAAAGAGACATTTGTGTCTCTCCCTTTAGCTGTAAGCCCACTAAGCTGTCTGTGGACCCCAAGAAGCTGCAGTTTCCCCAAGAGTCTCTCACTGGCAGAGGAGGACTCGGGCTGCAGTGCCTGCAGACAGGGAGCTTGTCTTCCAGAAACTCAAGTCTACAGTCTGACAACTTGTCACCACACCTTGCAAGAGAGACTGGAGCAGAGACAATGACAGATCCACGAGAGGTGGACTGCGGTTAGGTATCCCTCTTGTCTTCTATAATTTGTTCCTCTCTCAATATGGCTACACTAAGTAGAACTCCTTTTTTCTGCTTTTCACTATTTCTTGTTAAGGCTGCTGGGGCCCTAGGCTAACAACTTCATAGTACCACCTACAAAGTTTCATTAGTATGAGAGATAAAGAATCATTATCATTTTCAGGCATAAATCATATTTACATAAGTTTCTATTGCTCTACTTCTGAATGAAATCATGAACAATGAAAAATTACAGAACATATTATATAACCAAGAGGGATGAGTGCTGTCAATAAATAAAGTAGTTAATTGAACTAAAGTCAGGGCCAGAGGTATGGTTAAGTAGTAGAGCACTCATATGAAATACTAGGTTCAACCCCTGACACCACAAAATATAAGTAAATGAAAGAAAGAAAGAACTACATCCAGAGGTGACCCAAACACTGAAGCCATCAGGTTGATTTAAGTCACTATGACCACTACTTTCAATGCCCTGGTGGAGAAGACTGAAACATGCACAAGTAAATTGAGATTTCAGGGAAGATCTGCTCTACCAGAAAGAGCAGGTCAAAAAAGGGAGACGCAAAACAGTAAGACATGAAAAGCCTTCAGTGACTGTGGATCAGGTCTACTAGGTCATGGAAAAGAGAAGCTAGGCATGACGACAGACCAAGAGAAGACACTCAACGTGAAGTGAAGAAAAGAAAACTATCACGTATCCAAGCCCTGTGGTGCTGGATCTACACAAACTAAAACAAAGCTCAGGAGAGCTCTTTTTAAGGGCCAGTAAACAAGTATTTCAGAGCTAGGCATGGCGACACACATCTATAATTCCAGGACTCTGAGGAGGAAGCAGTAGCATCAATTCTAGGACATGATGTCTCCAGCAGCAGCAGCAACAACCACCAGTCCTCCCAAATCCAATGTTTTAAACTGTGGGACATGCCCTCTCTATCAGAACTACTCAAGGCTGCCATTACAACAGGGAGGCGGTCATAGTCAGTGTGCACACACATGAACACAACTGTCCTCAGTAAAACTTTACGAGGTACAGGCCCTCCCGCTACTCCATAAATTCTGCCCTCAGTCAAGAGGCTTACTATCTACCTGAGTGAATTAAAGTATCAGGTGACTATAATGCAAAGTGCCTTGTCATTTGTGTCACGTGAGAATTACAAAGGGCAAAACAGGACTCAAGCATACACTGTACCTGAGTTATTACAAAAGGCTAAGCACCAATGTTGGAAATAAATAGGTTATTTCTGATTGAAGATTCTCTAAAGTGCCTTTTAAGAGCTAAAATTTCTAGAAACAGAAAAAAATAGTCATTGGAATTTAAAAAATCCAATTTGAAAATCACAGCCAAAAAAGTCATGTGCAGAACTGAGCAAGTTCACGTTTTACCCAGCTTCACTCTGACCCGGAATTTAAAAATAATGAAGTGTTTTAGTCAGTCTGAAATTCTGTACAACTTTAAAATATGTATTTTAAATGATTCCTTTTCATTCATAAAACTATAAAGATTGCTTATCTATTGAGATCATACTGTTATAGAAACAGCCTGACAAGTTACACTATGCCAAAGGTCAACTGTGTGCTTTGTATATGAGACACACTTACATAGCAAAATACACTCCTGTTAGCATCTGCACCATGAATCCGGATGAAATCGGTATCCTGTTGCTCAAACCTTTGTATTTTCTTACATGTTGTCGGGGATATCCACAGACACATATTCTGGAAAGACAGAAGGAAAGGTATTTGTTACGTGCAGATGATTTTCTAATATTTATGAACCAACAATAGAAATAACAAATCTAGTATCTATAAAACAATTTCCCGAACACAATGCCTGTAACATTTCCCTGAATATGTTATCTGGGAAAAGACTGTAAAGCCCAAGGCAGACAGTGTACGCAGTTGGTGAGTTACATGCTCACTGGTTGGTTTACTGATTTTGATCAATTTGATTATCAATAATTTTGGGACATTACATGGAACTTACTATTAACAGGTCTTTAGTATAATCTTTAATTCCTAATTAAATTCTTGGTACAAACCTCAGGATCACAAAAATTACCGTAACAAAGACTCGAGCTTCATGAAATAGCCATTATAAATTTCAGAGAGATGAACATTTGCAATGCTCTTCCCAGACGTAGGGACGCACACCTTTAATCCCAGCACCTGGGAGGCAGAGGCAGGTGGGTCTCTGTGAGTTCAGAGCCAGCCTGGTCTACTTAGGGAGTTCCTGGACAGCCAGAGCTACATAGCAAAACCCTGTCTTGAAAAAAGCTAAAACAACAATAATAATAATGCTGAAAAACATACAATAAATAAAATATAGGCAGTTTTAAATACATATCTAAATACAACACCCTTGAGAGAATTCTAAACAGAAACCAGCAGGGTTTGCTAGTTTTTTTTCAAAGAAAATAACTTAGATAAAATTAAGGCAAACAAAACATTTATGATGAGAAGCAGTGCAGGTGACAAGTGAGACACAGCTCAGAGGCCTCCTCCTTCTAGTCCTTCTTGGCCTCCTGACACTCAGCTCCACTGAGACTACGTGTGTCCAGTGGACCTGGAAGCCCTGTACCTCAGGCTGCAAAGACTGCAGCATAGGTTTCCGCATGGGCAGACAGACACAGCACATCTGATACAAGGTGCTCTGCAAATTAGAAGGAGGAATTGGGAGGCAACTGCAAATTCAAGCTTGTGAGCAAGGTATCTAAGCCTGCAGAGGCTCACCAAGGAAGGTGGTACAATGCTAAGAGCCAGGAGACCATCTGTGTGACCAGCCCACACCCCTAAGAACAAAGCAAAGGCCTGAGGCCCGGCCAGGATGCCACCAAATACCTGGCCTTAACTGAGAGCTGGCAATAGCCCTGTCCATCTGTAGGTCCAAAATATAACCCTCAGGGTCTTTTGGACTCTGCCAATCATGTTCTGTCTCTGCCCTCCGACTTCTCATACCAAGTGCCCAAAGTTGGGGTTGGGGGTTCATGGGACTCATGGGGACTTGAGCCTCTGCTCAGAGGAATCTGTTCACCAGTGCCCTCTTTCAGTCTTCTGACACCTGTTACTAAATTAAGACGTGATTACAACGAACTGACTCCCTTGTATGTATAGATATGTATATCTATATGATGATGAAAATTAAGGACTACAAAGTGTAGGACAGTGACTAGGAAACTACCTTTAAGTCCAACACGGAGCCAATTATATACACTAGCCAGAGCACTATAATGCAATTAAACTGCTTTTAAAAAATCTCCTTAGGAGCAGGATGGTGGTAGCACATGCCTTTGAGGCAGGTGTATTTCTGTGAGTTCAGGCCAGCCTGGTCTATAGAGCAAGGGCTAGGATGGGCAGGGCCATACAAAGAGACCCTATCTGGAAATAGCTCAGTAAAGGAGTGCTTGCCTAGCACGTGTGAAGCCCTGGATTTCAGCCCTAGTGTGTGTGGGAATGTCTACATAAATGAAGGGGGTCATGTGAAACTGCAAAAACAACACAGGGACCATGATCTCAGCTTGCATGTAATTAATAAACAGGCACATAGTATTTCTCAGGTAAAGTCAGAGTTACGGGCTGCAGACCTGTTTTCCTTCCTTGTACATATATGGATTGCCTAAAATGTCTATCATCAACACAAACTTTTAAGAGAAACAAGAAATTTCTATTTGTAGGTCATTTACTGAAAATGGCTGCTTTCTCACATTGTCATCAGGACTGATACAGCCCCACTTGAGAGCACATTAATTAATACAGTGCAATTTATCTCTGCTTGTAGCCATCACTGCCATCAACAAAAGCCTTCACGTGGAGACACTCACCACTAAGCCTGCAACTGAAGCTCAGGCCTAGCATCCCAAAAGGTGGAGAGAGACAGAGAACTGGCTCCTGAGTACCATCCTCTGACTTCCACATATCTACCATGGCACCTGTGCGTGCGCGCACACACACACACACACACACACACACAGGTCTAAAAATTCCCTGAAAAGCATCTCATATACCTCAGACCTTTAAAAAACATCTTCTTTCTTCAGACTTATTTTTATTTTCATGTCTGTGTGTCTCTCTGTGTGTACAGACATGTATCAGTGTCTGTGTGTCTCTCTGTGTGTATGGACATGTATATGTGCCCAGGGGGCCAGAAAGGGGCTTTGTATCTTCTGGAACTGGAGTTATGGTGGTCGTGAGCCGTCTAATGTAGGTTCAAGCACAAGAAGCACTCTTAATTGATGAGTCTTCTCTTCAGGCCTCAAAAATGTTTTCTTAAAAGGCCTTTAATTCAAAGCATAAACATAAGCTCATTTGACATTGCAAGAAACTCGAAACTCTTTAGTACCAAGAACAAAATAAACAGGGAAACAGAAAAAAAAATAGCTGCAAGTAGAATAAACCACCTTTTACCCCAAATAGAACACTCATTTTACACTCATATTTTAATGTTGCATAATATATCCCAAATTTTAATTTAGTCAACCAGCATATTTCCCTCTATTTTTTTAAATAAAGAAAAACCATAATGTCATGTTCTCTTATTTTTGGCACAAAATTTAAACACAGTAAATACAGATAAATAAAAGCAAACAAGATAAAAAGAAATACCTAATCACATTCCACAATTAAGAAGTTATGACCATGCCATTGCTTTAAAAGTAATATAATCCTTTCTGATTTATACTCCACGCACACATCACTCAGTTATCAAGTCATCACTGTGCTCTTTGACAGCGATGACTTCTAAGCCACCTTCTATGTGTTCACTAGGCTGAACTGTATACTGACTTATGTAATGGTTTAAACCAACAATCACACAACAATAACTTAGTATGCAACAAACCAGCAGTCCTACGTTCATGTACTGCAGTATTAGAAACCTAGGAGATCTGGTTTACCTTGAACAAATCTGACACAGTGACTGAAGAGAAACACTGGGCATGTAGGTTAAGGCAGCATTGTAACACAACAGAAGGAACGTCAACACTTCAAACCTAAAGACAAACCAAAGGAATGTTAACTGACCTTACGCAACACAACCAGGATTACATTTTACAGACACAGTAAGGAAACTCAAAGGAAAAAGAAGTCTGCAAGTAACAGTCATGCATCCTCCAAACTCCAGATAATGCCTGCAGCAAGCACAGGGGCAAGTCTAGGTATGTCTGATTCTTTTCTAAAATGACTCGATATCCACAGAAGTGTTACATTTAACTCACTAAACATTATAAATTTACTGAAACAATTTTTAAACAACTTAAACTTAGCATGCTAGGAGAATTGCGCCTTTGCAGTATACCTGTTCTGTGCTGTCAGCATCTCCCGTTGAGGATGCGGTCCACTGTACACAACTTTTGATAAGCCATGCTGGGATAGTGCACTCTCCGTCAGCGCCATGGACCCAATGCTGGAAGGCTAGAGAAGAGACGCTGTTTTGTTAAGAATGAGATTGAGAACACAAAGCATGGGAAGTGCCTACTAGGCGCTCCATACTGCTTAGGGACATTCAGACTGCCTGTCACATTTCCACTCCAAGATTTAATAAAAAGTTAAAAACTAAGCCACAAATGATTATCAGAATGCTTAATTTCCAAAATTCCATCATGGAGTACACAATTATCCACCCCACCCCCACACAGACACAAATTAAGATGAGCCTTATCCATCATATAAAGATAAAAAATGCTTTCAATAAGGCTCCTACTATCAGATCTTAGTTCAATACGTTAGTGATTTTGACTTATTTGAAAGAGTAAACACTCTGTGTGGTGATAATCAGTATCTTTTGAGGTACTAATAATTGACTTCTGTGCGTAGGTAACTACACCCTAACTTATGGGACTATTGGAGCTTAGGACCCAACAAATATACTTTGATAAAAAGCTACTTACTTCATGATATACAGATGGTTTGGATAAAGATGGAATTGTAAAACTCAATACTTTACTATGTCCATGCTTGTCAACTATTTCCTACAAAAGTAAAAGGAAATATCTTAAAAGTCACCTTGTACATGTAACATTTTAAAAATAAAATTAAGTTATTAGGACAATTTGTCCAGGTTTAATTTTTTGAGGTTATAATACTAATTACAACATCTCTCCCTCCCTTTCCCTCTAAGACAAATTTTTAAAGACCAGAATAAAAGGAATTTAAAGACAGTTAAAACTCTCGAACATTGGTGACCCACCATCAACTGCCATTGGCATCAGTGGGTGGCATGTGCACTGTTGCATTTTCAAAACAAAAGCCGGATAGAGCGCTATAGTCCGGCACAGAAAACGCCCAACTAAAGTTCCACTGTTCTCAGGATGGCTGCGGCACAGCCGGTGTAGTGATTGTTCTGTACTAACAAGTTATATTCTCTAAGTCAATAAAACATGAGAGGTGTCTACAGAAGGACCTGTCCATCTTAAAGAACACAAGTCCTAAGGATTCAGAATGTCATGTCATAACTGAAACTCAGGCTGAGTCACACAAACTGTTAAATACAATGCACATCTCAGGAGACGGTGGGGACTTACAAGTGTGACTAGTGAATCTCATATTAGGTCTTTCTACTGGGTTTTTTTTTTGTTTTTTTTTTTTTGGTGAAGACAAAAAACCAGCTTAAAGATACGCTTAAACAGATAATGAATTTAAAGATTCAACAACAGTAGTAACTAGGCACGGCAGCACACGCCTTTAATCCTAGCATTTGAAAGACAGGCAGATCTCTGTGAGTTTGAAGCCAGTCTATTCTAAGTAACAAGATCCAGGCCAGTCAGGGTTACATTGTGAGACCCTGTCTCAAAACAAAAAATAAAACCCCACTGGTGGTGGTATTATTATTATTATTATTATTATTATTATTAATTTATCTCTATGAAAGTTTCATCTTTCATTTAACCCATAAAAATTTGTTTAGATAATTATATGTGTGCCCCAATACCCTTGGTTCTTTTTTCTTTTAAATGAATAGTAGGGTTATTTTTTTTTTCCAAAAAGCATGTTGTTAATTTGTGAAATACAAACCAGGTTGTAAACCCCTAGCAGAAGGGCCTCAACGCAGCCGCTACTGTGCACATTTCTGCTGGCCGACACAGCGAGGTAGCACCACATCAGCTCTGGGAGGAACTGCAGAGTGAACCGCAGCAGCTGCTCCTCCCCACTGCGGTAGAACTCAAAGAGCTGGTGACACACAGGCTCTAGTAACTAGAAGAAGAAGACATGGTAAACATGGATGTGAATGACACCACTGTATGAAGTATACAAGGTTTCTCAGAATGGTTAAATCTGAAATATACAAATGTTTTAATTTTCTTGAAGCAAAACTAGTCACTGACCAGCTGTTTCAGAAAGTTCAGATTCTAGTGGCGGACACTACAATATGTCAGCAAGATGCTCTACCACTCTCAACAACTACTCTTCCTCAGGGCCTGTAGTTTTACCTCTCGGCTAAGCTGTAGGAAGCGTCTTCTATGACACCTTTCTTCCTAGTAAATTAGAAGTTGCAGGCAAGAGTCTGTCTGCAGGGCAGAAGGAACTAAGACAGGAATCCTGGCCAGCTTGCTCCCATGTGTGCAATGGCTAGTGTGTAGGGCAGTCACAGAGCCATTACACCCAAACCGTTGTTGAAGCCATGGCTACTGCCCCTGGGTTTTATATATAAGTTAGAATCATCTACAGCTGTTGTCTTTCCCACTACACTCCCAATTAAATTATGTTAGTAGTGCTAACTACATCTTTATTAAAGACTCTTACAAACCAGAAAAGCAAAGTAAGAGACTCACATCTCTTAAGCACTCCATTAGTCAGACACTGCTATCAAACACAAAGCACGGCCAAACATGTCTCCAGGCACTGGTTTTCAAGAAAGCCTGAACAAGCTACACATTCATTAACAAACAGCAGACTAAGTCAAAATACCAAGCAGATTTCTATTACCAATAACTACAACAAAGAGAAACTAATGAATAGCATAAATTTTTATTTCAAATAGACTAAATAAGTAAAGTAAGGAGTAAGTCAAACTAACTCTTCTAAAATCAGGGTTTGGAATGTGGCTCCCAGGCAGAGTGCTCACCTAGCACACCAAGCTGTGGGTTCAACTCTCAGTGCCAAAAAAAGTGCACAAAACCAGAAAAGCAGACTGTTTATAAAGGTGGTACATGCCTTTAATTCTAGCACTCAGGGAGGAGAGGCGGGAAAGGGGGGCAGAGGCAGAGGCAGGTGAATCTCTGTGAGTTCGAGGCTAGCCAGTGTGAGTTCCAGGACAATGAAGGCCACAGAGAAACCCTGTCTCAAAAAAAAAATTATCCACCTTCTGGCAGCTACTCATTCATAAGGGTATTTTTTCCACATCACAATGGTGATTAGAAAGCAAAGATAAGACTGTCTCAACCAGAACAAAAGCCCACAGTGACTCTGCTCTGTGCTCCACACTCTCTCTGTGCTCCACACTCACATTAACAAATCCCCAAGTGAGCTTTAATTAAATCAATCCACGAAGCTTGGGGAGCTTAACAAGCATTTTCAATTATAAACCTTGCTAGAAAATTCATTCAAGGCACTCTGTAAGAACACATAATCAACTTTAATCAAAATACACTCAAATCTTTATGACCAGTTTCAAATCCCAAATTAAAAAAAAGTCTAATGAAAGCATAATTAAGTGAAGACAGATTTAAAGAAAAGAAAAAACTATGTTGCAAAAAGATTAATATTATGCATTTGAAGCCAATACAGATAAATACCAACATCTGTTTGCTGTTTTACAGCTTGCAAAGCATGTTTATACAGAAACACGATCAGTTCCCACTATACTGTAAGTAGACTATGACTAGTCACACTTTTCCATATAAGGAAATGGAGACAGGAAGGCTATGCTCCATGATGGACAGTACACACTAGAGCCATAAAGGAGAGACATCTGGCTTCCACAAATGCTGGAAAACAATAATGGATAACGTGAGAAATACAGGCACAGATAACATGAATGCATTTTAAGGTGGCGATTCAACAAGTTTCCTCAGGAAAACACAGCTCAAGCTTGTTGGAAGTTGAGGGTAACAAGAAAAAAGAGGAAAGCAGCTTGGTGAAGAAAAGACAAGGCAAACATAACTTTGACTAAATGATTCAGATGAAGTCTGATGGCTTGTCAGGAAAATCTCTAGGCCTGCTAGCATCTCATTCACAGTGTACTCCACAGGATAATAAGTAGAGTCTAGGCTACTCTATACTCCCTCCATCACAAACCAATGACTCAAATAACAGTATCTTCTGGAGTGTACAGTCTGGTTGCAAAGGGCCATGAATCCACATAGTATGTTACCTGCCACTGAATAAAGAGATTAGTGGCAGACCAGCAATGCCAGGGCTCAAGAGGCAGGGGTAAATGGATCTCCATGAATGTGAGGCCAGCCTAGTCTGCATAGTCTACACAGTTCTAGGACAGTCAGGGCTACAAAGTAAGACCCTGCTAAGAGAGGGGGGTGGGGATGAGAGACAGACACACAGATGACAGACAGATGACAGACACAGAGACAGAGAGACTGAGATTGATTTTAAACCTGTCCCATCTTTTCCTAAGCTCAAAAACAAAAGGAATTGTGCAACTCACCTCCTTCCCATCTACTCTGCAGATTGGGTAGTTCACACCCAAGAGTCTTTCTGAGACACCTCACAACAAAACTCAGATGGGTAAGAAAGCTAAGGAGGCCAAACTCACCTTGAACAGCACCAACCCCATATTCGTCCCAGTGTTTCCTCCTGCTCTTTATGCTAAGAGTTGAACCCAAGGACCCAGTGCATGCTAGGCAAGAGCTCTCCCACTGAACCATATCCAAGGCCCATTTCTTAATGTTTGTTACAATGGGAAGTACGTTCCCAGAGACTGTCAGAGGGAAAAACATGTGAACCACTGGGAGACTCAGTTCCACATGCTTACTCAGTCTCTTTCACTTTTCTCTCTCAGGATGAAGATCACTGCTTTTTGAGCTCCTAATGTCCACCACAGTAATGGCTTATAGCAGGTACATAAATATTTGCTGAAGAAAAAAGATTATTTGCAGCAACTTAGACGTTTCAAGGCTATGGAGAGTCAGAGACACACAGAGAAAGAAAACACCGAGAAAGATGGATTTGGGGGTACAGTAAGGATTCTAGTTTTCGTTCTGGAGAATGATACACTGAAATTAATTTTATTCTTGTTTTGCAAATATATACATTTTCTTACCTTATATATGTGTGTTACATTTCATAATTAAATAAAAATAATCAACCTAATACTATTCATACAAACTGTAATGTACTTACCTCACTCTGTGGCTCCTGGATAACTTTATAGAGAGATGAAACTAAAGAACTCTTGTCTTTCAAATTTGTGGCATAATTTGGCAAAGATGTTTCTGGGAGAGTCTAAACAAATTTAAAAAAATTATTTTTATGAAATTCTAAATCAGACAAATTCATAAAAAAGAAAATAGTATATACGGGTCACTAACACAGACTAGAGCAGGGAGAAGGGAACTAAGAAAAATGGCTTAAAGGACATCAAGTTTCCAGAATTCCATGCTGATGGTTGGTGCAACTTTATAGAAATATCAAAAGAACAAGAACAAAAATAAATAAAATAAAATCAACCCTGCATCCTTACTTAAGACAGTGAATTTTATGTGATGAAAATTATAACTCAACAACAATACATTTTTTTTAAAGTTTTATTCTCTTATTACCAACAGGGTAAATCACTATCAGAACCCGCCACTGGGACCAGGGCAATGGCTCAGTACATAAAGCACTTGCTTCACAAATGGAAAGACCAGAATTAGGATCCCCAGACCCCACTTAAAAGCTGGGCATGGTTCTGACTGCAGTCCCAGTACTCTGAAGGCTGAGACAGGGCACACCAGGGAAAGCTGGCTTGCTAGATTAGTTAATGGTGTGTGCTCTGTGTTCAACCAGAGACCCTGCCTCAATTAGTTAAGTGCAAAGTAATCAAAGAAGATACTGAGTCTCAACTGTGGACCTACACATGTACTCCCACATGTGCAAGTACACCCACACACATGCAACACCCAAGAACACATGCATACAGCCCACCCATTTATAAATATGCAAATGAAAACACCTTCATCTTTAACTGCCGTTTTAGATTAGAAACAATATTGAACCACATGTAAAGACAGAGTTCTGTCTTCAAAGCATCAGGAGTGATGGATCACCTTATGTCTTTGAAGATCTGATAATGTGTCTAACCTGTGCACCACAGGCCACCTGATCCAAATACTACTATCCATGCTACTGCCTGAGGTGAGCCTACACTGCAGGTGGGGCAGAATACCCAGACTCCTAAGAACTCGAGAACTCGGAACTGTACTACCACAAATTAATTCTGCTAGTGCCAGTTAAAATACAGACCATCAACCACAGCCTGCTAGCACTAGTTCTTCAGACAGGGATCCTACAGACCAGAGAGAGGAATGGAAAGAGAGACACTCTCAGTAGTAACTCATATAACTGTGGGTGAAAAGGTGGCAGGAAAAACTAAAGAGAAAATTTTCTGTAACAATAATAAAATGAGCTTCTCACATTAGCAGTGTTCATCTCCCAAGTCACTGCTCACTCAGGTTCCCTCACTCACTCCCACAGCAGACAGAATCTCAAGATGCACCTAACAGCCACGCTAAGACATGCGTGCTGTCTCACATATCCCATAACCAAGAATTTCATGATTTAACATGGGCTGTGGCTACAATACACAGCTTTATGTGTGCGTAAGTATGTACAGAAATTAAGCTGCATTGCTTCTTACAGCAGAGTTGTCTGACTCATTTTTAACTTCACTTTCTCCCTGAGGGGAAGCTGTCCTTTCCCCTCTCCATCCCCACCACTCAACAGAAAGCCTCAGACTCAGACCTCTGCTGGGAGAGCATTGAGGGACAGAAAGAAATGAAACTACCACTGTCTGTACTTGGAAAGATTCTTTAAAAACAGGTCACATTTTGCCTGAAGACATGCAAGTGACTAGGTTTTTCTAATTTAATAAGAGAGTTTTGTTTACCAGTATGGTAAGTAAATGTGAACCATTTGGAATCTGCCACCATTCTCCAGAACAATAGCAGCAACGGCCACCACAACAAAAGCAGTTCCCATGCACTGTTCCCTAGGCAGAGATTAAGGCATTCTTCAATATTTCAAAAGCAAGTAACAAAAGACCTCCAGGCAACATTCCATTTCTGTCATGCAATCAAGAGTAACCTAATACTGGAGAAATTTATATAAAAGCATCAGATTTCTAATCTCATTAAAAGAAGCCTAAAGACATGTGAAAAGCGCAGCAGTCTATAGAACAAATGAAGCACACTATGTATGTAGTCTATATGAGCACATAAGTATCTTCTGTGAGCCAGCCACAGGCTTCAGTGTTACTTATCCTGCCCCACTCTCCCTCTTACCCTGTCCTCTCATCCCTCACCCCATTTCTCCCGACACCAAAGACCCTTGAAATGTCTTATGGAAACCTACCATAGAAGTCTCCTCAAATGTATACACATATACAAAATGAACTACCTTACAATGGGGAACAATGACACCCCTAGAGATCCATAGCTATCCAATAAAAAGCTCAATACAGGGTATGAGCTACCCCCTTTTGAACTATTATTTAATAGGGTCACATAGACAACTCCCCTCCAAATTTCAGGGTTACTTTTTGTTTCCTTGGGGTTTTTTGTTTGTTTGTTTGGTGGTGGTTTGTGGGGGGGAGGAGGGGGGGTTTATTTGGTTTTGGGGTGTGTGTGTGTGTGTGTTTGCCATTGCTCTTGGTTACCCTCCAAAACTTAGGGTAAAGCCCTACTGCTAAAGATACCACATATCTACTTAATAAGACATGGGAAAGTCAAGCTGGTACCATCCTGGATGCTTCTTTACTTCCTAGTTCTCATGGTGCTGGAGGGCTGTATGCATTCTACCGGGGAGAAGTCATTACTTGTGAACACTGTAAGCTGCAACAATGACTGTTTGAGCCAGAGAGACTGGATGTCTGCAGTGAAACAGTATTTGTCAGACATGATGGCTCAGTTGCACATGTGAACTCACAGCATCTGAGAAGGCACAAGATCTGCACAAGATCAAGCAGCTGAAGTCCTAGCAGGGAGAGAGAGGGGCTCATGAAGCCCCACCCCCATCTGAGGAGCTATTAGCAATTAATGGCTGCAGGGGTGTGAAAAAGTCAATTTTCTTCAGGAATGCTGGTCCTGAGAGGCTACCCATGCTGCAGTAAATAGTCCCACATCCATACACAAAACCAAACAGGCAGGACCAAATGGACCCAGTGGGTATTTAAAAACATTTTAAAGATAAAAAAAAAAACAAATGAAAGAGGAAAGAATAGGAAAGGAACTGCAAGGGAGACAAGTGAGGAAGGATTTGATCAAAACACACATGCATATCTAAATATTATTAAATAAAATATTTTTAAAAGAGAAAAAGAAATAGCCAAAGATAAAATAACATCTCTTTTCTAAAATCTCAAACTCTGTGAAGCACAGAATCCTGGGACTTCTGTTGATATGTGAGAAAAGGATGTCTTTAAAACCAGTGAGGTAGCCATCACACACAGCTCAAACTGCCATCAGTACCTCATGGTTTGGATGTGAGGAAAGTCACCTTTACACAGAAGGGAAGGATACAACTACTGCCTACAGCGCCTCAAGTCGGGGACAGAGCGATGATGCAGCATAAGAACACTGGCTGGTCTGTCAGAGGACCTGGGGTGGTTCCTACTCTCACCACCTACAGAGTGACTCACAGCTATCTGTAATTCCAGTCCCAAGGAATCCCACCTCCTCTTTTGGCTTTTGCAGGTACCAGACATGCACATGGTATACAGATATGCATGCAGACAGAACACCCATATGCATAAGATAAATACATAAAAATTAAAACAAAACAAATGGTGCTTTGAAGAACTGATCTTAAAGGACCGGATGGACTCAAGAACTGCCGGCCTTCACAACTGCCAGGTTTCTCATGCTGTTGAACGCAGAATGGAGACGAAAATTTTAAAAAATGCTGAAATTATTCTTGGCATGTTTTTAAAGAAAGCAGATGCTTCATACTAAAGTACCATTTGGCAGATGGCTTTTAAATGTAAGGAGGTGACATGGATTGGGTGGAAGAGAATTAATGAAGACAGGCAGATGGGTGAAGATTCAATAAACAGACAACCCCATTCGACAGCTTCATACATGAAGATGGATTTTTGAGCCACATATTGAGTATCAGAAAATTGAAAAACTTAGGAGCCTCGAATCTGTTCCATAATATACACACAGCATTAAGAAAAACACAAAGCAATCTGAAATTTTTTTTTAGGAATAAGTCATTGAAAATATTAAATATTCATGAAACCCTAGTTTAGTCACTTTGTCAGTCTACTTAGAGAATAATACCATCAGGTTAGCTAGTACAGAGACCCAGTGTCTACTTAGAGCATACTACCACCACATTAGCTAGTACAGAGACTGAGTGTCTACTTAGAGCATACTACTACCACATTAGCTTGTACAGAGACTGAGTGCTTTTCTACAAGCATAAGTGTGTATGTGTGTATAGTCAGAGAACAATCAGTGGGAGAAATCAGTCCTCTCTGTGGGTTCCAGGCTCTAACTCAGATCATCATGGCAAGTACCTTTACCCTCTACCCTCACCCTACCCCAAATTTTCCGGCCTACTAGAAAAACATTTACAGGAGTTTATATTGTGTGTACATGTTCCGATAAAGCTTTACAGAAAGCAACTACCTTGTCTCTGTGCTTGGGAGGCTGCTGAGTCTGACGAGGAAAGGAGGAGTTCAAACAGTGGCCAGGGCACATGCCCTGCTGTAACCTTTGTGCTGCGACTGACTGAGCTGTAATGATGTACTCAATAAGACGACCTCTAGGACTGAGATCCAACCGACTCATTGCTGACTCTCAGCCCATTCAGTCAATTACAATAATGTTGCCATAGTTGTGCTTTTCAAACAAACAAACAAACAACAAAAAACCCAAAAGGCCAAAAATGGGATTTTCTTGAAAAACAAACAAACAAAAAAACAACAAAAAAGGAGAGTGGGAGTGGAGAGATAGCCCAGCAGTTAAGAGTACTTGCCATTCTTCTAGAGGACCAGGGTTTGATCCCCAGAATTCACATCTGAGTCCCAGGATCCATCAGTGGCACAGCCACCTCTAAGCTGAAGGAAGCTTTTTCCCCATGTAAACATGTGCACAAAAATTAAAAATCCAAACAAATTTCCTTTATTAAAATTTAACTAAAACACATAGTCTCAAATCACAATAATTTGAAAAGGCAGTCTCATTCCAAGAGCACTTAGCATATTTACTCCTAAGCATTCTTCTACCTCGTGTTACTTGGCTTACTGCTGGTAATCTTGCTTTCTTTATCAAACCAATAGCTGAGTGCAACACACATTAACATACTGGAGAATGCTCACCAATAAGCAAGGGATAGGAAACTCCTTGAATTGGTAACAATATAAATTTGAAGGCATTTAAACATCACAGCATCACAAAAACAAATTGAATGGGATTTTGGTAAATTTAATTTGAGCTACACTGTTCCTTTTTGTTTCCTGTGGCCTATGATTCCGTCACTCTCCCAGGGGAAAAGTTTCCTTATCTTTATAGTAAATTTTTTAAACCTCACAAAATGTTGCTATGCCATAGCAATGCATCTTAATGACAAAGCATTACTTAGATGAAACTTTTATGTTCTCATACTCTTAGTTCCTTTTAGTGGAAGACTATTTAGAAAGCAAGACTTGGTGCTGGCTATACTGCTGTGTGAGAGGGCGCCGCTACCTACAGGTCCTCTAGGCACAGCACCAAGAAATGTACATATGCACGGATGTATCTGACACATCTTTAGAACTCATGCTTCATCCCAGTCTTCCAACTGGTCTAACTCCACTTCTTGATTTCTTATCGACAGTCTCCAATCCAGGTTTGCAATGCCTTTCTCAGACAGAGCGAAATCAAATTCCCATATCCTTAATATATGTACTTATGTGTTCGGTGGCACTGATCTGCCAATGCAGCCTCTCCAGCCAGCTCTTGTATAAGTCGCCTCTGCATCTTCTTGCTAACCAGATAACTGCTCTGTGCTCTCAGACACCAGAACACACTACTGCCAATACTGACGCCAGCCCTCTCAGCCTGCCTCCCTACTATGCTCCCTGGGTATCTGAACACTATGGGAGGAACGGGAAAGAGTTAGCAGACAGGCATTATCTTAGGGTTTCTATTTCTGTGATAAACTCCATGACCCAAAGCAAGTTGGGGAGGAAAGGATTTATTTGGCTTACATTTCCAAATGGTGGCCGGAGCTGATGCAGAGGCCGTGGAAGCACAGTGCTGACTGGCTTGCTCCACATGGCTTGCCCAGCCTGCTCTCCTCCACTTGGCCTGCTCAGCCTGCTCTCCCATAGACCCCAGGGCCACTAGCCCAGGGATGGCACCATTTACAATGGGCTGTGCTCTCCCCATCAATAATGAAGAAAATGCTCTAGAGACCGGACCACAGTCCAATCTTTTTTGTTTTGGTCTGGTTTTTGGTTTTTGAGACAGGGTTTCTCCATGTAGGCCTGGCTATTCTGGAACCCACTCTGTAGACCAGGCTGGTCTTGAACTCACAGAGATCTGCCTGCCTCTACCTTCTGAGTGCTGGGATTAAAGGCATGAGCCACCAGGCCTGGCTTCACAGCCCAATTTTATGAAGACATTTTCTCAGTCAAGGTTTCCTGCTATCAGATGACTAGTTTGTATCAAAGTGACATAAATATAACTAGCATTATGATCTTAAAACACTTGCATAATCACTGCCCCCTACCCCATGGCCAATATTTAACATATCTTCTTTGCACACTCCCCTCTTAAGGAATCAACAACTGGCTATGTTGGCTTTTCCACATTTGACATAAGGATAGTCTACAAAAAATGGTACTCAACAGTTAAGTCAGAAAAGTTCTATCAACTGCCCTCAGTTCAAATTCATGACAATGTATAGCAAAACATATAAATACCTTTGAAGCAGAGGAGAAGCTTAAAAACTCCTTGAATGACCATTACAAAGCTGACAAGAGGGAAGCACATATAAAATGTAATCCAAATATTAAAATTTGCAAAAAAGTGTCAAATAGTGTACTTCACTACATTCCACACTGCTTTGTGGTGGATTGGTGGCAATAGATACTAGAAAGTACCAAAGCCGACCTGGTGTTCAAGAGGACTAGACAAAAGCGATAGAGCCAGCAGGTTCACAGGACGAACGGTCACGTAGCAGCTGGAGTGCAGGGACAACTCCTTCTCTGAGTGACTACTACTGTACTCTTACTCACTGATAATCCCTGCCAGAATCACAATCCAAACTCTGCCATCTGAACGTGTGTCAGAGAGAATGGTCCATGCCCCTTTGCCTAGAGAGTCTAAGTCACTGCCGAGGAGGAGAAGCCTTGGTTTCCATCACAGATAAAGGCTTCAGACCAAGACAGCAGGATCCTGAGTCCACTTTCAAGTCCAGACTAGATGTAAAACTCCTGATATTACACACAGTTCTGCTTTGATATGAACCTATCAAAATATGGCTTCATTTAAATTTCACCTAAAATGCCTTTTTTCCAAATGCTATCCAAATTTTATCTTTTCCTTTGTTTAGTGATGTCACAGTTGTTGGGCAATCATCTCCTTCCCTGTAGCAAGCCAGGAAACCTGGTACTACTGGATTATAAATCTGTGCCTGATGTCTGGGTTCATTAGTCCAGACAAAATCAACATGACATTTGCTGCCCAATCTCTTTTATGTCTGTGATTTAGGAATATGAAGTGTCCCACAAGGACAGGAGACAAGAGCTAGCTGGATTAAGGGATACAACTCTACCATAGAGAAGAGTTCACGAGACCACAAAGCCTAAGCTTTATTTTCCTCACCAATGAGTCAAGGATTAACTCTACTATCACAGCTCCTAGGTAGCCTTCTAGAAAGAGACCTCTTGGTGATGATTAAGGAAAGACCTGCTGTCTTCTACTATCTGTCAAACACGCCCAGTTCCACTACTTCCCTTCATTTCTGACAATGGGTCACTGATGGCCACTGGGGGGTGACATCAACGTTCATGGCCACGGTAATGTCACATGGAAGGAAGAGAATAAACAGATGAATAAGCTCTTTGACTCACTTGGGGGGAAAGGAATTAATCTTCCACAAAAGATTACTGTGCATAAATAGCTCCCTACTACAGCACACTACACCATTCCTCCCCACAGATGATTTAGCATGTTAGTTACATAAAATAGAAGGACACCACTACAATTTACACCCAGACAAAATTTGTTTAGGATAAAATTCCTGTATTAGAAGAGTTGTTATTACCTTAAATTCTGACAGCCATTCTTCCACAACCCCTATCTCTGAGGTGAACATCTTTCCACATTTGTTCCAAACCTTCAACCTAAAATGAACACAGAAAAGTATGAAATATTTGAATTAATTTTATTTCAGTCTTAATACTTTGTACACAGGTGCTCCTACAGCTAGTTACTCCTTACTTGGGGAATTATTGCAAACATAAATTACTACATTCATTTAAAAAACAATGTCCACAGGCAAACCTTAATGCAAGATTCTAACAAAAGTATAAATATCATAAAATAATACAACTGCCTCTACAATTTTCATTCAACTTTCAGGAATGTCAGTTGTAAAACATTCAAATATTCTTTACTTTTGATTGTATAATTTCAAAAAGATCATCTTAAAATTGTGAAAAAGACTTGAAAAGATCTATTAACTACACATCCTATTGCAAGGGACTGTTTCTTGGATTAAATTTTATAATGCAACTAAAAGCACTTATTATGGTGCCTGGCAATAATAAAGAACACCACAAACTCACACAACCTATGTCCCACTGTCTTTCAAAGGCTACAGACAAACCTAAATGAAAAATATATGTTCTTGCTATATTAATCCATGGTGACTTGAATGATATATAGCTTATTTTTTAATAAAAAAGAAGTCCATAATCAAGTCAAGACTATCAGAAAAACACACATTTGTACTGTGTCTTTTATTTTATAGAATTGTCTAGATAAACGAGGTTTGGAATTACATGCAAATATTACCCAAAGCACTGCTAGATCAGGTATTGCCCTTAAAAGTCAACAGAGAGGGGAAAAATCACATCTTCAGCTGTCAGTAATGGGGGGAAATTCTCCTTTAAAGCAAAAGGGTTGTTTTTATATTGATTCCTACGAATTATAACTGATTATCTTGTTTTGACTCTAATAAAGTTGATGGCAAAGTTTCTGCTGTGTCTACCAAAAAGGCAAGTCTCCATTAACTTTATCCATTGCTTTAGTCTACATCCTTTCATGTTCTTGCTGGGCTGTTTTGGTTTTGTTTTGCCTTAGTTGGGTGGGTGGTTAGTAGGTTGGCTAGTTAGCTGGTTGGTTGGTTGGCTGGTTGTTTGGCTGGTTGTTTGGCTGGATGGTTAGATGGTTGGATGGTTGGCTAGCTGGCTAGTTGGTTGGCTGGATTGTTGGCTAGTTGGTTGGCTAGTTGGTTGGTTGGCTGGTTGGCTTGTTGGCTGGTTGTTTCTCAGGAAGGTTATACTCTATAGCCTGGTTGCTCTCAGATGCACAACCTTCCTGTTTCAGCAGTGCTGTAATTATAGGCTTTAAGTCATATGCTCAGCTACTTTACATTCTTACACATTTTCTTCCCACTTCTACCTACTGATACTATATCCTTTTGTATGTAATTTGAGAAACAGAGCAAATATAGATACACATGTTTTCTCTTTATATTTTGCTGCTTAGTAAATAATAAAAAGTTATCAGAAATAGGCCTTAATATATCATTGCAAATAATAGGGATGGTAAGATTTTCATGAAAATTCAAAACAAATGCAGTTAAAATTAAGACCAATTTTTATACTATTAAGAAGAAATCAATAGGATGTGCAATAGGCACAGGATGGTCAAGCCCTTGAAAACAAAAGATCTGGAAGACCTGAACTTCAGATAGCAGAGTTTACTGTAGAACCTAACAAACTCTAAATTAGCATAGTATACTTAGAGGACAGAAAAATAAGCTAACAGACCAGGACAAAGGGGTCAGAAGCAGACCTACAAATACATGGCCATTTGTGAATATCACAGAATGCATGATGACCACAGAATACATGACCTCAATTCTGTGAGAAAAAGACAATATTTAAAATAAATGTGGCTAGGCCAACTGGACAGCTTTGTGGGCAGGAGAGAAAAGAAGAAAGGAAGAAAGAAAGGAAGCCAGCCACAGCTAGCCATGATGCCCTAGATCACATGACATGCAGAACCCATTTCTAGTTAAACTACAGATCTAACTAAAAAAAAAAAAAAATAGTAAGAAAGGACCTTCATAATGTTGGGATACAGATAGATTTCTTAAGCCAAAAGCACAAAAGGACTAATCATAGGTGAGAGAAGAATACATTGTATGTCATTAAATGTGACAATTGTTTATTCTAATTGAGCAGTGGTGGTGCATGCCTTGAATCCCAGCATTTGGGAGACAGAGGCAGGTAGATATCAAAGTTTGATGCCAGCCTGGTCTACAGAGTGAATTCAGAACAGCCAGGGCTACCCAGAGAAACCCTGTCTCAAACCAACCAACCAACCAACCAACCAACAAATTGTTTATTCCTCAAAAGATATCACTAAAAGGCTCAGGCAATGTTGTAGAGTAGAAGAAATTATTTTCAACTCAACTCATAATGTACATACACAACTTAAAGTCTCAGATCCAGAATATATAAAGACCAATTTAAGAAAAAGGCAGAACATCCAATAGGAAAACAAGACCACCACTTAACCAGGCAGAACGAAACAAATGAGAAAGGAGTATTCAACTTTGCTAGTCATCAAGAAAGCCAGTTATACATTCATTCTCCTCCCTCCCTCCCTCCCTCCCTCCCTCCCTCCCTCCCTCCCTCCCTCCCTCCCCCCCCATACACTAAATATAGCTAAAGACTGATAATACCAGTGTGGCAGTTTGAATAAGATGCCTCCCATAAGTCTCTGGCATTTGAATACTTGGTCTCCAGTTGGTGGCTGTTTGAGGAGGACTAAGAGGCATGGCTTTGATGAAGGAAGACTCTTGCCATTTTAAGTTAACTTTCTATTCTTCTTGTTTGTGGATTGAGATGTGAGCTCTCAGCTATTGCTCCAGCACTATGACTGCCTGCTGCCATGCTTCCCACCATGATGGTGATAAGACTCCTATATGTCTGGAACCATAAGCTTGAAATGACCCTTCCTTCTATAAGCTGTTTATTTCTGAGACAGTGTCTTGCTATGGAGCTCAGACTGGATTTAAACTCATTATGTAACACAGACTGGCATCAAACTCTTTGCCATTCTCTCACCTCAGCTTCCCAAGTGCTCAGATTACAGTGTGCATGACAAAACTCAGAACTCATAATAGTTTTAAATCAAAGTTAACCCAGTACCTGGAGGATACTATGTTAAGAAATAAGCCAACCTGAAAATCAGAAACAGAGTAGCATGTCAATGACCAATGAGGATGCTGGACAAGGAGAGTGCATTCCAGCTTTCTAACAGCATACATGAAAACTGTCAAGAGAGTAGGTCTGAAAGGTTCTCACCACACATACAAAAACAAGTATGTGAAGTGATGCAAGTCTTAATCTGTTTGCCTTAATCACTTTACAATGTGGACATGTCAAACCATTATGTTGGTCAATCCTGTAATATCAGCACTTGGGAAGCGGAAATAGGAAATTCAAGGCCAGCCTGGGTTGTACAGTGAATTTAAAGTAGGTCTGAGCTACATAGCAAGACCTTTTCTCAAAAATAGGAAAAAACAAACAAACAAAAATCAGAAACATGGTATATTTATACATCTTTTTTGAGACAGAGTCTGGCCCAGACTGGTATCAAACTCATAATCCAGCTACCTCTACCTCCTGAGTACAACATACACAAATTGTATTTGTCAATTGCAGCTTAGTAAAGCTTTGAAGAAACCAAATCTATACATGGTTAAAAATAAAAATCCTTTCAAAGTGATTATTTGTAACTTTTTGAAATTTTTTTGAGATTATAATTCCAATATTTCTTCTTTTACTTTCCTTCCTTCAGACTCTCCCTTACATCCCTTTCCATTCCTCAAATTCATGGGCTCTTCCTTCATCAGTTACTGCATGCGGGGGGGGGGGGGGGGGAGATA
>CM052700.1:144110571-144127039 GCA_028551405.1 Uromys caudimaculatus
TTGTAAGGTTGAGTGAGGCCTCATGGGCTTTTCCCTGCCCACTGTAGCCTGTCCATTGATGTCATTCTTGTTCAGATCATGTTAGGGCAGTCATGTTGGTAGGACTTCTGTGGATGTAGCTTCTGACATTATTAGGAGACACAGCCTCACAGCAAACTTCCTGATCCTCTTCTTGTTAAAATACTCCACCCCTTATGCAAGTTCTGTAAGCCTTGGATTGGGAGTGTTTTTATCCACTGGGACTGGGCTCTACAAATTTGCATATTGATTGGTTGTGGTTTTCTGTAGTGATCTCCAGGTATGGCAAAGAGAAGTTTCCTTGATGAGAGGTGAGGACTACACTTATCTGTGCGTATAAAGACAAATGTTTATAGATTGTGGTTGGTGATTATGTTGGTTTAGTAAAATAGTGGTTGTGAATTTCCCTCTAACAACTGTGGATTCGCTAGCACTTAGTAGTTAACTAGGTTTCCAGTACCAGGCATGGTTTCTCTCTTGTTGAGCAGGTCTTAAGAACAAGTAGAGGACTGTTGGTTACTGCCAAGTATGTGTACCCCACTGCACCCTTAGAAATATCTTGCCATGCTGGTTGTTGATGTAGTTCGTGGGCATTATAGCTGGGTAGGACTGTATGCCTCCATTATTTAAAAGCTTACATGGTGTCTGCTGGTTCCATGAAAGCTAGTCCTTGGAAAGGAAGGATCTAGGCCATCTGAAGTTCAAGGGTCTCTGGGCCCTGCTTCTGAAGTACATGGTGTCTTCAGCAATATAACTTACCTTCCATCTCTGAGGAGCAATTCTATTTGTATAAAATTGTATATTTTAGGAATGTCCTGCCCAGCTCTGGCTAACAATTCCCAAGCGTGTTTCTTATGCCTGGTATTTGTTAGGTGGTCTTTGACTCTTGGAGGGAGCACCATTAACCCATATAAGAAAAGTTCATTAAAATTACAGATGATATTAATATACATAATTACATGTATTATAGATTTTTTCCAGATGAATAGTTAATAGTATGTTTGTTTCCGGGTAGCTTTTTCAGACATCCTTATTGTCATTTCACCCCCCTTTTATGTTACTTCCTGTACTGGCTGGTTTTGTGTGTCAACTTGACACAAGCTGGAGTTATCACAGAGAAAGGAGTTTCATTTGAGAAAATGCCTCCATGAGATCCAGCGGTAAGGCATTTTCTCAATTAGTGATCAAGGGGGGAGGGCCCCTTGTGAGTGGTACCATCTGTGGGCTGGTAGACTTGGGTTCTATAAGAGAGCCAGCTGAGCAAGCCAGGAGAAGCAAGCCAGTAAGTTACATCCCTCCATGGCCTCTGCATCAGTTCCTGCTCCCTGACCTGCTTGAGTTCCAGTCCTGACTTCCTTTTGTGATGAAGCATGGAACTGTAGGCCGAATAAACCCTTTCCTCCCCAACTTGCATCTTGGTCATGATGTTTGTGCAGGAATAGAAACCCTGACTAAGACACTTCCCCTCCCTAAAGAGCCTCCTTTCAGATCATTTTATCCTCCTCCCTCCCTCCCTCCCTCCCTCCCTCCCTCCCTCCGTCTTCCTAAAGAGCCCCCCTTTCCCATTTCCCTGATCAGATGACTTGTATCCCTGCCATTCCCTCTCTACTGTTCCCCAGCTTCTCTATCCTGCAAATGGTTGGTTGACTTTCCTGGTTTCTGCAGTTACTGCAGGTTCTGTACTTGCATCTGAAGATTTGGAGCTAGGAACCTCCAGTGTGAGAACTTTCATGTATCTTTCTGGGTTACCTTGTTCAATAGCATCTTTTCTAGTTCTATCCATTTATCTGCAAAGTTCATGAGTTCATTTTTCTTTACATCTGAATAGTATTTCATAGTGTTCATGTATCACATTTTCATTATCTATTTTCAATTGAAGGACATTTGTGTTTCTATTTCTTAGCTATTGTAAATAAAGCATTGGTGAAAATGACTGAGCAATTATCTATAGAATTAGGTGTCTAGTCCTTTGGATATATCCCAAGAATGGTAGAGCTGGATCTTGAGGTAGATCTGTCCCCAGCTTCCTGAGGAACCACCACACTAGTTTCCATAGTAGCTGTACAAACTTGCACTCCCACTTGCAATCCTCATCAGTATGAACTGTCGTTTGTGTTATTGATTTGGCTATTAATTTGGCCATTCAATCTCAAAGTAGTTTTAACTGACATTTCCCTAATGACAAAGGATGTTAAATATCTTTGTTCCTCAGCCATTTGAGTTTCTTCTTTTGAGAATTTTCTGCGTAGTTCTGTAGCCCATTTTTAAAATTGGACTATTTTTCTTGATGTCCAGGTTCTTTTTTATTTTTAATTCTTTATATATATATATAATATACTAACCTTCTAGTGCAGTGTATCTCAACCACCCTAATGCTGTGACCCTTCAGTACAGTTCTTTACGTTGTGGTTACCTCAGCCAGGAGATTATTTTTGTTGATCCTTCATAACTGTAATTTTGCTAGTTGCAGGTCATAATGTAAACACCTGATATGCAGGATGGTCTCAGGTGGCCCCTGTGAGAAGGCCATTCAGCCCCTCCAAAGGGGTTGCAACCCACGGTCGAGAAGCACTGCTCTATTGGATATACAAAGATTGCTTCCAACTCTGCAGCCTGCTGCTGTGCCCAAAGGATAATACCATTTGCCAAACTGAATCTTTTCAGCTTCATGAGGTCCCATTTATTAAATGCTGTTCTTAGTGCCTATGTCATTGCCTCTATTCAAAAAGTCTTTTTCATGCCAATGAGTTTAAGACTAGTCTCTGTTTTTCCTTCTATAAGATCCAGGGTACCAGGTGATAAATATGGATCTATCTGCATTCTTCTACATGCAGCCATCCAAATGTATCAGTACCATTCAAAGAAGATTCTGGCTTTTCTCCAGTTTGGTTTTTTTTTTTTTTTTTTCCTTTCTTCTTCTTCTTTGTCAACAATCAGGTGTCCATAGGCCTTATGTCTAGGTCTGCAATTTGAATGAACTGACCAACATATCTGTTTTAATGCTAATAGCATACTGTTTTTAATACTATAGTTCTGTAATACAATTTGAGATGGTGATCCCTCCAGCAGCCCCTTTATCATTCAGGAAGGTTTAACTACCCTGGCTACCTAACTGAAATGTCCTTTCCATCTCTGTGAAGAATTGTGTTGGAATCTGGATGGGACTGCATTAAAACTGCAGACCGTTTTTGACAGGATACCCACTTTCACTATATTAATCCTGCCAATCCATGAATCATGAGTGAACTTTCCATATCTTCATGTCTTCAATTTCTTTCTTTAATGACTTATAAGTTTTTATTCTGCAAGTCTTTCACTTGGTTGGTTAGTTATCCTGCAATATTTTTTCAGGCTATTGTGAAAAGTATCTGGCTTCTTTCTCAGTCTGTTTGTCATCTGTATATGAGAAGGCTAGTGACTTTTGTGTGGCAATTTTGTATCCTGCTCCTTTGCTGAAAGTGTTTATCAGGTGTAGAATTTTCCTGGTGCATTTCTTTTTTTAAGGGCATTTTATGTATAAAACCATTTCTGCAAATAGAGATAATTTGACTTTTTCCTTTCCTATTTGTATCAAAGTGATCTTTTAAATTTTTTCATCATAATGATGGTGCATGCCTTTAATCCCAGCACTCAGGGAGGCAGGCAGATCTCTGAGTTTGAGGCTAGCCTGGTCTTCAGAGCAAGTTCCAGGACAGCCATGGCTACATAGAGAAACTCTGTCTCAATAAAAAAAAAAAAAAAAAATCATAAGAACAAAGGTATATTAATACTAAAAATGAGACCTGAATAATTAATATATTTTATAGGAAAGATTCTAATGTAATTCTATAAAGAAGAGGATAGATAAAGAAACAGAAAAAGAGAAGTCACCAGTGTTGGCTGGCTGACTGAAGCTCTTCTTTGTCCTTACCCCACACTCATAACTTTATCTCATTGTTTTAAACAATGTTTTTCATTAGGCACAGGCACCAAGATGAGCCACAGTTACAATTAAAAGCGTCACTAAAGACTAGGTAGGGAAAAATGGAAAGTGACCACAGAATAAAACAATGACTTAGAGACTTTCTGTCTACCAGCAGCAGCAGCAAGAGACTTTCCACAGTCACCACTCCATCCACCCCGGCATGCCTACTGAATACGGAACCTATTAACACCACAGAACAGCCTTGATTATGTAACTGTTGGCTCCCACAAAATTGGTTATATCAAGAAGTATTCAAAATATATTCTTACATTTTTTAAATGCTTCATTCTTTTCAAAGGTGAAAGGAATAAAATTAAAATACAAATTCCCTGCTGGGTAACTTCCTATTTTTCTCAAATATGTTCTGGAGCACAGTAGTTAAAATTATATTAAATAGTTCAATAAGATTCTAAGTAGCATTTAACAAGTGTAGTTTATGAAATTAACTGCTATATTTCTAACAAAATAAAACCTTCCCAAATATATCATTGTATTCCATTCCCACACTATGACCAAAATTCATCATTTAAAAGTGTTGTTTTTGTTAATCCCAAAGATGTGAGGAGAAAGACCACTAACTAAATCATCATGGCCAAATTAATTAAAGCAAGGAATTAAAGCAAGCTTTTTTAAAAATTTGTGTACACAGGCTGCCTCCCCCTCCTTCAGGAGGTCAGCATTGAACATGGGCGGGGAACTTCTAAATGGGGAATTTGGGAGGTAGGATTACAGGAGCAGCATAACCAAGTAGCCATAACGACCTTTTGAAACAAAAGTAGGGTTACAAGATGGTCATAACTTTTGAAACTAAGACATGGTTTGCCATTTCCTGGAACAGGCACTAAAGAACCATTTGTAGTTAAGCTTACAGGTAGGGCATAGCCCAATCCTTGAGAAGCAAAGATTTAGTCATAAACAGGAATGAACCTACCTTTTTTTACTATAAGATGGCTTCCAAGCCTAGGATGGAAGCAGACTGGTTCATCGGTTTTATCATCAGCCAACTGCAGAATACAAAAAACTTGAACTCTAAAGCTAATATTTTCTTCATTCCTACTCTAATTTCATATAACCTCCTTCATCATGAGTTATTCAGTACAAAGTGAAAAAATGTTTATATATATTCATCTTATTATTTTGACAATCAAGTTTCTAGTCATGGACAGTGATATATCATGAGTTTTTAAAGTTTTCTCATTTATTGGGGGTGGTTACATGTGAAGGTGAGTGCACAACTTGCAGGAGTCAGTTCTCTCCATCAACCTTGTGGGTTCCAGGGACTGAGCTATGGGTGTCAGGCTTGGAAGCAAGCACCTTACCCACTGAGCCACCTCACCAGCCCCACATCATTAAATTTTAAACTTCTCCCCTGTTTGAAGGACCCATTGTGACAGCTAATTAAGTGCTGTCAGAATGTTCTCATAGTTACAAGGAAAACAAAGTAGAGGTAACTGTTCAAATTATGTCATAGAACAAAACTGATTCCATCTTTGGATTTTACAGGTCTGACTAAAATGTTGTATAAAGAAGCAGAGGATGCAGTGGGGCTGGCTGCCCATAAAGGAACTGCTCAACACCTAAGGAAAGGCAGTAGGAGACCTGTGGGACTGACTCTCTAAGCATCCACTGTATAAGCCTGGTTTTTCCTTTAAGTCACAAATCACCTATCTGGTTACTGGAATTTGAACATTTTTTTTTTTAACTCAAGGAAATATTTTTGAATAAAACATCATCTGCCTAATCCAAGGATGAATAAGAACATGTTGGAAAGTCAGCTTGCTATGGCAACCAGCCCCGGGGGTGCCTGTTGGGAACAACAGGACAATAGAAGGAGAGATGGTGATCCTGCCTCTTATTTCCATCTCCTATTCTTTTCAAATCCTCCAGAACTTCAGAAAAATACCTTGTCCAGGAAGAGAATATCTGATATATACTCTAAATGAGCAGTTAGAAAGAAATATTTTTCAACAACCATACTAATATCTGAACTAGTCCTGTAGCTGCTTTGATGCTACCAGAAGCCCTGCACTTGTGGTTCCTCCTCCTGCAACTCAGGTACCACAGTTAATGAAGCCCAAACCACCACAAAGGCTGTGTGGGAAAGAACTGGAGCCCCTGCAGAGTTGCAGCCATGAGACTCCCACCAGTCTTAGATGTATGTCCTCCTCGCCATGTGAAGCCTACACAGAAGTCCTGCTGGGCTAAGCCACTAAACTTGATGGTGGTTTGACAGGGATCAACAGATACAGAAAACACTATCCCCTCTCTGTGTCTCACGCCTCTCTTCTGTCTTCTGTCTTGCTATGCAGTTCAGGCTAGCCTCAAATTGGCAAACCTTCCCTGACTCCCAGATGCTGAGATCACAGGTATCTGACACCATGCCCAGCTAAAACACTATCTTTTAACATTTAGAACATACCATCTCTGTACAGGAGCCCCTAAAAAAACTTTTACAAGGTCAATACAATATGGAATTCAGGGTTCATAGAGTAATTAACAATCATTATTACTGTGATTTTCAGTATAAAATGGGCATTTGGAGGCTAGAGATGGCTCAGCAGTTAAGAGCACTTGCCTTCCAGAGGACCCTAAGTTCAGTTCCCAGCACCCATGTGAGACGGCTCACAACTACCTGTAACTCCAGCTTCCAGGGGGCAAACACCCTCTTCTGCCCTTCATGAGTACCCATGCATTTGTCTCACACACACACACACACACACACACACACACACACACACACACACACACGGAGGAGGGAATAATAATAATAATAATAATAATAATAATAATAATAATAATAAATATTTTAAATGGTAATTTAAAGAAAAAGTTCACAAAGTTCTCCTACAATACAGTGATAAATGTATCATCCGTCTAGGACTGACTAAGTATAACTCATAAAAAACAGGAAATAAATGAGAAGGTCCTTAGTATCTTCATATTCTTATGTGCATCATTAAAATGAGTTGCATAAAATGCACAATGCAAAAATTCATTACACTGTGTAGACATCATTAATTTTTAACATCTTAATGTTTCAGAAAAAGATATAGTGAAAGACTATAAAATCCACCTCTCAACCCATACTATCTTAAAAGATGAATAGACGGATAATTTTCAAATGTTAACACCTTCCCAAGGAATAATTTCTTTTATTTTGATGACAGAACCCAGAGCACAATTTTACATAATACCTTTAATTAAAAGTCTGAATTTTGAGACTTAAAAACTCTTTCAAAAACTGAAAAGACAAGATAATCTCAAAAGATTTGGAAACGATATAATAAAACTACCCAAAAAATACGGTTTTCTGCCACCAGGAAACCACAAATCATCAAGCTCACAGTATGAAACAGATGCTTGGGGTTTTGTTGTTGACACAGAGGTCCATGTAGCCCAAGCTGCCGTCAGGCTCCCTGTGTAACTGAGAATGAACCTCCTGTCTCCACCTCCCAAGCGCTAGGACTGCCGATGTGCACCCCCACGCCAGGTTTCTTTTAGTTCTGTACGTGCTGTGCAGATACTCCAGCACCTAAGCTATGCTCCCAGGCCTAGGATGCTTTCTAGAACAAAGCTAAATGCCGAGGCATGTGCTATTCTCATAGCAACAGGAAGTGCTCATTTCAACATCTGCATGACTATCTCACAAAAAAATTGGTCAAGAAATTGAAGTAGTTCCAGAAAGGCTGCGTGGATGCTCACTCAGAGAGAACGTCTGCAAAGAATCTGACAGACATCCAAGGAACAGAAGTGCGGTCCGGTCCTCTTGAGGAAACTTGACATAAAAGTTAGAGGCCAGACCTGCTCTGGTCTACTGTCAGTCCATGTTATTTGCTCTGATATTTTGCTGTGTTACATTTGCGGTTACTTGCTCACTGGCTTCCTAATTAAAGTGCTATTCTTATAGCCCAGAGTGGCTATTCTACCATCATGTCTACAAGCACTTCCACATCAAACTATGTGTCTCAACTTCCCAGTGCTAAACTCTCATTTCCTATATTGGGCCTGAATACAACTCCTTGCCATCCCAGAGACTAGCTCCCTGGAACAGATGTTTAACCATGATCCAAAAGTTGAGACCAAGGTAAAGACCTGGGTAGATAAAAGTGTGTTTAGAAGAGTCCTTTAAAGTATAGAAATAGTAAACATATGTAGTATCTGTGTAAATATAATAACCTGTAAAAATTTAACAGGATACAATACTTCTATCAAGGAAACCTAAAATTTTATAACTTTCCTTAGCAACCAATGTTTCACAGAAAGAGTTCACATTAGGTTTGAAATTAGTAAAACTTCAAAGTTTTCAAAAGAGCAAAACAAAACAGCATCCAAACAGCTCACTATTTTCTTATACTTAGCTAGTCATAGTTTTAAGATTAAGTTACAAGATGGCCTTGTTGTTGGCTCACACATAATAGGTACATAAATACTTGTTTCATGGATGAATACTTGAATAAACTTTTTTTTTTTTTTTTTTTTTTTACTAATTTGGGGCATGGATTCTGGTTTCAGGCTAGCCTACAACTTATGGTCTTCCTGCCTCTACCTCCCAAGTGGTGGGATTATGGGCTCAAGCAGGGACATCTGGTTTATGTTGCGCTGGGGAGCAAGTCCAGGGCTTCATGCATGCTCAGAAATCACTCCTCCAAATGAACCATATTCCAGCCCCATTCTCAGTTTTAATAGTACCTTTACTTCATTAACTAACCATCCCATGCAATAAGACTCATCCTAAAAAAAGAAAATCTGTGTACACACACACACACACACACACACACACACACACACACACACACACGCCTGCAACATATGTGAGAAAACAACTTGCTAGAGTCAGTTCTCTCCTTCCACCATGTGGGTTCAGGAAATCGAACTCAGGTCACGAGGCTTAATGGCAAGCGTTTTTACCGTACTGAGCCCTACCACCAGTACAGGAATTTCATACTGAAGAAAATGTAGGGATCATAATTAGAGATAAAGTCATCCAACAAAAAGTGTTAGTGTAATAGCAGTAAATGATTTACCCAAACTGGTGTAGTCTGAGGATGGGAGGAGTAAAAGTAAGTAAATATTCATGTTAAAAATCCATATCGTTGTGTAGTTAATACAGAAATGGAATAGGATTTTATGCTGATAAGAGATTCAGATAAGACAATAAAACAGAGATCTTTAGATGAGAAAATAGGGAAAATGTCAAGGGGAAGCATTAACTGTAAGGATTGATTCCCAGAGGATGGCAATGGTGATGGCCCAAGAGCACAAAATAGGACAATGACAATGGGATGGAGTGGATGGAGGCCAGGCTTTCACTGAGCTCTAGTGGGTGGAAAACTTAAAGCAAGTAAGTTGGAAGTACATTTACAATTATGAAGGTTTATTAGCTACTTTTCTGTTGCTGTGATAAAACACTATGACCAAGGCAACTTATAGGAGGGGCTTATCTTGGTCTTACAGTTCCAGAGAGATAGCAGTCCATCACTATCGTGGTAGGGAACACGGCAGCAGGTAGGCAGGCCTGGCCCTGGAGCAGTAACTGAGCCCTCAAATCTTGATCCACAAACAGGAAGCAGAGACACTGGGAACCAACCCAGTCTTTTGAAATCCAACAAGGCCACACCTTCTAATCTTTCCCAAACAGTTCCAACGACAAGGGACCAAGTATTCAAACACATGAACCTATAAGGGGACCATTCTCATTCAAACCACCACAGAAGGTAAAAAGAACGCACTGTTTTGCAATACTACTGCACTGCTGTAAACTGTTCATGTTTAACTTTCTCATCAACAAACCAATACTCACTGATTCCTAATATGATGGTTCATAACTTCTTGGCCTCATTATATATGTACGTTTATATCCCAGCATGCAATGGTTATATATTAATCAACATTTACTTAAGAAAAACACTATTTTATAAGAATGGCCAACATCATTAAGTGGACTCAAACTTTTTTTATGTTATTGGCTCTAAGCAGAGAAAATTCCTTTAAACTTAAAAGGACTTTTCAGTTTCTTTTAAATTATCCCACAACTTGCTTTAAGTACTGCTTAACTACTTTAAGTACTACTCTCCAGTAAAGAACTTCCTTCCTTTTTTTCTTTTCTTTTCTTTTCTTTTCTTTTCTTTTCTTTTCTTTTCTGTTCTGTTCTTGCCATAAGACGTCTTATCTGATTAAGTAACTGCCTTCCCATTTGGCAATCAAATAAACTATTAAATATTCAGAGAAAAATGTTTTGCTTTCCTTTTTAAAATTTTTATTTCTGCTTATGTTGGGGAGGTTGCTCTCAGAGTGAGAAAAGGGCATCAGATTCCCCTGAATTGGAGTTATAGGTGGCTGTAAGCCAGCAATGTTCATGCTGGCAACGAAACTAAGATCTCTGGTAGAGCAGCAAGCGTTCTCAACTGCTGCCATGTTTCCAGTCCTTGCTTTTCATTTTTGAAGGAGTTATAGCATTCATCTAAAAGCACAAATCTCCAGAAAAAAAAAACACACTGAGAATTCTATTACCAGAGTCAATTATTTATCATTTTACTTTACTATGTATTTACTTTCAGCTATTTTTGTGTAGCCCAGGCTGGCCTGGAGCTCATGGTGAGTCTGTTGCCTCAGCCTTCCAAGTGCTGGTATCATAGGACTACAAGTGAGCATCACCACGCCCAGTTCATAATTTTATTATTTTAATAATATTTTACTTCCAGTTGTTGTTGCTTCATTGGGTGGTTGAGACAGGGTCTCACTATGTAACCTCAACTGGACTGGAACTTGCTATGGTGGACCAGGCTGGTATCAAACTCACAGAGATCCACCTGCCTCTGCATCCCAAGAGTGTGCCCCCACACTGAGCTAATGTAATACATCTTTAAATACAAATTATGTAACCATTTTGGGTTTGAGATGTAGCTCAGTTAGGAGACTGCTTGCTTGACATGCACGAGCCCTGGTTCTGTCTCCAGAACCACAATAAAATAAAAATATAAATATAAAATATAAAATTAGGAAACAATTTTAGAGCTTAAAACTGTGTTAGTAATTATAGAAAATAGGCTGAGATATTATTAACACAAATACATACAGTATCTAATAAATATCTGCTGAATAAAGGAGTAAGTTTCACCCATCACAGTGATGCTTGTCAAATTTGCCACCTGCTCTCCATCTCCACAGCAACCCCGAGAGCCTGCACTTCATTGTCTCTGCACAGCTGCTCATGTAGCCTCCTGCTCCTCACTCCTCCCTGTGCAGTGCACCATGCACTTGCTACCATACTGATCTTCCTGAACCATCATGCTACTTCAGATGCGACCATCATATCTCGGGCCCTCCACATCAAACTCACCCTACAAGACAGGCATCGTCTACTTCTCTCAACTTCCCTCATCCACTGCAGCCTCAGTGTGACACCTTCTCTCTGCTCTGTCTCCCCTTTGCTTCTCAGCTTTTTGCAGTCTGCCCAGAAAGAACTCAGGGCTCATGCTGATGAGGTGTGAGTGTGCAGGGGAATGTTAGGGGCGTGTCACGGCACTGTACCTGTGACTCTCCAAAGCCTCTCTCAAAGGCAAGGGGGATGATGGGTTGATATATGTAACCACTCAGAAGATCTCTTATTAGAAATAAAATTATGTACTTCATTAAACATAAGAAACCATAAATAACATTTTCAAGTATACTATTAGGCAGAAATCTGCCAAGATTTTTTCCAAAATATTTGTATCATCTTTCACAAAATGTAATTGTTGTACATGTTAGGTGATTCAAGTATTGTCTCAGTCAAACAAACTTCATTTAGCTCTAATGATAAAGACATAAAAATCTTAAAGGCAACTGACAGATTTTAAGAGGTTGCTGAAAAAAGTGAGCTACAAACATTATCTGCAGAGCACTCATTGTCCTGACTATTGTGTAGATGCACAGTCATTAGGAATGCTTTTCATACATTTACTAGACCAGAGCCTCAGGCTGACAGTTCAGTCATTCAACCCCTGTCCGGCTCATGCAATTTATGCAGACTATAGGCTGACAGCACCAGAGTAGGAACAAAGAAAGAGGCTATGAATAGGCAAAAAAAGACAGCCAGGGAGTCGTGTTAAGGGTTGATGCATGCAATGTTTATAGCTGCAAAAAGTCAATATTACTATATATTCAAATTGCAACACTAATAATTCAACAAGCCCTTGATTGCTTACTGAGCATGATGTAAGGCTTTTCCACTACTTTGCACTACTGGCAAAAAGACCGTAAGGTCTGCTCTCTGTCTGCCCTTAAGGAGCATGCCATGCAGGTGGCTAAGAAAGGGAGGGGAGTATGTGAAGAAAGAAATCAATTGATGGAGTACCGGCCATTTTGTGGTAAGCTAATTACAAGTGCTTAGCACCAGTATCAAATGGTGATCTCTCTCTTTCTCTCTCTGTGTGTGTGTGTGTGTGTGTGTGTGTGTGTGTGTGTGTGTGTGTGTGTGTGTCTGGCATGCTAGTATACACCTGTCATGCCAGTACTTAGCAAGAGGACCCTATCTAAAACACAAAAAATGTTGGCCTTCTTTAAAAAGTTTATTGAAAACTCTAGAGTGGTTATACTTACTTTTCTATTTATGATATTTATCATTTTGAAAACATATTTTAAGATTTTAAGTGTTCATTTAAAGATAAAATGTTATGCCTATTCTATGTCAATATAAAACAAAAATACTATTGAGATGAGTGGCATTGTTTCATATTTTTGCAAACTTCTTTAATGTTTTGGCTTAAGAGAAAACAGGTGGACCCTCATAAACACTTTTGGTTGCTGTGTAGCCCAAGTGGCCTCCAATTCTCTATAAAATTCATGCCGGCCTTAACTTCACAGTAAACCTCTTGCCTCAGCCCCCTGAGTGCTGACATTTACAGGCATAAGCAACATGCCCAGCTTTATTTCACTTATTTCTCTCTTAGTCTCTGCCTCCACATAGCCCAGGCTAAACCTAAAACATTTTTCCTGCCTCAGCATCCAAGTGCTGGAATTACAGGTAGACTAAACTGACATGATTATTTTCTTTTCATTAGGAGGGGAGGGAGGGAGGGAGGGAGGGAGGGAGGGAGGGAGGGAGGGAGGGAGGGAGGGAGACAAAATAGGGGGTGGAGAGATCTAGCCAAACTAAGAACAAGAGGGCCATAGAAAGGACATGGTAGAGTACTGGAGGGAAGGTCTTCAGTTAAGACTCAGACCTGACACTTACCTGCATAGGATTTTGGGGAAAGCCTTGGTTTCAGTGTTTTCCTCAATTGTAACAAAAGAAAGGAAAAGGCCTACAGAAACTGAACCATTAGTTAGGGTTTAGCTCATTGGTAGCATGCTGCTTCTATGAGCTTAATAACTATGCAGCTGAAGGCTCAATTCTTAGCATCAAAAAATAAACAATGAAACACATCGCCAGTATTTCCCAGGCTCACATACCCACAATAAGGATGCCCCAGAGATGCACAGGTTAGGACACAAGTTTCATGCCAAAATCAAGTAAGAAGTCTTCCATTCTCACCAGTCAGAGTTGTTGCTTTTTCTTTGTTGAATGATCACAGTTACTTTCAGAAGTCTAGTAAACTGCCTCCACACGATGAAAGAACTCCTTTGTACATAAAACTAGGTTTTCAGCAAGGAATCTGTAAAATCTGACTAAACACAGCACTATTTGAATATGACTTAATTTTAAAAATGCTAAAAAATTTTTTACACAGCTTTACATAGCATATGGCTAAAAAGCATGTAACGAAAAATTGATACATGCTAGTGGCAACTCAGTAACCTTGGTGACCAGAGGGTATCCCAATCATCAAAGAAACGGGCATGAGCCGAAAGGCACACTGTGCTACCTCTGCTGGCTGCACCACGGGCACAATAACACAGATAATACAGAGCTGCAGCTGTAATGCAATTAGCTCAAATTAGCACCATTCTAGAAAGCACTGCACTGGGTCTTCCATTTTCTACCTTGAAAACCCAACCAGGTCTGTTGGATTCAGCTCCAGGACCCTTACAAACATAAAAGACCATAAACACCTTCTCTTGGTCAAACCAAACAAACTCAAACTAAAAAATTAGCCACTTACCACTGTAGAGGAAGCAAATAACTACCTCATTTATCTGCCATATGTTGCCTAGAAGAAACATAAAATGTTTGGAGGCAAGGGGTTCTTGGGAATAAGCAAATGACTAATAATAACGGGATTTGAGATGTTGCTGCATACAAGCATATAAGCCATCTACATTATTTCTTAGAACTGTAGTAACAAAGTAGTACAGACTTCATGAATTAAGCACAGAAAATTACATTTTCAAGGTGCTCCAGGCTAGAATCTGAGATCAAGGTGGGTTCCTGCTAAGGGCCAGGAAACGGGAATCTGCCTCCAGCTTTTCTCTCTGGCATGGAGGTAGCTGCCATCTTCACATGCCATCCCTCTTTAACTGTCTTATCCAAAGTTCTAGTTCTTTCAAGAACTCTGGTCATACTGGATTAGTACCCACCTTAATGGCCTACTTTTTACATTAATTATCTCTGTAAAGATTCTATCACCATGTCCAATTTTCTGAGTAACCGCCAGACTGATTTCCAGAGTGGTTGTACCAGCTTGCAATCCCACCAACAGTGGAGGAGTGTTCCTCTTTCTCCACATCCTTGCCAGCATCTGCTGTCACCTGAGTTTTTGATCTTAGCCATTCTGACTGGTGTGAGGTGGAATCTCAGGGTTGTTTTGATTTGCATTTCCCTGATGACTAAGGATGTTGAACATTTCTTTAGGTGCTTCTCAGCCCTGCGAATTTCCTCAGTTGAGAATTCTCTGCTTAGCTCTGTTCCCCATTTTTAATTTGATTCTCTGGAATCTAACTTCTTGAGTTCTTTATATAGGATATTAGCCCTCTATCAGACGTAGGATTGGCAAAGATCTTTTCCCAATCTTTTGGTTGCCATTTTGTCCTATTGACAGTGTCCTTTGCCTTACAGAAGCTTTGCAATTTCATGAGGTCCCATTTGTCGATTCTTGATGTTCGAGCATAAGCCACTGGTGTTGGGTTCAGGAACTTTTCCCCTGTGCCCATGTGTTCGAGGCTCTTCCCCACTTTCTCCTCTATAAGTTTCAGTGTATCTGGTTTTATGTGGAGGTCCTTGATCCACTTGGAATTGAGCTTTGTACAAGGAGATAAGAATGGGTCGATTTGCATTCTTTTACATGCTGACCGCCAGTTGAACCAGCACCATTTGTTAAAAATGCTGTCTTTTTTCCAGTGGATGGTTTTAGCTCCTTTGTCAAATATCAAATGACACACAGGTGTGTGGGTTCATTTCTGGGTCTTCAATTCGATTCCATTGATCTTCCTGCCCTCTCTGTACCAATACCATGAAGTTTTTATCACTACTGCTCTGTAGTATAGCTTGATGTCAGGGATGGTGATTCCCCCAGAAGTTCTTTTATTGTTGAGAATAGTTTTCGCTATCCTGAGTTTTTTGTTATTCCAAATCAATTTGCAAATTTCTCTTTCTAATTCTCTGTAGAATTGATTTGGAATTTTGATGGGGATTGCATTGAATCTGTAGATTGCTTTCGGCAATTGCCATTTTTACTATATTAATCCTGCCAATCCATGAGCATAGGAGATCTTTCCATCTTCTGAGATCTTCGATTTCTTTCTACAGAGACTTGAAGTTCTTGACATATAGATCTTTCACTTGCTTGGTTAGAGTCACACCAAGGTATTTTATATTATTTGTGACTATTGTGAAGGGCATCATTTCCCTAATTTCTTTCTCAGCCTGTTTATCCTTTGAGTATAGGAAGACTACTGATTTGTTTGAGTTAATTTCATATCCTGCCTTTTTGCTGAAGTTGTTTATCAGGTTTAGGAGCTCTCTGGTGACAGCAGATGCTGGGGAGGATGTGAAGAAAGAATACTTCTCCATTGCTGGTGGGATTGCAATTTGATACAACCACTCTGGAAATCGGTCTGGCGGTTCCTCAGAAAATTGGACATAGTATTACCTGAGGACCCAGCTATACCACTTTTGGGCATATACCCAAAAGATTCTCCAACATATAACAAGGACACATGCTCCACTATGTTCATAGCAGCCATTTTTATAATAGCCAGAAACTGGAAACAACCCAGATGTCCCTCAGCAGAGGAATGGATACAGAAAATGTGGTACATCTACACAATGGAGTACCACTCAGCTATTGAAAACAATGACTTAATGAAATTTGCAGGCAAATGGATGGAACTTGAAAATATCATCCTGAGCGAGGCAACTCAGTCACAAAAGAACAAACATGGTATGTACTCACTGATAAGTGGATATTAGTCCAAAAGTTCAGAATCCCCAAGTTTCACTTTACAGTAACCGCTGGACTGAGAGTGAGGTCCCAGAAGGAGGAGTTAGAGAAAGGACTGAAGAAGCTGAGGGAGTTTGCAGCCCCATGGAAGGAGCGACAGCGTCAACAGGCCTGAACCCCCCCCCCC
>CM052700.1:144134840-144170100 GCA_028551405.1 Uromys caudimaculatus
TTTTTTTTTTTTTTTTTAATTATTTTTCAAAAGGAAAGACAACTGAACTGTGCGCTGACCCAACCCATTCCCCACCCGGCATTCATATCCTGAGACTGATGCTACTGATTATTAACAGGATTTCTAATCTGTTTCTGGAAATAATGTTAATAAATCAAATGACTGTAAAATGAATCAATTGTAGAATCTATTTTCTAAATACATGCAGGGCTTCCCCCTTGCTACTAAAGTGATATTATCTGAATACTTGACTTTGACACTACTCCTGACAAAGAAGCCTTTTTTCTTTCTTGTCCTTCCCTGTACTTCAAAACGCGGTACGAAGATTCATCCTGTAAACCTTAAAATGTATTCACCTAAAGGGGAAAAGTGCTCACAAATAATGGGGAGTGGGGGTGGGGAGAGGCTGGTGCTTTGGCCACAGAGCAGTCTTAGGAAAACACACCTTCCAGAACTATCGCATTGTTTCAAGGTTACTCCAATCTTTGTGGCTTTATGTAGATAAAGGTTGTAACAACTGAAAACCTCAAGCTGCAACGCGTGGCATGAACCACAGGGCTGGCACATCTCCTGCAAAACCTACCGTGTTGCCCAAAAGACACCCACTTTACAGAAAGCCAGTGTTACCCTGTAGGCAACCCAGTAGCAGTCTCTGGGTAGTAGCAGCACTCCCCCTACCTGAGCAGCAGAGCTGCTGCCCAAGTGCAATAGCGTTTTATCCCAGAAGCGATTCAGTGCAGTGCAAAAACCACTAGGGCCAAATTTAAATCCTTCAGGAACCTCTAAACTCTAAAGGTGCAAACACATGCACGCTGCAGGGCAGGGACCCAGTTTTGCCGAAGCGTGCAAATCTGGAGTGTTTTCTTGCAAAAAAAGAAAAAAGGAAGGAAGGAAGGAAGGAAGGAAGGAAGGAAGGAAGGAAGGAAGGAAGGAAGGAAGGAAGGAAGGAAGGAAGGAGAAAAAGAAAAGAAAAGAAAAGAAAAGACAAGAAAAGACAAGGAATGGAAGGAAGGAAGGAAGGAAGGAAGGAAGGAAGGAAGGAAGGAAGGAAGGAAGGAAGGAAGGAAGGAAGGAAGGAAGCCAAAAGGGCTTACAAAAAAACCCGTTCCGTGGAAAGAAAGCCCTGACAATCCTCGAGGGCGGTCACAGCAGCCGCAGAAGACGCAGAACTCCAGGGTCCAGCGCGGCGCAGGCAGAAAAGGAGCTCTTCTGGTGGGTGATGGACAGACCGGGCTGGCACTCCGAAGCCCCAGCCCCACGGAATTCAAGATCCGAGCGAGCACGGCTCTGAAGAGCACCGGGTATGTGGAGCCCGCGTGGGCCGCGGGCCGGACTCTGGGCGGCGTGGACAGGTGGGCAGCGGCCATAGGCTACGGTGGGCTCCGCGCTAGGCCGACCCTGGGGCTCCCCCAGCTCACCGCCCAACCGAGAACCGAGCCTCGTCCACAGCAGGCAGCCAGCCGCGGCCAACTTCGGCTTCTCGGGCCGCGCCTCGCGCGGGAGCCGTTACCCGCAACGGGCCGCCGCCCCAGGACGAAGTCCTACCCGCTGCCAGCAATTGCCTCAGCCCCGCTCCTCCCAGACCAAAGAAAGTTCTCGTTCTCCCGGCGCCCCAGGGACCGGCGTGCGGCTCGCAGTAGACTCACCAGAGCAGCTCCGGGACCCACCGCGGCCTCCCCTCGCGACCACGGCGACCACGGCGACCGGGCGACTGCGCGCCACCGGCAGCCGCGCCACCTGCCCCTTTCCTTCTAGCAGCACGAGTCCGGGCGAGCCATCTTCCCTCCTCTCTCTGACTGACAACCCAGCCCGGACAGCCGCCACTGCCGCCAGCCTCTCTGACAGGCACCACCAGGGACCCGTCCCCAAGCAGCCAACCACCACCGCCCCACGCCGGACCAGCCTATCACTGGCCTCCGGGGTGGGACCAGAACAACTTCTCCACCAATGAGAATCTACAGTTACTGGTACTGGGGGGGGAATGCGATTTGAGTGGGCGTGGTCTTAGCAATGGGCGTGGTGGGGGAACGCCCAGGGGAGATGAGTGACTGTATGGTTAGAGTTGGCAACTAAGAGAAGATGATCAGTGAAGGTCTTAAGCTTTTTCTGAGCCCTTTAAAGCTTAAGTCTTACCAGATGCTATAAAACGTAATCAGAAAAGAAAAGCAAGCTGATATTCCGTTACTCAATTCATTTCACAAAAGTATATCAAAATTTGATCATATCCGGGGGGGTGGGGGGGTGTATGTTTTTGGAAATAGCAATAAAAATACTTCCTTTTCTTATGTTCATTGCTTTTGGCCTTGGCCTTGAAATTTTTAAATATGGGGTTTAAAAGATGACTTAGGGGTTAAAGATACCTACTGCTCTTGCACCCACGTGGAAGATGGTGGTAGAGCTCACAACCTCTCTTACTTCAGTCTCAGGAGATCAGTTGCCCTCTTCTGGCCTCTGCACTCATCCGGGCACACGTGCACCTAACACACACACATACATAAATTAAAAGAACTTTAACAGTCAAAGGGGGAAATGAGAATTGGTCAGAGCATAAGAGCACTTGCTGATCTTCCAGATGAATGGGGTTCAGTTCCCAGCACCCACATCAGAACTCCAGTTCAGGGGATCTGATACTTCTGGCCTCAGAAGGTGCCTGCACACATACAGTACACATACATACACTTAGGCATACATATACACACATTAAACAAATAGATCTTTTTCCTTAGAAAAAAATTAAACATATTTCCCCACTTTTTTCAATAAGCCATTTTTTGTCTTCCATACCTATTATCCTACAGATAATGTTATGTATGAGGACTGGAAAATGATACGCTATGCACCAGTACTGCATATATTACAAGCTCCCCGTGTTTCAACCCTCTCAACTTGAATATAGTTGAATTAGGAGGAAAGAAAGGAAGGAAGGAAGGAAGGAAGGAAGGAAGGAAGGAAGGAAGGAAGGAAGGAAGGAAAGGAAGGAAGGAAGGAAGGAAGGAAGGAAGGAAAGGAAGGAAGGAAGGAAGGAAGGAAGGAAGGAAGGAAGGAAGGAAGGAAGGAAAGAAGGAAAAAGAAAAAGCAAACTCCAACCTAGAAGACAAGAAGCCATTCTAACTTAATGCTAGGGATGGCAAAATTTCTTCCAAAGCGCTAAGCAAGTTTTTAAAACATGCCAAAGAAAATTATGTGTGTGTGTGTGTGTGTGTGTGTGTGTGTGTGTGTGTGTGTGTGTATCTCAAAGAGTCAACCAAACCACGTTAGGTTTCATTAAGCACATTGCAAAACCAAGATTATGGTGTTAAAGCCAATACAACCATGCTCAATGGGCAAAAGAACACAAGGCAAGAAAAATCAAGTGCTCCACAGGGAAGGTGTCTGAGTCATCTGAAAAGATGGGTGTATCCGAGAGGAAGGCACAAGCCTCTACTCCCAGCTACCAGAAAAGAGGATGCAGAAGGATCACAAGTTTGAGGCTAGCCTGGGCAACTTGGGAAGAGCCCATCAAGATTATTTTTTTAAAGGGCAGAGGGTAAAGTTCAGGCATGGAGCACCTGTTAGTATGTGCTAAGCCTCAAGTTCAATATTTAGTACAAAAACAACAACAACAACAACAACAAAAACGAAAACAAATATTTTAAGTCAAGGGTCATTTCCGAAAGAAAGTAGCGTGTCCTACGTCACAGAGTTGTAAAAGGGCACAGAGTGGTCAGGAAGCACAAGAATGAGTGTGGTGAAGGATGAGAGGTCACAAACCAGCTTACAGCAAAAACTGAGAGGGACCTAGGAAAAATCTACAGGCCTGATTTACACGAGCACCGTTCACAGTGATGTCTGCAATGCTGGGAGTGATCTCTATGGTATTGTCCAAAATGTCAACAACTCACTAAATTTGGGTATTGAGCACTTGAGATATGGTATGATTAGGGGAACTAAGGTTGTGGGATTTTTGTTTTGTTTTGGATTTTGGTTTGGTTTGGTTTGGTTTTTGTAGACAGAATCTCTTCTACGCATCACCTGTCAATAAAAAGGCCTATGGCCAATGAGTTGAGGCAGGAAATAGGAGCTGGGACACTGGCAGGATGAGAGAGGATTCTGGGAAACAGGAGAGATTCAAGGGAGACACTGAGGAAGATGCTAAGAAGAAGCAGGTCTGGACTAAAGGAGAGGTATCTAACCATGCAGGAGACAGGATAGTTTGAATGGGTTAAATAAGTTACGAGCTAGTTAGAGAACAGGCCGAAGCTTATAGCCGAGGTGTTTAATAATAAATAATTAATCTCAGAGTCAACATTCCAGGAGCAGGGGCTACAGGAAAAAAAATGAATTTATTTTTTTACAGAAAGGGGAGATTCACCTGCGAAGATGTGGTGAGATGGATGCATGGTACCTGAGCACAGGTAACCAGCCATGTGGCAGAATGTAGATTAGAATTCATGGGTTAATTTAAGTTATATCTAGTCAGAGAAGAGCCTAGCCATATGGCCAAGGTATTTGTAAATATATTTTGAGTCTGAGTCTTATTTCTGGAAGCATGGTGCTGGGAAGAAGAACTAGACTTAACTTCTACATATTTAAAAATTTATTAGTATATGTGTGTATATGTGTATGTTTGTGTATGTATGTATATACGTATGTGTGTATGTGTGTGTATATGTGTGTGTATGTGTGTGTATGTGTATGTTTGTGTATGTATGTATGTGTGTATGTATGTGTGTATGTGTGTGTATATGTGTGTGTATGTGTATGTTTGTGTATGTATGTATGTGTGTATGTATGTGTGTATGTGTGTGTATATGTGTGTGTATATGTGTGTATGTGTATGTATGTATGTACGTATGTGTGTATGTGTGTGTATATGTGTGTGTATGTGTATGTTTGTGTATGTATGTATGTATGTATGTGTGTATGTGTGTGTATGTGTATGTATGTATGTATGTATGTGTGTATGTGTGTATATGTGTGTGTATATGTGTGTATGTGTATGATACATGTGCGTGAGTGTGGAGATCATTTTTTATAAAGTTGTTTCTCTCCTTCCATCTCTATATGAGTTCCAGAGATCAAACTCAGGCGGTCACCCTTGTGAGGCAGGTGCCTTAAACCAGTAAGCCATGATGGCAGCCCAGGAACTCTGGTTTTAATATAATTCTAACAGCCCTGTTGGACACCTTGGGTTTGTGTTAAGTGTGGGGTGGAGATATTTGTTTGAGGCTTTTAAGAAACATAGTTTCACTGTGTAGCCTTGAGCTTGCTTCCTGCTGCTGCTTCCAGGAGTCCACTCCCCTGTGCAGCTCAATGTGGCCAATATAATGTTGCATGGAGGGTAGGAATTCAGGTCAAGCATGGTAGCACATGTGTTTAATCCTAGCACTTGGGAGTCAGAGATAGGCAGGTCTATGAGTTCAAGGCCAGCCCAATCTACAGACTGTGTTTTAGCAGAGTAAATCTTACCTCTCCCCTGTTTCCCCCACCCCCACCCCCAGTTAGAAACAGTTGAGTGAGACCAACCCAGACCAAACCAGTCTCACTCTGACGTGATCATTTCTGTTACCCTGGGATAGATAGACTGTGGGGAGCTGGAGTGTGTTGCCTAAGGCACAGAGACAGGAAGATCCTCCTTCTGAGAAGTTAATACTGCTTTCAAGCCTGGGGAATGCGGGAGTAAAAAGCCAGACAGAGGGGGAAATCCAAAGACTCAGCTAGGTCATATTATGTATAAGACCATCAGTTTTACAGTCCGCTAGCCATGCTTGTCACTGATGCCCTGATTTAAGGAGACAGGATGTCTGATGGCAGGAAAGACAGGACCAGAGCAAGATTCCAGTAGCTAAAGACCTGAACCTCACCTACAGAAAGAGGGATGGAAAGTGGGAGGAAATCTTAGCTTCCTGGATTGCCCGGGCACTTGATCCATTACACGTACAACTGAATGTTAGAAACCTACATTCTGAATAAATAAAAATAGCTGAATAAAAATCGTGAAGAGTTAATAGTTAATCTCTTGATGCCACAGTAAATGAAATGACATAATTCATTGCTTCCAGCAGAGGAGCAAGCCCTCTAGTCAAAGACGATGAGAAGAGACTTGTGCAAGAGGTATCCAACTGGACTGGGTCTCAAAAAAAAAAAAAAAAAGGGAAGAATTTGAATCAGGAAAAAAAGTCTCAGGAGGAAACTCTTGGTATGCCTAGGAGACTTAAGTGGGCTGGCACAAGCTGTGTTCGGAGGGCACTAGCTGCAGTATGGCTGGCCGCAGCCTGGCAGGTGCTGGGTGCGGTACGGCACAGCCTGGCATCTCGGCTGTAGTACAGCACAGCCTGGCATCTTGGCTGTGAACACTGTACCCTGGTACAAGAGTTCAGGAAGATAATACTCTTCTTCTGGTCTCTGTCTCCTCACTAGAATCACTTAGGATGCTTTCCAAAAATACTAATGCTCAACCATCCCAATCGGAGAGCTGGGGGGCGGGGAGGAGGTCAAGGGTACGGCACTGGGACATCTTCCTAATGCTAAACTCAGACTGCGTGGATAGATCGACTGGAGAGACACTGACAGCTAAGGATACTTTAAGTAAACTTGTTTTTTTCCTTCAGGAAGACAGGAAACAGTGTGCTGTCAGGCTTCACTTCCTGTTCTACAGTCGTCAGCTAATATAAAGTTAATGTACATCTTCCTCTAAGTCAAAATCAAACCAAAGAACAAAGTTCTGTTTGCATCTACTTTGCTTCACGACTTGTACACATTAATTTCTAATAATAAGAGTCTAATAATAAGTTAACTGCTACACAGAACCATTTATAACTTAGCAGCAAAACAGCAGGGGGGAGCCTTAAAAGAACATTCTGTTTTAAAGGGAAATGCTTTCAACCCACTTTATAGAAGTCACCATCTTCCAGGCCCTCCTGCCTGTCTCAGCCAGTCTCCGGTGTCTGTGAGGACAAGTTGAGCCTGTTAAAACAGCTTTACCATCCTGACAGCAGGACCCTCAGAAGGCCAGTTGAGCATTTCCCTATGGTACTACATGCCAGGAACTTCAAGAAAAGGGGCATCTAAAATATGTTTCCATTAAAGTTGCCTGGAAACAAGAAAATAATATGACTTTTTAATGAAAAGAATTTTATTTTGAAAAATGTGAGAAAGTCAGGCATGGTGGTACATACTTCTGACCTCAGCAGGAGGGGAAGGAGCAGAAGAACCACCACAACTCAGAGCCACTGTGGGCTACACAGTGAGTACCAGGTCAGCAGAGACAGCAAAGTAAACTATTGTGTGAAACAACCAACCAAACAAGACACAGTGAGATTATGCCCAAGTTTTGCTTCAACAGTGTGTTAAACATATTACAGTCTAAAAACTTAGTGTGCCTAAAAGGGCATTCAGGGACTTTGCAGTGTCAGAGGCTGGACCAGAGTCCCACATGACCCACTTCATAGTACATATAACCTGGGGCAGCAAAGCTTAAGAGGTGACTATACTTGCATCTTTTAAGAACTTAAATTGACAATTGGAAGGAAAAAAAATCAGTCACACAGTGGGAAGCTAAAGCTAGACCATCAGGCCATAAAGGCTTCAGTAGGCGGAAGAGGGGACGAGTTAGTGACCAAAGCGATGTTGGGAGGGAGAGATGGACCTGTGCAGCAGGGGGCGCAGAAGACAGACAGACAGACAGAGCAAGTCACTGTCGTGAAGATAGGACACCTTAGACCCTGAGATAGTCTGTTTTCTGCATCTGTCCTGGATCAGTCCACACAGTCCCACCCTATCTTTGCATCCCACACCTGGGAGGGCCATAGGCAGCTGATCACACAGCCCCCTAAGGTTCCCATCTCCATCACCTACAGCAGCCAACACAACTCATCCTGGTTGCTTCTGGAGCAAGTGGTAAGCAGATTTCTGGAACTGTGGCCTATGATATGAAACACATCTGGGGGGTTGTCCTCATTCCTGGCTAGTAACTCTTATAATCCTGGTATTTGCCCCTTTGATTCTGGTTCTAAAGCAACTTTGAAATGACATGAGAGGGACAAAGGAGAAAGCCAGTCTCTTGTCATGCTGGTGTGGTTCCCCAGGACTAAGATGCAGGCTTCAGGAAAACCGTTCTGACCTTCTCGAAGTGTTCATTCACCTGCTTCCTTTCTCCCAAAGCCCACCCGTACAAATTAGAAATGATCTCTAATCTTTCCCTGCTTTTCAGTCTTAGAGCTGGCCACAGGCATAGGCGTACCCTCTCACATTCCCTGACTGCTAGCAGATCCTTAGACCCCCATTTCGGAAGGGTGCTGTCATATACCCAGGAGAAAAGAACGCCCCACAGAGACACCAAGAGGAATCTGAACAGACAGGCTTTGCTGGGTTTCCCCCCCTCTGTCTGTTAGCGTTAGATCATGCCTTTCTGTCCAGTCACACTTCTACATGCCTATCCATGTTTCAGTCATGCTTATGCAACAGACTTCCATGAAAACCCAAAAGGGCAGACTTCAGGAAAGTCTGGACATGTGGAGGCTTGCAGAAGTCCGAGAGAACTCATGCCCATGCAGAAGGGTAGTGCATCCAGCTGCATGGCACAGAGGCTCCTGCTCTGGAGACTCCTCCAGTCCTGGCTTGTGCATCTCTTCATCTACCTGCTTGTCTGTTTGCCTTTAAATATCCGTGGGAAGCTAGTAGGCCCAGTAATATTAATGTTTCCCTGGGCTCTATGGGGCTTTTAAAGCAAATTAATCAAGCCTAGGAAGAGGGTATGAGAGCTCCAAATTTAAGTCTGATGATCAGAAATTTTGGAAGCCTGTATTTTTTTTCCTGGTATCTAAGCCACTCCGCCTTTGGATCAATTACTATGTCCAGGAAGAAAAAAAAAGTCAGAATTGAGATGTATTAGAAAACACTCCGCTGGGTCTGCAGGAGGAGAACCTGAGTTGTTTTCCATCTCTTCAGATGGGTAAACTGAAAGAAGCTAGATGGATCTCATTTTGCAAAGAGAATTTACCCTTCGAGGTTTCTTATACATTGTCCTAGAAAGAATATCCCAGGAAGAAGAGAACAAGCTCCAAATCCTAAAGGGAAAAGAGAAGACCCATGGTAGGGTGCAGCTCAGTGGCAGAGCATTTGTCTGGCACACGCAAGCCCTGAGTTAAATCCCCAGGGAGCAGCACTCTGAAGTTAAACTGCCATTACAGGAGTTTGAAAGGGAAAGAGTGCTTTAGTAAAGGAGTTCACCTCCGTCACACTTATTGGTAAGCCATAAAGATAAGGCTGAGAATTCAATTGACTAATTGCTTGTCTCAAGTAACTGAAAATGAAAATAGGCATGTTATCTCCTAAGCCATTAACATTAGCCAGTGTCTCCCGAAAGAATTACTGTGGGGGGGGGGTCTCTTTCATAAGTTGTCTTTTGTGAAAATATCTTGTGATCTAGTAAAAAGGCATTTTCTTCATCATGCTACAAAGCTGGGAAGCTTTGTAACGACCTTCTAACAGTTGTAATAACAGTGACAAGGTCGCACTTTCACAAGAAGACAACCCCGCATTGCATAAACATGGAGAAATCATAACCTTTGTTTCTTCATGTGTTTTCATTTTACTAAATGTTCAAAGAGATGTCTCTTATAAGATTTATTTTATTTTTAATTGTGTGTGTACATGTACGCATGTGTCTGTGTGTGGGTACGTGCATGTGTGTGCAGGTGCCCATGGGGGCACGGATGGCCCTGAAGCTGGAGTTACAAGTTGCTGCGGGCAGCCTGTGGGTGTGGGAAATAGAACTCAGGACCTCTGCAAGAGCAGTGTGCATTCTTAACCACTGAGCCACCTCCCCAGCCCACAGTGTTAAGTTTTATAATCAAATAAGAGGAAGTACAAATTATTTTTTTAAATAAGGCAAAAGCAGACTGTACATTGTTGGTTATTAATTCTTCCTAAGTGGACTCCCGACCAACATTCTTCCTTTTTACTCTTAGCCAATGCATTATTCAGACTTCTCTAAAAGGCACTTCTCCCAGCATTCCAGAGGCAGAGACAGAGGCAGGAGGATCTCTGTGAGTTCCAGGATAGCCAGAGCTACACAGAGAGAAACCCTGTCTCAGAAGAGAGGAGAGGAAAGCAAAGGAGAAGAAAGGAGAGGAGAAGAAAGGAGAGGGGAGGGGAGGGGAGGGGAGGGGATAGGCCAGCCAGTAAAGGTACTCCTGAGTCCCACAGAGAAGCTCCCACTGATGCATACAAGCAAAAGACCTCAGGAGGGAATGTTCAGGGTGGAACCATGGCCTGTCCATCAGTTTGTGCTGACAGATGAGAACCCAGGCAACAGGAAATATGCAGTAAATGTGATAAACAGTGACTACCCCAGAGGAAGTTGGAGGGCAGTTTGTCTTCTTTAGGTCCCCTGCAGTAAGAAAATGTTTGGCCCACAGAGGAAGTTCAGGAACACAAATTAAAGGAGCACATGAAATGACGGCATTTTTCTTCCCCCACCCCAGTTTGGTTTATGGTTTCTTTTCAGATTTACATACTTCTCTCCACAACCACAGGGTACATGTCGGGAAGCGGGAGGGGTCCCGTTTTCCACCATTCGCTCTGTTCGTAATTGCAATTATGTTCAGCTTCATATTTCATTGAGTGCCACCTTAAATATCTCCAACATACTTAAGTAAATATTTCCCATGTGTTGATCTCTCTATCAGAACACAGAAGTAGCAAGGAACACACATCTTTGGTTGCCTTGCTGAGTTCTTTGCAATGCCCAAAGCAGCTGAATAAGCACAAACACTGGAGGAAGGGGTGGGTCGCGAGTCCAGCTGCTCAGAGAGGGATGAGGGGATAGTGAGGAGAGGCACACCCTACAGCAGCAGCTCTGGGTTTTAATGGCCAAGGGAGTCCACCATATGAATAATACTTCCATGTTTTAATTTTAGTGCTTAGTCATCGCCACACCCTAATACTTATGCCAAGGACATGTCCAAAACAGGGCAGAACATGGCCACACAATCGGTTACAAAAGCCAGCTTCCACTTCTCCTTCCACCTGTAAAAGTGACCCAGTTCATCATCACATGACGTCTGTCTCTTAGCCTCTGTGCTGGCAAAGCCAACTCACATAATCTTTCACTTTCTCTTCTTACCCCAGTAGAGACATGGTCTGGCCAGCTACTCTGTGTCATTCTTGAAACCTCTACCCCTATAGGCTAGACCATGGCTCCAAGCCTTAAAGTCATCCAAGGACTTTGTTTATGCAGTGTTGGATATTTTTAGCAAGATCAGCTGCCAAAAACCGTACAGAAGATTCACCGATTATCCTTAAGAAAGAATATTGGAAAGAAAGGTGTAGAAATCTGCACTGGACGAGGCTAGAGAGCTCTGGAGACTGTAGACAAGAAGACATGACCCAAGGCTGTGAAGAACGAGGGAGACCTTTGAAGGAAAGTGGGTGAAACAAAGGATGGAGGTGCGGCAGGCTGTACGGTGCTGGGTCAGCCCCCCAGCTCTGTTGTTGTAACCTCCTACAAGAGAAATGCAGGGACTAGGGGCGTGGCTTAGTGGTCAAGAGCACCGACTACTCTTTCAGAGGACCCAGGTTCGAGTTCCACAACCCACATGGCTGCTCACAAACTTCTGTAACTCAAGTTCTGAGATATCTGACGCCTTCTTCTAGCCTCTGCAAGCACTACATCATGTGGTCCACAGACAAACAAGCAAATAAAACACCCATATACATAAAAACAACAAAGCATCTTTAAAAAATAAGATAATATTGAAATACAGTAATGTCCTGCTCCCTGACCCTGGATATATGAGCCCAGTATCAAACCCTATACATACTATGGGTTTCTCTCAATATATGCGTACCTACGATAAAGTCTAACTTATAAATTAGGCAAATTGAGAGATGAACAACAATAATCTAATAAAAATAATTATAGCAATATGCTGTAATTTATTACCACCATCACTACATGGGTGTTATTAAATAAAATGAGGGGTGCTTGAACAAGGCTGTGATACTGAGATAGTCCAGATTCTAAGACAATTACTAGGGGCTAATGGGCAGGCAGCACATATGGTGTTGGACAAATAGATGTGTCATGTTTTCGGTGGCAACAAGCATACCAGCATAAGATCTCACTGTGCTGTTCAGAATGGCTCGAAATTTGAAACTTAGAGTGACTTATTTCTAGAATCCTCCATTTAACATTTCCATACTGCCATGGACCACAGGCAACTGAAAAGTTAGGAAACAAAACCTTGGGAGAAGCAGGAGAACTACTATTACCTACTACTAACAACATATATGTTAAAAAATAAAAACAAAAAAACCCTACAGTTTACTCAACATCATCGCAGGGGACACTCTGCAACCAAGTAAAGCAATGCTGACCAACTAAGATCCCGGTTGGATCTGTTGCCACCTACCACTCCCACCCTCCTCCCTGAAAGGCCACTTCAGTTTACCTCTACCTGTTAAATTCCATGAGGTGGAGTCATACGGAACTTAGACTTCCAGCTCTGGCTTTGTCTTTCAATATAATTTTGGCAGACTCTTGTCGTTCTGGTTGGTTCATGTTTACCACTGCCTGGTGTTTTCTATATGAATGTGCTTTGGCTCCTTGAACCATTTGAGGGGACATCTGAGTGGTTTCTCATCTGTGGGGAAGGCACTGTGACAGAGAATGTCACTGGGAGCGTTGCTGCACATGCCTCTGGTCACATGTACACAGCCAAGCGTGAGGAGCTGGCTGGAGGATCAGCACGATCTCTCCTTTACCGATTCTGCCAAATCGCTTTCCAAAGTACTTGTACCTCTTACACACCCACAGTTACTCCACATTCTTGCCAATATTTGAAGTATCAGTCTTTTAAATTCTAGCTATCCAAGTGGGTGTGTGGCTCTATCTCATTGTGGGTTTAATTTGCATTTCCTTGATGACTAATTTCTACCTTTTCATGCTATGCTGTTTTAAAGTACCTCTGGATGTCTGTCTTATTGCAAACCACTGCTCGGCAGCATTTCGATTCAGAAGCAATAATCATTAAGTCCCAATGGAGACTCACAGTCTACATGTGTTTAATGCCTGCCATCCATGATGCTTCTGAGTGCTTCTTCTTGGTTGGGTGGTTACTCCTTGTCAGTTTTAGTTAAGCTACATGATATATTATCATGAACATTGTGTAGAAAGATATTCCAAGTGAAGAATGTCCTAGTGGGGGTGACGGCAGCAGGGCAGGATGGGATTGAGTGTGGAAAGTGAAAAAGAGATGGATTTTCAAACATTACAGCTCTAAAGAGTGGAGGACAGTTTTCAAAAGTTCAAGTGTCAGTCATAAACATAGGAGGGTAATTAATAGTGTTTCCAAGAACACAGGTTCTCATAAATGAGAGAAAATCGAGCTGGTATGGGATGGTACTCTGAATAAGAGTGGCCTGGGAAGCCCTTGATGGTGAATAACTCAGACAGAACAAGCTCTCTGAAAGTGTGGGCAAATCCCTGGTAACATGGCATGCTTTGAGAGCCAGACATGGTTAACTGGCCTTGAACTCCACCTCGTAGTTTTGTGTAGAGGAGATGGGGAAGCCTGTGAGAGGCTTGTGACAGTTTTAGAAGACGCTCTAAATTTCCTTCCAGTGCATCTCAATAGAAAGGTGATACCAGACCGGGCAGTGGTGGCGCACGCCTTTCATCCCAGCACTCGGGAGGCAGAGGCAGGCGGATTTCTGAGTTCGAGGCCAGCCTGGTCTACAGAGTGAGTTCCAGGACAGCCAGGGCTACACAGAGAAACCCTGTCTCGAAAAACCAAAAAAAAAAAAAAAAAAAAGAAAGGTGATACCAGTGGGGCCTCTCTATGCTGCTTCTAACCCTGGCTAAGCGTAGTGTATGAATATTCCATCTAAGTCAACTGACCAGACTGAGATGGGGTCAGTGTAGAAACAGTAGCTAGGAATGAGAATGAAGGAGAGCATTTGTAACTACACACTAAGCAAAGGTGAAGTTAGCTACACCTCCATGAGTGGCCCCACAAACCACATGAACACCGATCTCAGTCAGACAGGGATGATTTGTTGAACGCACACCCTGAGACTCATTGATCACAACCCCGTAGCTCAGAGGCTGAGCTCTGGCATTGAACATCTTTCTCTGTCAGCCTATAAAGGCTAAAACCACAAAGACCACAATGAGCTCAAATGCAGGTGCAGGAAGTACTGCCTGGTGGTCGGCTCTGCCTCAAGCCATTTTAGATTTAACAGTTCATACTGACCTTTAATTTGATGGGTCCTATGTAATGCTTTGTGGAATTCCTTAAGATTAACAAACCTCAGAACATACAGAACATAACATAACAGGGGATGTAGTCAGCATGACCCTGTTCTGAGTCAAGTTATTTTTCTGTGTCAATGACAGCCACAATATGAAATAGCTGGCAGGAACAAAATGGCTACAGCTATGCTGGGGCAGGGGGCAGACCTGAACACCTCTCTTTAGCAGATTCCTTGCTGAAATCTCACTGAAAGGAAAACCCTAAAGACAGACAGACCTTGACTGAATAGAGGGCCGAGGGCAGGCTACAGTGTGAGGAGGAAGGAGGGCTGAGGAAGGGATGGACTGAAAGGTAAGAAAAGGAAGTTGGAAGGAGATGAACAAACAGTCACCCACAGAAATCATCCATTCCTTAGTTTCCCCTAAGACCAGCCTTCAACCTAGATCCTTTTCTGTCAGGAGCCAGGGCTTGGCCTCTGGCCTCACTCATTGTATGAGAGCCTGACCTTTTGCTCCAAGATAATGTTTACACAGGTAGCTTGGGAATCCTGAGATATGGTTTACCACAGGACGTGCAAGATAGGACCACCATAAAAGATTCCATTAGCAAATGTCACCCATTGTCTATGCCCAGTTACTGATTTACCCCTTCCCCTACCCTCCTGACTCCAATTCTCTTTCTTTTTACTCTTTATAAGCGGTAGCTTTCTAAGAATAAAACAGACCTTGACAAGAATCTGCTTGGTCTCGCTTCTTTCTCCCTCTCGCCCATTTCTATTAAAGGTTGGGATTCTCCTCGAAACCGCGAATAACTAGGTCCTGCGGGTCGGGACACTTTTCCCTAATAAAACCAACATCTTGGTTTGTCCTTAAGCACCTTCTCAAATTGCCACACAGCACCCCGGGCACATTTAAATGAATCATTTTGATCAATCTTGGTGAGCCAGTTCTTCAGACACCCCCCGCTGGATCAAAGAGGCTCGTGCTGATCAGATTTGTAGCACCAAACTGAACCCCTGACACAGACTACTTCAGAAGTGGGGGTTCATTTGCTCATGGATTTGGAGTTTGAACTACGAGTGGCATAGTGCAAGTTTTCACACTGTCTCTGACACCTGGCTTCACCACTTCATGGCATAGATACCAATGACAAGGGTGATAGAGCAAGCAGTTGCATCAAACCAGGAGCAAAGGCAATGAAGGGCTGTTGCAGCCATGTTCCTTCAGTCTCATGACAACTGCCAGGACTACCTCACATGCGTGGTGACCTGAACTCCTCTTATGGAGCCACACACCATAATGATCCCAGTTCCTCTGACCAGTACCCTGGGGATCAAGGCACTAACACATAAACCTTTGGAGGAAGACAAATAGAACATACCCAAACAGTAGCTGGCACATTGTGATTTCTGTGGAATGTGTGCCCTGTTATATCTGCAGGAACTGAGGAAGCTGCCCTGACTCATGTGAATCGCTCAGTGATGGTGGCTTACGTCTACTTGAAGAGGAAATCTCTGTTTTTCGTTCTGTAGGGAACAGAGGATCTGAGAGAGTGGACTTTGAGGACAAATAAGGACAGGAGACCTGGAAGGCAAAGCCACTATACAAAGAGGTGAGTGGACTCTAATCAGAAAGGGAAATGTTCCTCAGCTGACACATAGGGGTTTTGCTCAGAATTTCTCTGAGAGGTTAAAAGTGTGGCAAAGAAGAGACCTGGCAAAGCTCCCTGGCCTCTCAGAGTTGCTCACTCTACCCTGCGAGTGCTCCTCTGTTCCCACTTCCATCTGGCTTTGGCCAGTGATAGACCCTTGCAGGAGAATTGAGGCCCGCAGAACAGGGAGTGAGAATGGGTGCTTTGATGTGTCCCTTCTAGAATCTATTTGTCCAACCCTAGTTCCTACCGAGGCAGGAATGAGATTGGTTGTCCTTAGGTAATTAGTTCATGAGTCTGCCTTGCTCTCTGCCCTTCCACCGCCTGCTCTGTGAGAACATGTCATTCTAGGCATTGTCTTGGAACCTAAATCACCCATCTGGCTGACCTTGACACTGAACTTCCCAGCCTCCAGCAATACGAGCTAATCAATTTCTGTCCATTATAAATTACACAGTCTGTGGTGTTTTATTACAGAAGTGCAATGAATCATGGTATTTGTCCTCTTCTTCCTTCCTGCCTTGGTGTCCTTCATCCCCTTGATACCTCAGCCTAGCAGTAACAATCCCACCTGCTTGTCCTTGGCTATCTTAGCATCCTCACTCGCTCCTTGAACTACAATCTAACTTCTACAAGTAGTCAAGAAGTGGAATCTACTTAAATGTCTGTCCACAGATGAATGGGTTAAAACTGTGACCAAGAGAGTAGAGGCAGAGTGTGTGCATGTACACACGAGGTGCAGTTCAGCCTTTATAAGTTACACGACCCTGTCATTGACAATAATACAGAGGAGCTTGCATAATAAAATATGAAATAAATACAACACAGGGAGGCAAATTCTGCACGATTTCCCTTGTGTGTGTAGTGAAGTACTATCACAGACCTTGAGAATGGTAGATTTGGCTATTGGTTACCAGGCAGTGCTAGGAGCCTGTGAAAATGTTGGTGGGGGCAGGGCCATGTTACAGCCAAGATACTGGCAGGGATAAGTTCTGTTGCTCTGTGATACAGCAGAGTGACTATAGTTTAACATATGTTTATTTCAAAGTAACTAGACTTTGAGTGTTTAACTAGGAAGCAATGATAAATGTTTAATAATGGATATGCTAATTCCTTTGATTTAGTTATTGCATATAGTGTACATGTGCCACATTATCATCCTGAGCCTACAATTAATGCAATCAAGTGGGGACTTCACTTCCTACAGGGACTCTGAATGACACAAAAAGTCCTTCTTCAAAAAGAAAACTGCATTGCAGACCTCCGTAGCCACCCACTCAATGTGTGTGCATGTGCGTGCACACACATACTCACACACTCACATATACACACAGATACACACACAGAGATACTCACACACAGACACACAGTCACACTCACACACACTCACACACACAGATACACACAGACACACACACTCATATACACACACACAGATACTCACACATAAACACACACACTCACATACTCACACCCACATACACAGAGATACTCACACACAGACACACACAGACTCACATATTCACACACATACTCACACACACTCACATACACACAGAGATACTTACACACAGACACACACTCACATACTCACACACACACAGATACTCAGACAGGCACACACACTCACAAAACACACTCATACACACAGAGATACTCACACATAGACACACACACTCACATACACACACACACACAGATACTCACACACAGACACACACTCACATACTCACACACACAGACACACACACTCACATACACCCACACACACACAGATACTCACACACAGACACTCACATACTCACACACACAGACACACACACTCACATACTCACACACTCACACACACAGAGAGACATGCAGACATACTCACAAACACACAGACACTCACACATATACACTCACACACAGAGACACATACACACAGACACACACAAACACACAGACACACACACACATACAGACAGGCACATAGACACTCACACAGATACAAACACACAAACACACACACACACACACACACACACACACACACACACACACACACACACACACACACCCCTTAATGATGCTTCCTGTTTCTAGAGAGCAATGAGATCTAGAGAATCATGATGACTTGAGAGACAGAAAAGCACACGAGATTAAATTCCCATTTCTATTCCTTGCACTATTGTTCCCTCCCCTTTCTACTCCTTGCACTATTGTTCCCTCCCCTTTCTACTCCTTGCACTATTGATTCCTCCCCTTTCTACTCCTTGCACTATTGTTCCCTCCCCTTTCTACTCCTTGCACTATTGTTCCCTCCCCTTTCTACTCCTTGTACTAGTGTTCCCTCCCCTTTCTACTCCTTGCACTATTGTTCCCTCCCCTTTCTACTACCTGCACTAGTGTTCCCTCCCCTTTCTACTACCTGCACTATTGTTTCCTGCCTGGGATCCTTCAAGCAGCCCCGGAGGAGAGCACAACCTCACACTTACACAAAAGACATCCAGCATGAAAATGGATGATTTATTTGACTATCAGGAAGGGCCAAACCGAGGGGTGCAGCTTTTAAAGGACACTATCTCCCTTTCCACACCTCCTCTAGCCAGAATTATTGGATGCAACTACAAAATGAAACCAGATTAATCCAGCAGTTTCCACGTTCTCCCTCCCCTTTGCCTCCCAAGATAGATGTGATCCATTACTTTAATCTGAACACATTTGGGCTCAGTCAGGAGTTGGCAGTTTTTCAGAAGGACTGTGCCAAGTTTTCATTTCTCTGCTGAAATTCACATTTTCCATTTCTGGTCTTAGCCTTCCTCATTATGCCCTCTTCTTCTCTCCAACCCCTCCCAGCCATGTACCGCAGATGGAGGGATCTTAATCATCTGGGAAAGAGGGATTTGAGAAGCTAAACGCCAATCACACGTATCCCAGATCTGACCAGAAACTCCTGTGATATTTGAAACTAGAAACGCTGAATTTGCAGAAGGTTGGTGAAGAGTTTGCGATCATGGGGACAAAAACTGGGAGCTTTTGGAGTCTTAAAGGACTTGAAAGGAAAAGGCAAAATGGCAAAAGGACAACCATCAGAGCCAGATGTCATGATTCATGCCTGTAATCTCATGTCTTCAGAGGCTGAGGCAGGGGACTGCTGCAAGTCTGAGGCCAGTTTGGGCTACCCAGAGAGTTCCAGGCTGGCTTGAACTACAGACTAATACTTAGCTTCAAATATACTTTGTCTTTCTCCACACCATATACCCACATTTTTAAAAAGAAAAAATAGCTTGTGTTTGTGACTTGGTACCCCAATAGGACAACATAAGACAATGGGTTCTCTCACTCCACCATGTGAGTCCTGGGAATCAAACTCAGGTTGTCAGGCATGGCTGCAGGTCCCTTAGCCAGTTGAGCCATCTCTTAGCCACCTCCCAAAGCCTCCTTAATGGCTGAACTCTTGCATACTTTTCAAATAACACCCATTTTCACTATAAAGTTACAATATGTATCACACCAGAAGCAGAAACTCGGGGGCATGTGATTCCTAGCCTCTCCACTGTCTGTCTCTCTGGCAAAATGACCCTTGACCTGGAGTCCCAATGAGACATCTCTCCGTTCCGTCCAGTAGACACTGTAGCAGAAGACATCACAAAGACCAATTCTAATAAATGAGATGAATGAATTACTATTGAAGTAAATTAAAAAGCACTGTGAAATACTCAGTCCAGTGCCTGAGAAGGAGTAATGTCTCAGTGAATGCTATTGCCCCTACTCATCATGGTTTTTAGCTTAGAAGAAAGAGAAACGTACTGGGCTCCTTGTCAATGCCTTAAAGGCTTGGTAATCTAGAGTGTTCAGAGAGACCCAAATGCTGACAGTACAGCAAGTGACCTTTCACACAGAGAAGGCTTACGTGACAGTGCACCAGAATCACAGGGAAAAAATGCTTGCTCACAGTCATAAACAATGAATGGCAAGTTTCTACAAGAAAGGAGTGACTATACCCTGAGTAGCCTAGTGTTGGTTCCTGGGGAGAAGGCAGATCTAACAGGTTACGTGACTGCCCTCATTCCTTTGATAGTCTTGCCATAGGTGCATGTGCGTACAGTTAACAGTATAGAAACACTGGCAGTTGGGGAATCTCTTTCACTTCTAATCCTACCTGGAGTCATACAATAGAAGAGTTGTGCTAACAAACTGGCAAGAGCTGGCACCGTGCAAATCGACTTCCTTGGAAGGGATGGATCTCGTCTGAGAATTTCAAGTGTTTCCTAATTTAGTAATGTACTGGGCTAAGTTTCTCGCTGACATCTAACTAATCACACTGAATCTTTTGAAAGAGACTTGTTTTTCCTACCCACCGCATATCAAGGCAGCATTAAGAACAGGACCTTACCTTTATAGAGCACTTTCTGTAATTTACAGCACAGAAATAGACCTGCATTCATACATGCATTAGCTCATTAGTGAAAGATGAAGTTTCCAGTTATTTCAAGAAAAAAGGCTGATGCTATATTAAAATCATACTTGTTTTGAATCCATGTACCTTCCTTCAGTTGAGTCTTAGAAATTTATCTGACATTTGGCCAAAATCAGTGAAGTTCTTGTTTGAACTGTTCAGATGGCAAGGATCCTTGCACAGTTTGTCACATGGGGAGGTGGGCAAGATAATGAAGCCTTCATCCGGGGCTATTGCTGTCATGAAAGATGTGGGTTCTATCCATCTCTCTGCTCTGTCATCAGCAGCAGCAGCTTCACACTGTAAGGCGGCCACCAGCAAACTCTAGAACAGTCCTGCAGACCAGAGTACATCCTCCAGTAGAGAAACAGGCATCTTGATGGTGAGTTCCGAGCTATCCCTGGACTACCTACACCCAGAGTAAGACCTTATTAAAAACATACCTTTAGCAGTGCTAGGATCCAACTCAGGGTCTTGTGCATGGTAACTGGGCAGTCTACCAACAGAGCCATACTCATCCTGCTTGCTCTTTTATTTTGAGAGATGGGGAGCAAGCAGCCACTGAATTATAACCTGTCCTCTAAATGGTAATGTGCCCTTCTCAGGAGACTTAGAAAGCATTGGCTGTAGAGAAGAAAATTTTAACGTGAGAAAATGCTGACGATCAACCCAGGTCCTAAATCATTTCTAGCAAGCACTCTTCCAACCCAGCCATATTCCCTGCCTGTCTGACTTCTTTCTCTACATTTCAAATGTTGTCCTTCTTCCTGGTTCCCCCCCCCCACAAGTCCCAACCTCTCCTCCTCCCCTTCACCTCTAAGAGGGTGCTCATCCTCCCACCCACCCACTCCCACCTCACTCCTCTGGCATCCCCCTTCTCTGGGGCATCAAGCCTCCACAGGACAAAATGTATCCCCTCCTACTGAGGCCAGACAAGGCAGTCCTCTGTGTAGCGAGGGCCATGGACCAGCCATATGTATGCTCTTTGTTTGGTAGCTTAGTCACCAGGAGCTCTGTGGGGCTAGTTAGTTGATATTGTTGTTCTTCCTGTGGAGTTGCAATCCCCTTCAGCTCCTTCAGTCCTTCCCCTAACTCTTCCATAGGGGTCCCCCGGCTCAGTCCAATGGTTGGCTGTGAGTATTTGCATCTGTCTCAGTCAGGCGCTAGCAGAGCCTCTCAGAGGACAGCCATGCCAGGTTCCTGTCTGCAAGCACATGTTGGCACCAGCAATAGCGTTGGGGTTTGGTGTATGTGTTTGGGATGGACCCCACGGTGGGCCATCTCTGGATGGCCTTTCCTTCAGTCTCTGCTCCATTTTTTGTCCCTGCATTTCCTTTAGACATGGACAATTCTGGGTTAAAAATTTTGAGGTGGCCCTATCCCTCAACTGAGGGCCATGTCTATCTACTGGAGGTGGTCTCTTCAGGTTCTATCTCCCCACTGTTGGGCATTTTGGCTAATGTTATTCCCATTGGGTCCTGGGAGCCTCCCACATCCCTGGTGTCTGGGACTTTCTAGAGATTCCCTCTGTTCCCCACCCCACACTGCGCATATTTCTGCTCATTCTCCTGAGCCTCTGGGCATCTCTCCTGTCTCCCCCTATACCTGATCCTGCCTCCTTTTTCCCTCCTCCTCTTCTCTCCCACCGAGAACCCTCCCTCCCTCTCCCCCCATGATTATTTTGTTCCCCGTTCTAAGCGGGACTGAAGCATCCACACTTGGGCCTTCCTTCTTGTTAAGCTTCATATGGTCTGTGAGTTCTATCATGGGTATTCTGAGTTTGGGGGCTAATATCCACTTATCAGTGAGTATACTATGTATGTCCTTTTGGGCACTCAGGATGATATTTTCTTTTCTTTTTTCTTTTTTTTTTTTTTTTTTTTTTTTTGGTTTTTCGAGACAGGGTTTCTCTGTGTAGCCCTGGCTGTCATGGAACTCACTCTGTAGACCAGGCTGGCCTCGAACTCAGAAATCCACCTGCCTCTGCCTCCCAAGTGCTGGGATTAAAGGCGTGCACCACCACTGCCTGGCCCAGGATGATATTTTCTAGTTCCATCCATTTGCCTGCAAAATCCGTGATGTCCTCATTTTTAATAGTTGAGTAGTATTCCATTGTGTAAATGAACCACATTTTCTATATTCATTCTTCCATTGAGGGACATCTGGGTTGTTTCCAGCTTCTGGCTATTATAAATAAGGCTGCTATGAACACAGTGGAGCACGTGTCCTTGTGGTATGGTGGAGCATCTTTTGGGCATATGCCTAGGAGTGGTATAGCTGGGTAGAACTATACCAGTTTGCAATCAAAGGGCTCAAAAGTGGCAAAATTCGCTGAACACTTTTTCTTAAGCAAAAGAAAACACCAAATCCAGCACTCAGGAGGCAGAGGCAGATGGACCTCTGAGTTCAAGGCCAGCCTGGTCTACAGAGTGAGTTCCAGGACAGTCAGGGCTACCTTGTCTCAAGAAATCAAAAACGAAATAAAAAGAAATTTAAAAAGAAAAGAAAGAAAAAAGAAAGAAAGGAAGGAAGGGGGAGAGAGAGACAGAGAGAGAGAGAGAGAGAGACAGAGAGAGAGAGAGACAGAGAGAGGGGGGAAGGAAGGAAGGAAGGAAGGAAGGAAGGAAGGAAGGAAGGAAGGAAGGAAGGAAGGAGAAAATACCAAAAAAGACTGCTAGAGCCAGCAGTTCCCAAAGTATTCTGTTTGTTTCTTATTTCCTTTCATTTAGGGAGCTGAACTGGACTCTCAGATTTTATTCCTGTAAATGCTATCATTTACATTTGAAAAAGAAAACAATAGTAGACAGCATTTATTTTGTACTTGTCCACGCATGTGTCGGCAAGATTTTACTTATCTCAATACCATTTAATACATGGATTAGCCCCTAGGGTGCAGGTAACTCACCCAGGCCTGACTAATCAATCATTCCTGCTCTCAGACAATTTGCTCTGCGCGCCACTTTCCCATGGTCCACATCAAACTGACCTCACAGCTCTCCACATCAGCTTACTAAGTCTTTTGTAACGAGGCAAAAGAATAACGACAAGGATATAGACTTTGATTTTAGGTTATATTTGAATCTTGAACTAATCACTGTGCATGATTTTGGACGTGTTAAATAGTTGCCCAGTGGAGAGTATTATCTTCTTAGTGAAGGAGGAATATTTTGGAAATTTTATTTATTCCTCCAATTAAATATTTCCATTCGTAAGTGACCTTGTAAAGTACAACCAGAAATAGGAAAAGACAAAACAAAGCAAAACTGCCTGTAGCCTTTTCCAGACCTAAAAACCCAAACAGGAGACCTTATCCAGACAAAGACAACTCTGGAAGCTCGTGTCCTTCTCCCGTGTCTATCCCTTCTCAACCGTTTCATCCCACCGTCTTCATCCGGGAGCTTCCGAACCTCTCTCCACCCCTGCCATGGCTTTGCCGGTGTGGATCATACAGGCCGATCCACCCGAGCGGGACAAAGGCTGTGGTTCCCCTGAACGCTGCTCGCTCTGAATAGCCACATCAAGGAGGAACTGTGTTCAACATGATTCACTCCCTGGCTTTAGAAGAACTATTTAGGACATTTTTTTTTCTGGCTCTATTATCATCTTTAATAGTGAGAAATGACAGAATTAGGAAGCATCCACTTTAAACTCTTGGAAGGAAGAAGTCCCTAGGTTTGCTTTGAGTTTTAATGCAACAGTTGGTGGTAGGTTGTTTAATTTTGTCATCTTGAAGACTAACAGCACTTTGGAGAAAGTTTATAATAAATAGCTTCCCAAGTTATCTTTTTTTTTTTTATTTTATTTGAGCACGGTGGATGTTTAGGTTTTTTATTTTTACAAGGCCGTGACCAATGGCCCTTACAGACAGCTTTTGAAGCAAATATTTGCCATCCACCTAGAGAACAACTCTATAAAATGTTCTTTATTGTAATTGAGATGCTCTACCAATCACGACACTGAATGTGTATTATTGCATTTCTGGTTCATTGAGAAAACAAAATAATAAAAGTTTGGTTTATCCCTTCTCTACCACAATGTCAGGAATGCCCATGGCAATTTACATTGTTCTTCACAAGCAAAGGAAATTATAAAATTAAAACATCCTAAATGCCATGTATTTGTGGTCATTATTAATCATCAAAACTTATAATTGAGCTGTTATACATAATTATAATGTGTAATTATTCTAACTATTGCATAAATATATATTTGATTACTAGAGCTAATGCTGGCTTACTATCAAGGACCTTGAAATTCCCTGGGCTGAAGGCCAAGGACACCAGTGGTTTGTTTTGTTTTGTTTTTCAAGACTTCCCGGTGACTACACTGACCACAAATGAGTCTATATTTTTAACCTCACTGGGAAGATATGAATATTTCTAGTAACAAGGAGTCAAATTACAGACAAGCTCAAGGGCCTTGTTGGCTGTCCCATAATCCTTCCTTAGCTTTCCCTTAAACAAGTGTTTGCTCTGTGTGTGCATATGTGTATATGTGTGGGTATCATAGCTCTTTGTTATTTTTCTAGATATATAAAATTAACTGACTAAATTAAAGATATGGAGCAAAGCAGAGATATCAGAGCTAAATCCTTGAGGAAGAGTCTCAAACCTGCCTAGATCCTGTCCTTCTCCGTCACCATCAGGACGCAGAGCTTCCCAAAGCACATTTTAAAAAAATATCTGGGTTTCTGACACTAATGAGCTTCATTCCATCCCCTGCTACGAAAAGAAGGCTTAATTCAAATGTGGCAGGAAAACCTGGAGCTGTCTGTGGAAGCCACCTGATAACCAGCCCCACCCAGGAAGCTCTGGATCTACTCAAGAATGAAAATTCAGAAAAATGTTTTTAGCTTCCATATTGACAAGGTTTTCTGTCATTGTTGGTTAAGGTTTGAGTTGTTTTGTTTGCTGTTCTGTTCTCTTGGTAACGCTAGGTATCGAACCCAGGGTCTTGCTCATGCCAGGCAAATGCTCCTGCACTAAACAACATTCATAGTCCTGGACATACTTTTTTAAATTTTGAAACAGGTCTTGCTATGAATTCCAAGCTGACCTGTACATTAATTAGATCTTCTTCCCACAGCCTCCCAAGTGTTGTGTCCACAGGTGTGTGGTCACAGGTGTAAGGTCACAGGTATGTGGTCATAGGTGTGTGCCAACACACTTGGCCTTCTCAGCCAGCACAGGATTTTCTAATGGGTCCAAGAATAAAGCAAGCTGTCCAATGTGCTGCATTTTTCTCTCATGTATTGTCCTGCTACCTCCAAATTTGGTCTCCAAAAGCATCCTAAAGGACCTAGAAAAGGAAACCCACTATAGCTCATCACATAAAACCAAGGTTGGAGGAGGGAACTAGCTGAAAATGTAGAATGCAGAAGTACACTCATGCCTTACAGCAGCTCGTACTTAATATTTTGTAATCAGTATGTTAATGCTCAGATAAGCAACTTAACACTTAATATTTGTAATTCAGTATGCTAATGCTCAGAGACATTAAGCAACTTGCCCAGGGTCACCCAGTGTAGGCATGAGACATGATCCATAGTTCTCCATTAGAATTTCTGACTGCAGATGCCATCAGCTCTTACTACATTGGCTTGTTCTTTAAGATAAGGCATTGAGATTGACTCCTGCCATGGTGCCCCAGTCACATAGTGATTTGTTAGTTTATCTACAATTTGTTACTGAAGTGTTCCTAGCTCCTGTGGCCCTGAGTGTAATTATAGATGTTACTAGTGAACCATTTTCCTCCTTATCTTCTCAGAGGAAAGAGCTCAGCTAAGAGACAGACACAGTTTAAGTGGAGTTTACTTAGCAATGCAAAGGATGTACACTCTGGAGAGAGAAACTGCAGCAGGTAGACCCAAAAGGAGCAGTCAGTGGCCCTCTGGGTTCTGTGTGGTGGACTGTTAAGATGTTGTTGCGAATATTTATGAGAGGTACAGAATATTTACAAGGACAGGTGATCCTTTCTCCTTCCCCACATTATGATGGACAGATCTCTCTACTAGGATATTTCTTCCCATGATTTTCTTAGAAAGGGAGGAGGTCAAGACCTCAATGAAATTTGGAAACATTATAAAGAATCGCAGGTCTCCTGCTAGTGCATGTGTGTGCCAATTTCAGGGGTTTCTAATACAATAGAAAGAATGTAACTGCAGCATCAGAGATGTTTAACTGCCAAAGGGCATTCAGAGGATTAGAGACACAGTTACCAATGCACAAGAAAACAGCTACAGTTTTCTTAGTTCCCTCAAGCTTATACAGTCCAAGATAAACCAAAATGAAGAAGATTTTTAAGTAAGTTAAACAACCAGCAAAAGTAAAACAGAAAGAAAATTGGTTTCACTCATCCTTTTTCAAACAACTGAATAAAATAATGTGTAAGAGTCTGGGAGGATCGCTCCATCCATATGTAAAGTGTTTGTCATGCAAGCATGAGGACTTTAGTTCAAACCCGAGAATCCACATTAAAAAACAAAGCCAGGTATGGTGGTACATGCTTGTAATCCAGAGCTGGGGAGGCAGAGACAGATGGTCCCTGGGGCTTGATATTCAGCCAGTCTGGCCTTTGTGGAGCGTTCCCAACCGATGAGAGACCCAGTCTGAACAGCAAGGTCAATGGCCCCTGAGGAATGACACCTAAGGCTGTCATCTGGTCTCCATGCACATACATGAACACATGCTCACATACACATACATATATGTATGTATATGTGTATACATACATAAATATAAAGACGCATGTATAAATATAACACATCAGAAAATAAAAGATGAATGTGGATGGAATGTTAAAAAATATATAGCCTTTTTCTTTTGTTGCAGTGTTAAAATGAAGTGACAACATGACCCGATAGCTTAAGGGAGAAAGATGTATTTTAATTTAGTAAGAGTTTCAGAGGTTTTAGCCCATGTTGCTTCTAGATCTGTGGTGAGGTAGAATCTTAAGATATAGGGAGCATGAACTCCCCAGGATGATCAGAAAGCAGAAAAGAGACAGACAGAAAGGGACTAGAAAAAATACACATTTCAAAGACATACCCTTAAAACCCTGCTTTCTCCAACCAGGTTCTACCAAATTTCCATCATTTCCCATCAAATTATGAATCTGCCAATAATGAAGTCAGACCCTCCATTAGCTAGTCATTCCTCAAAAACCCACTTCTGAACACTACTGCATGTGAACCAAGGTTTAAATGGATGAGGCACTGAAGAAACACTTTAATACCCAGCTGTAATGGCTAGCTTTAATTTTCAATTTGATATAACTCAGAAATCACCTGGAAAGAGTCTCAGTGAGAGATTGTCTACATTGGGTTGGCCTGTGAGCATGTCTATGGGGGATTGTCTCAACAAAGTTAATTGGTATGGAAACTTCAGCCCACTGTAGGGAGCACCATTCCCTAGGCAAGGGGTCCCGAATTGCATATGCATGAGTGTTTTGCCTATGTGTATGTATGAACATCGTGTGTATGCCTAGTGCCCTAGGAGGTCAGAAGAGGGTGTTAGGATCTCTGGTACTGAAATTATGGATGGTTATGAGCCATCATGTGGGTGCTAGGAATGGGTCCCAAGCTCTTCAGAGGAACAGTAAGTACTCTAAACAGATACGCCATCACTGGTGCCCTTCTTTAGATCAAGGTATTTTATAACAATAAAATAAATGAAACTAGGATACCAACTATGACAAATATTTTTTGTTTGTCTAGACTACTTACCTTTTGAAACCACATATATTTTTTCAAATGAAATAATATATCTATGTTCTACTGCAAAATAGATGAATAGAAAGAGGAGATATTAAAAAAATAGTAAGCCGGTAAAAAGGGAATAAGAGTGAATGAATTAGCCATTGAAGATAAATGAGGGCTTCATTATATCATGTTGCTTCCCCTTCTGTTTATGTTAAAATTTTCCAGTAATTTTTGTTTATTTTTCTAAGTATATCTTTAGCTGCTGTGATGAATGGAAATTTCAAAGGGTTTGGAGTCAGGCAAAACAACTACAAGAACTTGTTCTTTTCACTAATTAGTTAATAAAAGTCTTACCTTAGGAAACATTCTTATGCTTACAGAGTTCCGACTTCATCATTAAAGTGGTGATTGTGGGAGTCCAAGAATTACCCCACAAACCACATGAACACCAATCTCAGTCAGACAGGGATGGTTTACTGAACACACACCCTAAGACTCATTGATCAGGACCGTAGCTCAGACAGAGGCTGAGCCACAACATTGAATATTGTTCTCTGTCAGCTTATAAAGGAAAAAAACATAAAAATCACAGTGAGCTCAAATGCAGGTGCAGGAAGTTCTGTCCAGTGGTTGGCTCTGACTCTATCCATTTTAGACATAACAATTCATATTGAACTTTAATCTGATGGGTCCTACACAAAGCTTTGTGGAATTTCTTGAGATTAACAAACCTCAGAACATACAGAACACAACAGGGTATGTGGTCAGCATGACTCTGCTCTGAGTCAGGTTATTTTTTCTGTGTCGATGACTAGGAGGCATATCACAGCCACAATATGAGATAGATGTTGCCATGAAACAAAATGGCTACTGCTGTGCTGGGGGCCAGGGGACAGACCTCAGCAGTGATACTGCCTCATAGGTATCATGGGAATGAGAAGAAATCTCACACAACCTCCAGCAGAGCAGACAAGGAACCAGCCTGCCCCATCTTAGGCTTAAAAGCCATTGTATACTAAAGACAAACTAGGTCCATACATGTTTATGATTAAACCTCTATTTCTCAAGGACCGGGCTATGCCCCATTTGTAACCTAACTACAAATGGTTCTGTACTGCTTGCTCAATGAATAAAGATCGTGGTTTGTTTCAGGGGGTCATTCTAACTAACATGTTATGCTTATGTTCTGCTCCTGCAGCCCCACCTATTTTGCCCAATAAATCCTCCATTTGGAAAGCCCCTACCCTGGGCTATATAAAAATCTTGTTTTCCTTACATCTAAGGCTGCCTTCTAAAATCTCAACTTTAGGTGAGACAGCCAGCCCCAGGTGTACCTCTAAAACAAAGCTTGCTCTAATTAGACATTCAGGATTTGGTCTTTCTCCTCAAAACTTTAAGACAGACATTCAGTAACTGCTGTCACAATTGTAGAAGTTGTTGAGGAGGAGCACTTCTTTTTAAATGTATTTTTATTTTATGTGTATGGGCGTTTTGCCTGCATGTACATGGATGCTCACCATGTGCATGCAGTGCCCAAGGAGGCCAGAAGAGGGCATCAGATCCCCTGGAACTGGAGTTAAAGACAGTTGTAAGCCATCATATGGGTGCTGGGAATCATTTAGTGCTCTCAACCCTTGAGCTAGCTCTCCAGCCCTAGATATGAGCTTGTTAAATAAACTTGGGACACCTTAGTTTAAGATTGCAATGAAAATCTCAAAGAAGAGAAAAATAAAGTTAGAAAAAGAAGAAGTGGTGCCTACCCTTTTACTGAGAGCCTGAGGTTAGAATTTTTCTGCCTAGGCAACAAAACAATTATTCACACCAAAGTAAACAACTCTGCATCTGCCTCATTCCCAAGGAAACCACTGTAGCACTAGAGAGGACTCCAAGCAAGAATTGGCCATGGTCTGAAAGATCTCAGATCTCACCCTGTTTCAGTAATTGAATGGAAAGTAACAAAGAAGCGTATCCTTTGGCAGGGAAAGAGAATAGGATGCAGAAGGTGGGGTTTATTGACATGTTTCTCTAGTTTTCATCTGTTCTGCTTTTACTCTCTTGTGTGAAAACTGAATTCTTATTAGAGAGCTGTGTTTGAATCTGCCCTTTCTAAGTAACTGAAGAGGTTAAAGGCATCGCCATCCAACCATCCAAACTGGAACTCTGGGAGACGGTCCGTCCCCTTGTCTCCCGGAGCAGGTCCCTCCGACACATTTTCAGTTGATCACATCCAGGTATCTCTGGAAAATGCCTTTTAATCTATATTCTCATAACTATTGCCTTAGCCAGACCCTCCGTGTAGCACATGATAATTTCCATAGTGAGCAGCAGATTGTTTTCTTTTATATTATCTCCTCTTTTAACCAACATTCTAGAAATACAGGCAAATTGTTCATTTTAAAGCACAAATCTAATCACATCATTACTCTAAGTAAAATATCCCAGTAACCCCCTCCTGTCTACAGAAAAGATTCCAAAGCGGACGGGTAAAGACTTTACGGTTTTCCGTCCCTATCTATGCCTCCTCATTCTTTGCTTGACCGCTGTACTAAAGGGCTGGCTTTCTCCAATGACTCCTGATAGTCACAAGCTATATAATGCCAACACCTCACAGATCCAAATTTTCAGGCATTAAAAATGTTTATATGGGCCTCTGAATTTCTTCTACATTGAATTCCTAGTTGGGAATCGTGCACACACCTTTAATCCCAGCACTAGGGAGACAGAGACAAGCAGAGCTCTGTGAGTTCTAGGCCAGCCAGAGCTACACATTGAAACTCTTTGTTTGTGTTTGTTTGGTTTTGGTTTTTTAGAGACAGGGTTTCTCTGTGTAACCCTGACAGTCCTGGAACTCACTCTGTAGACCAGGCTGGCCTTGAACTCGGAAGTCCCCCTGCCTCTTCTGCCTGAGTTCTGGGATTAAAGGCGTGCGCCACCACCACCCGAGACTCCTGATCAAAATAAAACAAGGCAAAACCAAATGCTGTGTTAGGTAGCTTCCCAAAAATATCACCCTCCGCACTGTAAACACAGAGTAAAACAGTACTGGCTTTATAAAGTGAGTCTCCTGTGCTGACCTTCCCAACACAAACCATAGCTTTCCAGGTCCCCAGGTACTTGACAAGCATCTACAAACAAATACCTCTCCAGAGTGACTGTGTGAAGTGGGGCCTGCATTGCTGAGGACTATTTGGGTTGTGGATGCTTGCAGTAAGCTATCCTTCCTAGAGCAAGTGACTATATCCAAAGCAACATCTCCTTAGGAACAAGAAAAACCTTCTCAGCCTCAGCATGGTGTGTAGCTGAGAACAACTCATTAGTTTACTGGTGTGTTGAGACTAGAGAAAACACATATTTTGAGTCTGGTTTTATCTGTGTAATCATTACTTGAAGTTTTGTTTCAGAAAATTCACTCTCACTGAAATATGATCTCATTGTGAACATGGTATTAGCACAAATCATGACAATCTTGGAGCATTAGAAAATTTTATTCGGTGACTACACAAGTCCTTTAAAATTAAAGCAAAGCTCTTAATTTTTGGTTCAGTTTTTCCATGCATCAAATTCTTCTTATGACAGAATAAAATGTTCTCTAAAATAATCTATGTGTGATAAAGGTTAAAATTTAAATCTTTCACTGTTACTAAAAGTTTTCAATTTATTGTTAGGTTTTAAAGAGGGCAAGATGACATGAAACATAAGTTATGGTTGGTTTATAAAATTCAACAAACCTCCAAATCTATGCAGCTATATTCTCCAGATGCCAGCTTTATCATATGTTCAATTAAAATATTGATAAGTATTCATACTCCTTTTGCAGGCATATTTTTAATTAGGCTCCAAACAGCTCCTTAAACTTTTCAAATAAATACAGTTTTGTGTCCATGGCAGTTCTGATTTTGTGTTAATAAGAAAAAACATCCGTTCCATCTGTGACAGGAGACCTTTGCCTGGGCCACTGGGACTCTATAGCAAAATAGCGTCAGGAGAAAGCTACCCTCGCAGGAGTGTGGAAAAGCCATGAGTGGGGTTAAGACAAGAACCAGTGCTCAGTGGGACCTGCCTGGAATCCTTGGGACACAGGGACTGAGGAAAAGCTGGAGACAGGAGCCTTCCAGTTTCCAGCTGTGGTGGGAGACCTCTGCCTGGGCCACTGGGACTCTATAGCCAAATAGCGCCAGGAGAAAGCTACCCTCCCAGGAGTGTGGAAAAGCCATGAGTGGGGTTAAGACAAGCACCACTGCTCAACGGGACCTGCCCGGAATCCTCGGGACACAGGGACTGAGGAAAAGCCAGGGACAGGAGCCTTCAGGTTTCCAGCTGTGGCTGGGGACCTCAGCCTGTGCCACAGGGCTCCATAGCCAAATAGTGCCAGGAGAAAGCTAGACTCCGAGAAGTGTGGGCAAGCCTGTCTGCTCAGAGGGACCAACCTGGAATCCCAGTACACAGTGACTGAGGAGTGGTCTTCTGGTTTATTTCAGCGACCAGGGAGCTGATCCTGTGACACAGGGCTCCATACTCAAATAGTGCCAGGAGAGAGCTGATATCCCAGGACTGCCGACACACCTTCAAGCACAGACAAGACCACCACTTCTGTTCAAATTCACTGTATCAAGAGGGACCCTTGCAGAGCCATCAAGACACAGGAACCAAGGGACAGATCGTTCTGGTTTCTGTCTGCAACCCAGAACTGACCCTCTGCCACAGCTCTCCAAACCCAAATTCCTCTCAGAGAGAGCTGATCACAGAGGCTTGCAGGAGGGACAAGAAACAGCCAGAGAGAGTAAGACCAGCTAACACCAGAGTTAACCAGATGGCAAAAGGCAAGGGCAAGAACAAAAGGAACAGAAACCAAGGCTACTTGGCATCACCAGAACCCAGCACTTCCTCCACAGTAAGCCCTGGATACCCCAACATACCAGAAAAGCAAGACTCAGATTTAAAATCATTTCTCATGATGATGATAGAAGACTTTAAGAAGGAAATAAATAACTCCCTTAAAGAAATACAAGAGAACACAGGTAAACAACTAGAAGCCCTTAAAGAGGAAAAATCCCTTAAAGAATTACAGGAAAACACAATCAAACAGGCAGAATTACAGGAAAATACAATCAAACAGACAAAGGAAATGAACAAAACCATCCAGGAACTAAAATGGAAATAGAAACAATAAAAGAATCACAAAGGGAGACAATCCTGGAGTTAGAAAACCTAGGAAAGAGATCAGGAGTCACTGATGCAAGCACCACCAACAGAATACAAGGGATAAAAGAGAGAATCTCAGGTGTGGAAGATACCATAGAAAACATTGACACAACAGTCAAAGAAAATGCAAAGTGCAAAAAGCTCCTAACCCAAAACATCCATGAAATCCAGGATACAATGAGAAGGTAGAACCTAAGGATAATAGGTATAGAAGAGAGTGAAGATTCCCAACTTAAAGGACCAGTAAATATCTTCAACAAAATTATAGAAGAAAACTTCCCTAACCTAAAGAAAGAAATGAACTTAAATATACAAGAAACCTACAGAACTCCAAATAGATTGGACCAGAAAAGAAATTCCTCCCATCACATTATACTAAAAACACAAAATACACAAAACAAGAAAAGAATATTAAAAGCAGTAAGGGGAAAAGATCAAGTAACATATAAAGGCAGACCTATCAGAATTACACCAGACTTCTCACCAGAGACTATGAAAGCTAGGAGATCCTGGGCAGATCTCATACATATCCTAAAAGAACACAAATGCCAGCCCAGGCTGCTATACCCAGCAAAACTCTCAATTACCATAGATGGTGAGACCAAAATATTCTATGACAAAACCAAATTTACACAGTATTTTTCCACAAACCCAGCCCTACAAAGGATAATTGATGCAAAATGTCAACTCAAGGAGGGAAACCACACCCTAGAAAAAGCAAGAAAGTAATCTTTCAACAAACTCAAAAGAAGATAGCCACACAAACATAAAAATAACAGTGAAAATAACAGGAAACAACAATCACTATTCCTTAATATCTCTTAACATCAATGAGCTCAATTCCTCAATAAAAAGACATAGACTGACAGACTGGATCCATAAAGAGGACCCAGCATTTTGCTGCATTCAGGAAACACACGTCAGAGTTAAAGACAAACACTACTTCAGAGTAAAGGGCTGGAAAACAATTTTCCAGGCAAAAGGTCCCAAGAAACAGGCTGGAGTAGTCATTCTAATATCGGTTAAAATCGACTTTCACCCAAAAGTCATCAAAAAAGATAATGAAGGACACTTCATACTCATCAAAGGAAAAATCTACCAAGAAGAACTCTCAATTCTGAACATCTATGCTCCAAATGCAAGGGCACTCACATTCATAAAAGAAACTTTACTAAAGCTCAAAGCACACATTGCACCTCACACAATAATACTAGGAGACTTCAACACCCCATTATCATCAATGGACAGATCTTGGAAACACAAACTAAACAGAGACACAGTGAAACTAACAGATGTTATGAACCAAATGGATTTAACAAATATCTATAGAACATTTCAACCTAAATCAAAAGAATATACCTTCTTCTCAGCACCTCATGGTACCTTCTCCAAAACTGACCTTATAATTGGTCACAAAACAAACCTCAACAGATATAAGAAGATTGAAATAATCCCATACATCCTATCAGATCACTACGGATTAAGGCTGGTCTTCCATGGCAACAACAACAGAAAGCCCACATACACATGGAAGCTGAACAACGTTCTACACAATGATAACTTGGTCAAGGAAGAAATAAATAAAGACTTCCTAGAATTTAATGAAAATGAAAGTACAACATACCCAAACTTATGGGACACAATGAAAGCAGTGTTAAGAGGAAAACTCATAGCTTTGAGTGCCTCCAAAAAGAAACTGGAGAGAGCATACACTAGCAGCTTAACAGCACACCTGAAAGCTCTAGAACAAAAAGAAGCTAATACACTCAACAGGAGTAGAAGGCAAGAAATATTCAAACTCAGGGCTGAAATCAACCAAGTAGAAACAAAGAGAACTATACAAAGACTCAACAAAACCAGGAGCTTGTTCTTTGAGAAAATCAACAAGATAGATAAACCCTTAGCCAGACTAACCAGACAGCACAGAGATCGTATACAAATTAACAAAATTAGAAATGAAAAGGGAGACATAACAACAGATTCTGAGGAAATTGAAAATATCATCAGATCCTACTACAAAAGCCTATACTC